>CM062288.1:281093511-281432990 GCA_031216915.1 Pictodentalium vernedei
CCCGTAAAACTGTCGCGGTCACGATTAGCCATTGTGCATAAGTATGTGTCCTTAAACACCAATAAATAAATAAATAAATAACAAATGGATGTCTGAGGTACCCGTTTCGGGTATCTGGGAGCAAAACATGACCCAATTTGGACTGCGGTACGCGTTAAATAAGAAGCTACTTCACGGCTACTACAAGCATGTTTTATCTGTCCAGAAATAAATGCCCATGTAAGCAGTTTTGAAGTTTTTATTATTACGTATTATTTTTATTACTACGTATTATTATTATTATTATTATTATTATTATTATTATTATTATTATTATTATTATTATTATTATTATGGAGATTAAGTCAAGTTTAGTCCATCGTTTAAGACGTTTATACCCATGTCGCCCTTTTAAAGTTCATTCGTGACTGGGTCCAAATTTTACCAGTAACACTGAGATTGTGTTGCACGGTAAACTAGCACTACTTCACTTTCCGGGAGTTCCCACGGGGGATCTTTTCAAATACCCCGTCCTTTGAACCGTGACAGATACACATACTTCATATGGAATACAATTTTTTATTGTATCTTTTTGTAGGTTGTGGGATGCGTACAGAAGAATGAGTGATCCAGGAGTTGTTGAAATAGATGCTAACTGTTCAATAGAATCGGTGGTTAATGAAGCTAAGGAACTGTTGTCTGGTATTTGGAAAGACATTCCAATTGAGTGATTTTTTGCTATCAGACATTTTTCAACATATATTGGAAACTACCCCCCCCCCCCCCCCCACGTCCGTAGACGAGAAGCTCCGCCCATGCGATGGATAATTGTATCGCATTTCATATCAAGGGAGATAAACAAAGCTTTAATTTCCAGCTGAACGGACTCACGGAATCACACACTTCCTTTTTACTTTTTATACAATAAATGGGGTTAGCGTCCTTTACAAGTGAGACAATAACTTCCCATGCACACATGACCATAATGGGAACCCCACTGGCTTTGGAAATTTCTAAAAATAGTACATTTTTCCATATATGCATAACCTGCGTGAAGAATTTGGCCTTATCAATTCAAATTGTCATCTTATTATTTCTCTATCACCAAAATGATTTCCGTTTGTGCCATGAATTCCTATAAATTCGACCGTTAAGAGTCTAAAACTCAGTTTGCAGAGTTTCTTTTCTTACAATGAATGTCTCAGTTTGCAGACTTCTATTAGCAGTTTTAAAGCAGTGATATCTAGACATGTGTTGGCTGCTGGGGCGAACTGGCGGATTGGTCCACCGGGAAACTTTCCGGTGTGCCCCCTATTGGGTGCCCCCCCCCCCCCCCCCCGATGCCCCAAAATTATTGAATCGCAGCACCTGTTGGTGCATGAAATTTCGTGAAAATGACCAAAAGGCGAAATGGGTCTGATTGCATAGACTGCCGGTATATCGAAATGTCCTCTATGTGGACTGCCATTGGTATGGTGTGGTGCCATTGACAGTCCACATAGAGGACATTTCGATATGCAAGCAGTCTCTTCGCCATTCATCGCTCAGATGAAAGGAAACAGCGTTCTGTCAATTTCAAAAAACAAAAATTTCTCCGATTGGGCCGAACTACGGTCTTCCCGATGGTTGATCCCACCTGGTACAACCATTTTTACTGAATGAGCGATGAAGATGAAACAAAAATGCCATCGAAATGTCCGCTATATATGTGGACTGCCATTGATCGCTAAGATGCAAGAAAGCAGCGTTAGTTCAGTTTGAAAAATCAAAATTTCTTCTGATCCGGTGGTGCCCCCTTGGTATATTTCCCTGTAGCTTTTCTTCGCCCAGTCTGCCCATGTTTACCTGCTTAGAACTGACTTCTATAGTACAAAAGTTTTCTATGATTCAACATCGAGACGTTTTTCAAAATGTATTCCATATGCAGCCCTTCAAGGGTGGATAACCACGTCGATACTGGATACAAATTTAGAATTTAACTCTTCGCTGCCGAAAGCGGACTATTGTCACCTATTTTATGATGATTATTTGTACGTTCAGGTATGCGCAGATCAAACCTACCATCTGATTAATTGTTGGAAAGGGCTCAGATGATAGAGTTTCAAGTATGTCATAAATTTTATTAAACTTCCTCGCATACAGGCGTACATAGAGGGCCTCCATATATGGATAAAGTGGGCGTGGTAGTAAAAAGGTTAACTCTTTACTCAACGCAAACGATATCAAAATTTATTATTTTAACTATTTTTAGCAAAACATTTAACAAAACATATCATATGCCCCCCCCCCCCCCCCCACACACACACACTCATTGGAACGAGCTCGTTCCAGTGGGGGGGGGGGGGGGGTCGCATTATGTGGCTTTGTTGACTTTTATGGGCCCGCCCCACCAATTTGGCGAAGGGGCATTAAATATTACCCTTCTCCGTAAGTCCGTCCCGAATATTGTTTTCAACCGATAACTTTAGTTTGACTAAACGAAATGAAACAAAATGTTATATGTTTATTACCACATAATCCAGGTTGGAATTGAAAGATGGTTTGGTCCGATATTTTTTGGCCTTTTAAGCGGGGGTATTAGTGCCCCATGGACACATTGGTGGCTCTGGTTGAATGGGGACAAGATAAGATATTTAATAATTCAATATCAACAAAGATAAATTACTAGAAACTCATGCTTGGCAGTGGGCGGGGAGGGGGGTGGGTGCATTTCCACCCTTGGCGTTGCACTTGTTTTTGTAATTTTTTTTCTGCTGCACCATCTGTAAATTACTCTGGCGAATGCCGTCGATTCGTTAGGTAAAGGGTTAAATACCAGCAACTGGGAAACTGCGTTCACAAATCTCATTGGGAATGCGGCCCATATTCGTACGCTGTCAACACACAGAAAAATACATGTTTTGGGTTTTTTTCACATGTTGTGAACTGTTACAAGATTAAATATTTTTGAGACTTGCCTATATCTCGTGACAGAAACTGGAATCGGGTAGGATCTGAAATTCTGCTAGAAATTTCAGATTCTCGTGCCCCCACGCGGGCAATGGAGATGAAGTGTCTTGCCCAAGGACACAACGCGGTTGCCGCAGGTGGGATTCGAACCGAGGACCTCTCGGCTTGCAGCCTGCACCTCTACCTACTGAGCCACCGCACTCCCTCATGTCCTATATATGACACTAAACATATTCTGAAATTCTTCTGACTTAACCCTTTACCTAACGTAACGGCCAAAACCGGCCAGCGCTATTCTCAAAAATCGTCTATTAATTTTCAAAATATTTTCATTTTTTGTCTCAAAAACATAGGTTATGACCCCTCGTTGGAACGAGCTCGTCGAGCTCGTTCCAACGAGGGGTCATAACCTATGTTTTTGAGACAAAAAATGAAAAAAATTAGTTATTCAAGAATTTTTTTCAAGTGTCGTCTGCTTTTCATGTTAGGTAAAGGGTTAAAGGGATTCTTCTGCCCTCTTTCGGAAAGGGTCCGAGGCCCATACATCTGGGAAATTTGGACCATGAATTCTTCAACTGGGAATTTGTTTTGGTGGAGAGAAACATACAAAACATAAGAAATATTCCTTCAAATTGAACTGATAACACTCACAGGCTACATCCGAGGACTCTGCAGTTTTGTGTAGGCAAGTCTTGGCTGCTTGTATAAGCCCCCAAGACATGCCTATAAACAAGAGAGAAAGTTCTCAGATTACAGTTTCTGGTATATGTATTTCTATAAAGGGTAACAATACCATTCTTTCGTATATGTATTTCTATAAAGGGTAACAATACCATTCTTTCAAAAAACATTATCAAACTTTTATCTTAGCTTTTGTCTTAACCTTGAAAACGAATTAAGTCATTAATGGAGTATTATATATTTTAATGCGGAGTTGACAATCATTTTGTTTCTTCAACATGCAATTAGTCGTGTGAAACATTCTCGCGATTTGTTGTATGGTTCCATTTTTCTTCTCCTTCTTTTTTATCTTCTTTTTCCTTCCACTCCCATGTCCACGCGATAACTCGAAATACGAATCTTCCTACCGCCCTGCTTTTTGGAATACTGGTAGGCAGCCTCTAGTTATTTATTTATATTTATTGGTGTTTCAGGTCAAAAATTTCTTCACAATGGCAACTGATGACCACGACAGTTTTACGGGTGGGGGAATTCGGAGTACCCGGAGAGAACCACCGGGCAACGGCGAGAAACTGTCAGCTCTCTAACTGTCAGAACTTCACACAAGCAGGGTTAGGATTGGTTGAAGACAAGTGCGCCATCGACGTGCAGTACGCTGAGTACTCAACGCCACCGTGCCCGCACGTGGGCATTGAGGGTGAAGTGTCTTTCCCAAGGACACGACGCGGTTGCCGCTGCTGGGATTCGAACCGAGGACCTCTCGGCTTGCAGCCTGCACCTCTGCCTACTGAGCCACCGCGTCCCAGACAGTCTCTAGTACTCGGCCATCTTTGTTTTTCATGCCCATGAGGCACTAGGGTGTCTCTAGGGGTGTTTTGAAAGTGGGTCATCGCATGGATGATATGGCCTCTGGACCTGAGACCAACACCAAATGAGTCCAAACTCAGTGGAGAATCGTACTAAGGGGCAAGGTCACTGGGATCACCCAGGGATCATTGAGTGCATTTTTCAGAATTACTGCAAATCATATGTTATGACACTCAATGCATTGTCTAAGTTTACACTCAAATTGGAAAAGGCCAAACATTTTGAAAGTGGGTCACGCTGATAGCTCTAGCATGCTTTGGCCTGTGGGCCTTGGACAACACCAAGTGAGTCGAAACTCAATGGATGTTCGACATATGGGCCAAGGTCATTGAGGCCACCGCAGGAGTCATTGAGTGCATTTTTCAGAATTGCTGGAAATCGCATTTATGTTCCCCTAATGCATTCCCGAAGCTCATGCATTTATTTTTACACTAAAAAGTGGCTGTGGCCAAACACTGTGAAAGTAGGTCACGCTCATATCTGAAGCATGGCATGACCTACGGACCTGGGACCAACACCAAATGAGTCGAAACTAGATGGAGGTTCAGTATGTGCTTCAAGGTCACTGGTTTCACCCAGGGTCATTGAGTGCATTTTTGGAATTACTGGAAATGGAATTTTACCACCCCTAATGCATTCCGAAGTGCATACACTCTAAAATCGGTTGGGTTAAAAATCAACCCAAATCGACTGGGTTGAGTGAATATGAACCCAAATTGGGTTCATATTCACTCAACCCAGTCGATTTGGGTTGATTTTTAACCCAACCGATTTAGAGTGTACACGTATTTCGTCACTCAAAATGTTGACGGAGTCAAAAATATCCGTTTCTGATTTCTTTACAGAACACATTGAATGCTGTGCGCTGAAGTTATTTCTGGTTTCTTACAAAAAAACTGATTCCCTTATGAAAATCTTTAAATGCTGTTTATGAAAACTAATTTCTGATTTCTGTAACCCTTTACCTAACACGAATAGCAGACGACACTTGCAAATAAAATTCTTGAATAACTAATTTATTTTTAATTTTCGCGTCAAAGCCATAGTTTATGATCCATCACTGGAACGAGCTCAACGAGCTCGTTCCAATGAGGAGTCATACGCTATGGTTTTGAGACAAACAATGAAAAAAATAATTAAATTAGATGGTGA
Organism: Pictodentalium vernedei; assembly: GCA_031216915.1. Taxonomy (NCBI): domain Eukaryota; kingdom Metazoa; phylum Mollusca; class Scaphopoda; order Dentaliida; family Dentaliidae; genus Pictodentalium; species Pictodentalium vernedei. The sequence goes on from CM062288.1 coordinate 281,099,140, forward strand.
TTTTTGTGAATAGCTCTGGCCAGTTCTGGCCTTTACGTTGGGTAAAGGATTAAAGAGATTTACCCCAGCGAATACACATTCGTAAATTATGTTTCTGTTCAGTTCATTTCTGATGCCTTCACAATTTTCACACAAACTTGAATTTACTGATCACAGTAAATACACAGAACGATACACGTTGTGAATGGGTTAATCGATATGGCACGAGTGCCAGTGCGGAAGGATAAAACGAGAGGGCGCATATATCCTTCCGCGCTGGCACTCGTGCCATATCGATTAACCCATTCACACGCGTGTGTCGTTCTGTGTTTATTACACGCTTTTCCGTTTGTACTCATAATTATTAGAAGGACACTCAGCAATTCATCTTACAGCTATCAACAAAAAGAACACAGTTTATCGCCAACCAAATTTGCGAGAGAAGCCCGTGTTACTATTTCGTCCCCTGAGCTCCAATGTGTTCTATGTGCCTACTGGCACATAGAACACATTGGAACTCAGGGACGATTTTTAGCTATCGCTAGCGATTCAAATTGTAATAGGTGCACGATTTATAGATGATTCCAGTGAAATTTCGCTTCCGTTCAATGATACTCCGTCAATGATTTCCGTTCCGCACATGTGTGCGGAACGGATTTTCATTTCCACGTGGTTTAGTGTTACTGTAGATGGGGATTATATAGAACAAGCATATAATAAATTCTGTTTCTCTCGTTGTATATGTATTTGTATAAAAATCAAAAATGGAATTCTGAAAAAAAATAATCGATTTTATACCTGTACTTCTATTTTATACATAAAAAACAAATTGAGTCCTCAATAGAATATTGTATATTTTAATGCAGGGTTAACAATCATTTTGTTTCTTGAAAAAATAATTTGGATAACATTTGTTCGCTTTCTTCTACTTTATCACAGAATCCATGACTCCTCCGTCATTCCCCCATCCCATGCTAATCAGTATTGAGGAAATCATTGATTATTCTAAAGGGCTTTTTATTAACCAGTTCATTTATCTTGGAAATCCCTTCTCGTGAAACTAACTAACTTGCCCCCCCCCCCCCCCAAAGGGCTTTTTATTAACCAGTTCATTTATCTTGGAAATCCCTTCTCGTGAAACTAACTAACTTGCCCCCCGCCCCCCTCCGTGGGAACCCCGGGAAGTGAAGCAGTGCTTGTTTACTGTGGTAAACAAGCTCTGTTTCACTGGTAAAATAGGACCCAGTCCCTAATGCTTGGGGTGCAAGTCCTCTAAAATAGGCAACATGGGGTATAAACGATTGACTGACCTTGACTTTATCTTCATGTTGTGGTCATGATTAGCCATTGTGCAGAAGTATGTGACCTTAAACAACAAAAAATAAATAAATGGTCCCCCCCCCTCCTTTCCATCCATACCTCCCCCTCTCTCCCGCCTCTCACTTTCTTCGTCTCTATCTTTCATCCTCTCCCTCTTCCCTCCCTTTATCTCGTTAGACAATGATAAGAAGTAAATAAAGTATTTCATTATTAGGCAGTATCTGGGAGTGTGTGGGAGATGTTTGACTGTTTTGGGGTCATTTTCGGACGATATTAGATTTAAGGTGATATGAATCGGGTAGTATTTAGAATTATTGGGTAATATTGGATAAGTAGTGGGAAGTAATGACTAGTGCTGGGCAAAAGTGGGCGTGCCGCTATTACTGTATACCCCTTTTTGTTCGACAAAGATCGATGGGGGTATACGAAGGATATATTCCTTTTCCACTGAACTGAATTCCATTCAAAATGAAGGGATTCAGTTGGGAAATACATTCGTTATATGTGTGTATATTTTTCAGATTGTGTGGAAATTTACACTGGTTTGAAAACGGATATACCCTCCTCCTTCTTCGCCTCGAGCACGACCAGTTTTCAAGCCAGTGTAAATTTTCATTCTGAAAAAAAACAGGGATAACTCTCGAATCGCGCTATTCACAAAATATCGCTACTCAAATTTTCTTATTTCTTCAATTTTTGTCTAAAAAAATTACTTATGGTTCCACATTGGAACGAGCTCGTTCCAGTGAGGGTCATAAGCTGTGCTTTGAGACCCCACAAAATTAAAAATTTTACACAACATTTTTTTGGCAAGTGTCATAGAGTGTCAAGTGTTTTTCGTGTTTGGGAAATTTATTATCCTGAACTAATCATACTCTGTCCACCCGAAATAAATTCTTCATAAATGGTAGAGCGAAGGATGGGTAGTAGTTGCCAGGTGACGAAATGGAGAGGGTTAGTGAAATTTGTTAGAAAGAAGCACGAGACAGCATTAAACAATTCGGGATTTTTTTATGTTTGGAGCGGGGCGGCGGGGAACGGCATTTAGGAGGGGGGGGGGGGGGGCACAGGGGTAATCAAGGCTTCCTTGCGAGAACCGCGAGAAATCAGCGACCGGCCGAAGTGTTATTGTTATAAATATTATCGTTTTTAACGGTTTCATCTGTGTATATCTGCTGGAAAACGACAGTATGGGTTTGGGGTGTATAGTACCAGTTGAAATAAGTTGTAGGATAACTACTGCAGGATTTGCAGTACCTTTTAATTTGTTGATAATTCAAACCCTCGACATCATTTCAATGGAGACTCTCCAAGAGTTCTTACCATGAAATAATGCCATATGTTTGAATAATACATCGAGAAAAAAATCGGAAGTAGAATTTTTTGTGTGCTTGCCCTACAAGTTTAGCATGTTGTCGAGAACGCATACAAATATAACGAACAATATCTTAGAAATTACCCTCCTCCTAAACCTTCTCGTCTCCTCATCTTAGAAAATTAGTTTCATACAAGTTGGAAAGGGAGATCGTCACACCCTCCATTTCACAATAAAGCTGAATGCAACACTACAAATGCACCCAGAGGTGTTTTTCTTTTAATTTATCAAGTGTGGGGGTGGGGGTGCTCCTCACAAAAACTTCAGTCGAATTCCTTGCCACCGACAAAGGGGCTTAAATGTTGATTGTAGGATAAAATACCCTCGGACAAAATACCCTTAGGACATAATACCCTAAAAAAATACCCTTTGGACATAATACCCTCAATGGGTAGGACAAAATACCCTCGGACAAAATACCCTCAGACCAAATGTATATATTCAATTGCCATCTGCCATTGGTATTGTGCTTCATATCTATTTAGTTTAACCCTTTACCTAACCTGAAAAGCAGACGACACTTGCAAAAATAATTCTTGAATAACTAATCTTTTTGTCTCAAAAACATACGTTATGATCCCTCCTTGGAACGAGCTCGACGAGCTCGTTCCAACGAGGGGTCATAACCTATGTTTTTGAGACAAAAAATGAAAAAGCAGTGAAAATTAATTGGCGATTTTTGAGAATAGCGGTGGCCGGTTTTGGCTGTTACGTTAGGTAAAGGGTTAATAAAAAAATTAAAAATATTGGTACTTGTTATTTCAAACAAAACACCGGCTAGTGCCTTAGATGCAATTACACCGCACCCTCCCCCCTCCCCCCCCCCCCCCCCCCCCAACACCTTAAATCCAACTTTATATACATTTGGTCTGAGGGTATTTTGTCCGAGGGTATTTTGTCTTACCCATTGAGGGTATTGTGTCCTAAGGGTATTTTTTTTGAGGGTATTATGTCCTAAGGGTATTTTGTCCGAGGGTATTTTGTCCGGATACCTTAAATGTTTACGCAATGTAACAATCATAAACGACGACTTCGACAAGCCGGCTATACTCACACAAATAACAAATTTATGACCCTGTTAATTGCATAATATGTTTAACACTAACCATTTACCATACAGCCAGAACAAATTCGACCTGTTCATTATATGTGTGAAATATTAAATACTCTGCCTGGCATGCACTGATTCCCCATGTTTATGGACCCATTTGGCATAAGTTCATCTAATATAGACATTTAATCTGTACTACTCAAAATTTGCTAAGCAACAAGTACATCCATCTACCTGTTTTACGTTTTGTTGAAATATTGTAATGAAAAGTCTATATATATTGTTTTTTAATTATATCTTTACTGATTTAAGTACCGAAATTAAGATTTTATTTGTGTTTGACATTATGTTTTAGCTTTTGAATATGAATACTACACACCTGCCAGAAACCTCCGTTCTTCGGACTCGCACACCTTGGTCCAACCTGTTTCAAAATTAGCATCCGCGGGTGACCGGGCCTTTTAGATCGCCGCCCCTAATCTCTGGAACCTTTTACCGAGTCACCTGAGACTACCACAGGAAACTGAGTCATTCAAAGCTGGTTTGAAAAGGCATCTCTGCAAACAAGCTTTCTGCACCAATATGTAGATAACAAATCATTTCCCTTTTTTTTTTCTTTTTTTTTTTTGTAAAGCCAAAGAGCACTTTTTGTGGATTTTAGGCTGAAAATTATTATTATTATTATTATTATTATTATTATTATTATTATTATTATTATTATTATTATTATTATTATAACCATGGAAAATGGATATTATTAGTAAAAGATGAAATTGTTCAATATGCCAAAAGGTTGACCGAGCGAACTTGTATGGCTTCAATATCGAGGAGACCCATTACAGTTAATTACAGCTTGACAATGCCTTCTCATGCTCCCAGTCAGGTGCATAGTGGTCCTTTGAGGGATGCTGTCCCATTCTTGGGCCAGCATGGCAGCAAGCTCCTGGACACTTCTTGGCTGGACTGGACGGGCTGAAATTGCAAGCTGCAACTCATTCCAGACATTTTCGATTGGATTGAGATCAGGAAATATTGCAGGCCAGTCCATGCGCTGAATCCCCTCCCTCTGTCGGCACTCCCCGACAGCATGGGCAACATGAGGGCGGGCATTATCGTCCATCAGAATGAATCTATCACCCACTGCACCTCATCTGCATACAATCTGACGTGGACATCCAGGATCTCATCAATATACCGTTGTGCAGTCAATGTACCACGTTAAAGGACTCGGAGCTCTGCACGTCCATCCCAGCTAATGCCGCCCCAGACCATGATTGACCTTCCACCAAAGCGGTCATGCTCAGCAATGTTGGTTGCATGGAATAGCTCTCCTGGTCTTCTCATACCCTAGAACGCCTATCTGTGTGGTCTAGGCAGTACCTTGACTCATCTGTAAAAAGGGCGGGTCGCCAATCTTCTCTGGTCCATCCAACATGGTCCATGGTCCATTCATATCGTGCCTCGCGGTGGTTCTGTGACAGCGGAATGCGAATAAATGGTCTGCTCGATCGGAGACCACCTTCGAGTATCCTTGCCCGGATAGTCTGCGTCGAAACATTTACCCCGGATACATTCTGAAGGTCACTGCGAAGCTGGGTTGCTGTGACAAAGCGGTTCCCACGGGCCTGAATGATCAAAAACCGGTCTTCAACTGCAGATGTTGCCCTGTCCCTGCCACCACCATGCCGTCTTACTGGTGTGCCATACTGCTGAAATCTTGCCCAGGCTCTGGTGATCACCGTATAGTGCACGCCAAGGGCTTCACCAACTTGATGATGGGTAGCCCCTTGCTCCACCATCCCTACAGCCCGCCACATTTCTGCTTCAGACAAATGTCATCTTACATTTGCATTTGCCATATTCAATCATTAAATCACAAGGGTTTGTGTTGAAATGAAAATTGAATACCCTACACATGTCATGTACATGTAGACAGTACACGAAAATATCATGAAAATCAAGGGGTACATGCTTTCCATGACTGTCACGAAACGTCTCCCTGTCATGGGAGCTAATATAAACACTGTGGACCATCTCAATACACTCCTCAATCATATCCACCAAACATATCGCAAATATGTCACAAGCGAATTTTACAATTATGTGTCAAATATTTGGTGCTTAGCAAACTTTGAGTAGTATATTATATCGTGTTTGAGGAATCGCGGTGGCTCAGGGGTTACGGAATTGGACTTCAAACCGAAGTTCTACGGTTCAATTCCCACCAGGGGTAAATGTGGTGTGTCCTTGGGCAGGGAACTTCATCCCGGTTGCTCACGTAAGGGTATGGTGGTGGTGTGTGCTGAAGCGTACTGCACCTCGGCACGTTTCCATGGATTTCGGATTGTTTTTTTTTGCAGTAAAAGGCAGCAAACGCTAAAATGTATACAGCCTGTTAAAAAATCGGTTAACTGAAATAGATCGTAACCTTACAGACAAACAAGTACCAAATCCACCCCCAGACAAGATAATCCACAGACAGTATAATTGCTGTAAACGTCTGGTAAAGCATACAGGTGAGGTCTATTTATCAGCTTTGGTCGTTTCGACCAAAGCTGATAAATAGACCTCACCTGCATGCTTTACCGACGTTTTTTAACGGCTCTCAAAGTGTGAAATCTTGCAAATACATCTGAAAAATCTCAAAATATCCACTCAGATGCGTGGAAATGGGGGTTTTGGGTCCCTGGAATTTAAATTTTCAACCCATGCTAACCCTGTTTGTGTGTAGTTAGTACCCATGGGCGTCTTTTAGCTGCTTGGTGGTTATCACCAGGTACTCCGGTTTCTTCCACCCGTAACACTGTCCGACACAAGGTGATCCTGGCTGTCGCAAGTGTCGTTAAAATCCTAATAAATAAATAAATAAAATATTGTGTTTGACGCAGCTCCATGGCCTCTGTCAAACAAGAAATAATAGACTAAATACTCACTTCAGCATTTGAGTACAGGTAAATGACCACGTTCCTGAAGGGGTGTGATTTGTATCGACTGTTATGGCTATGTCCCGGGCGATGAAAATTTAAAATACATCATCATGGCATGCCTTCGTTAGAGTCATGCCTTATAATGATGTAAATGGAATATTAGTCATTCGGCATTATAATTCAAAACTTTTATTTAACTGGTAAAGTGCTGGAAGTCCATATTTGGGCTTTATTCTGAAGTGCAGGTACTGCAACTTAAAGGCTTCAAATTCAGTGGTTGTGCTTCACATTGTCTTTGAAGGGATATTATTTAGTCTGTTAAGATTTGCCTTGTTGCAATTTATAGGAGAGTGCCCACAGGCACTCTCCTATAAATTGTAACAAGGCAAAGACATGTGAACAAATTTTGTTGGCCAAATAAAATTTAGCACTCTTCCAGTTAATTAGCTCGTATACGGTTCTCCAAGTTGGTGTTGTTGGATCCTCATGAGACCGAATGGAACCAGAGACCCCTTTTATTTCACCACTCCCCCCCCCCCCCCCGCCCCTTATCTACGTCACTTTTCTTGTTAACACTTTACCTAACGATTCGGCCACACCCACCCGCGTGATATACTAAGTGAACAATTGAAGAAAAAAAATCCAACAAAAATCATATCAATTGCAGGGACGGATCCAGAGCCGATTTGATACTTGTTACAGGCATGGGCGCCCAAACTTCTGGAGCACAAATGACCCCAAATTCCTGTCGGAAAATATCCTTCAATTTTGAAATTTACCAGTTTGAAGCAATTTTTTCTACTATTTAGTAGAAAATTAATACACATGCAGTTGATAAGAAGACAGAAGCAGTGGTCTGATCACCTGTGTTAAGACTTCTCAATTTACTTGGGGACATCCTCAGTTGAAAAACAGGTGTCCCCCAAAATTCCCGGACACATCCCCAATCATATAAACCCTTGTTGGAAGGAGCTCTTATTGAGTTTTGAATTTTGTTTTTTAAAAAATGGAAAAAAGTACCATTTAAAATAACAAATTTTGATATTATGTGCGTCGGGAAAAAGGGTTAACTGAATATTTTTCACTTGTAAAATGGATATTCAATTAACAGGGTAGGCCTACAGCGGGTTACACCGAAAAAAGTTTAATTTGTGCGTGGCTACCTATTAATAGGTGGAGATTTACCATATCTGTTCATGGAACATCGGTTAGTCTAAAAGTTGTCCTTAATTCGGACTCCCGCGTTGTGTCCTTGGACAAGGTACTTAACCCCGATTGTCCACATAGGGCACGATGACGCCGGTTACTAGGGTGTACTGCGCGTCGATGGCACGCATGTCTTCAACGAATCTGATTATGCCTGTGCTGCAGTGCGGAGTTACGATGTTGGGGAGCTGGCAGCTGCTCGTCGTTGCTCTGTGGTTCTCTCCGGGTACTCCGGCTTCCTCCACCCGTAAAACTGTCACGGCCATGATTAGCCATTGTGTATAAGTATAAAACCTTAAACACCAATAAATAAATAAATAAATAAATAAATAAAAGTTGTCTCTTGGGAACTCCGAGAAGTGGAGCAGTGCTTGTTTACTGTGGTAAACACATTTTGCTTTGGTGGTAAAATAGGATCCGGTAACTAACTCCTGGGATGGAAGTCCTCTAAAGTGGACAGCATACGTATAAACGATTGGGTAGACTTGACTTCATACCTATGTTGCGGTCGTGATATAGCAATCCTCCAAATTCCAGCCAGCTCACAGCGGTAACTGTTGTCTCCAGATTACAGGGAAGTTCCCAAAATTGGACTGCATAACAACATATAGTGTGGTTTGTTTTTTATCATTGCTTGTCTATTTTTGTAGAAATAATTTAGCCAGCAAAGGCCTGGATATATGTGTAAATTTTTGCTACAGTCTACACCCGATGTCTTTGCATTTGTTTTTAGGCATGTCTCGGCTGTCTGTAGTCAGGGGCGGCGGAACCGGGCTGGGGGCTTCAGCCCCTCCACTTTTTTTTGCCGGGCCATGTTTTTTGTATGCATATGTTTTAACGCAACCAATGACTGGTGAAACAAGGGGCGGATCCAGAGCCTCCCCATATTTTCGCCAGATATGTTTCTCTCGTACCGGTTCAGTTTCGATGGATTTCGGATTATTTTTTGCAGTAAACGGCAGCAAACGCTAAAATGTATACAAGCTGTTAAAAAATCGGTTAACTGAAATTGATCGTAATCTTACAGACATACAAGTACCAAATCCACCCCAGACAAGATAATCCACAGACAGTATAATTGCTGTAAACGACTGGTCGTAACGACCAAAGCTTATAAATAGACCCCACCTTTATGCTTTACCGACGTTTTTTAACGGCTCTCAAAGCGTGAAATCTTTCAAATACATCTGAAAAATCTCAAAATATCCACTCAGATGCGTGGAAATGGGGGGTTTGGGACCCTGGACTTAAAATTTTTCATACCGACCACTATCCATCGCCCGATCCACCCCCCCCCCCCCCCCCCCCCACACACACACACACACGCACACTTTGAAAATCGATCCGCCGCCCCTGGTAGTGGCAGGTCGATTTACCTAGAAACAACTGCCATGGTACTTATGATTTTCTTTCGAATTTACCCAGAAATACTCCGAGGCTGCATGGGCACCTGTTCTGCTCAAGTAGAAACTAGAAAGTGGTCAAGAGTTGGAATGAAACCCCGGCGGATTACCGGTAGCAGCTTTTCTGAGGCATCAATGCAATGGCATTCCAGACAACCAGTATTGCAAGAGAGTTTTTCTCAATAGGGCTGGACAGCAAGGCAAGTCAGGGACGTCCCCAAATTGGACCAATCTAAATTTATTTATTTATTGGAGTTTAACGACACTTTCGACAGCCAGGGTCACCTCGTGTCGGAACAAGTTTACGAGTGGAGAGAACAACCGAGAAACGGAGAGCAACTGTCAGTTTCCACAACGTACTAATTCCACACATGCAGGGTTAGCATTGATCGAAGACAGGTGCACAATCGACGTACAATACGCCTTAGCACACAGCGCCACAGTGCCCTCACGTGGGCAATCGGGATGCAGTTGCAGTGCCTTGTTCAAGGACCAAACGCAGTTACCCCTGGAGGAGATCGAACTGTGGACTTCTCGGTTTGAAGTTCAATGCCGTAACCACTGAGCCACCGCGCTCGCAGATCAACCTGAAGACCTGGATATAGCCAATGATGCTGAACGTGACCATAACCCTTTACCTAACTTGAAAAGCAGACGACACTTGCAACAAAAATTCTTGAACAACGAGCTCGTTCCAATAAGGGGTCATAAACTATGTTTTTGAGACAAAAAATGAAAAAAATTAGTTATTCAAGAATAATTTTTGCAAGTGTCGTCTGCTTTTCAAGTTAGGTAAAGGTTTAAAAGGGATATTTTATGAGATAATGCTCATTCAGGTGCCGGGAAGACCCAGATACCCCCTTTCCGTCCAAAATTTTCACGCATGCCTCATAAAAGGGGTCACATGATATTTAAAAAGAGGAAATAGAAGAAAGCAAACGAACATGATTGTCCAAATGAATTCAGAAAGCATAATTAACTGGAGCAACACGTGTATTACATGTAATTCTTGGATAATCGGGGATAATACGAAATAAATAAAATTACAGCCCCATAAATGACGTCTTTCGATGTAGATAGATAACACTATCTGGCAATATCTGCGTGACACCTGCCGTTTGCACAAACAAAAGAAACATATCGCTTGATTATACCAAGTAATTAGCAATTACATGGCGGAATAATATCAATCCGATCTTATCCAAAAATCGGTGAATACTGCCCGTCATCAATTCCCAGTAGATCTTTTTGTCAGTGAAGTAAACAGTTTGTTTTTTTTCTGATAGAAAGTAGCGATGCGAAGAATCGTCGATTGCCACAAGACCACGTATCACGCGGCGATGAATTACATCCATAATTTCTTTAGGAAATCTCTGCTTTGGCCCCAGATTGTATCCTGGCTTACTACGGCAGGCTCAGGAACCACAAACGAGTCGGTGCGAGTCAAGCATTTTGCGCGTCATAGGCGCGCGGGAATAATGTGGGGGTGGATTCGACCCCTTTCAATCCCATCTTAGATGTCAGTTTGGAATGCCACCTCAGTAGGGGGCATAAAACCATAATATTTTCGGTATGCCCCCACCTATTGTCAGTGTGTAATATTCAACGGTCGTTACCAATGCAAAAGCTCTTTACCCAAAGAGCCCTGTCGTGGAGTCAGGGTTGTTTATACCTTTCGGGTGGGAGATCTACGTTTTGACACACGAACAATCGACAACCAGAGTCTGCCGTCTGGACCCCGGATCGAACGCATGTCTTGCCACCTTATCTACACCCTATCTGTTTTGGACTATTCGTGCTCCTGGAGGGGTCAATAACTTTAAATATCTAAAGGTGATCGACGTTAAAGCACTGAAAAGATACTTAGGTTACACGCATAGTGGACTGTATATAGTACATTTTACTTAGCAATTCATCACTCCGAGAATATATACAGTTCCCCGTGGAAAGTGAAGCAGTGCTTGTTTACTGTGGTGAACAAGCTCTGTTTTACTGGTAAAATAGGACCCAGTCCCCAATGCTTGGGGTGTAACTCTTCTAAAATGGTCAACATGGGTACAAACAAGTGATTAAACCTGACTTTATCTCCGTGTTGTGGTCACGACTAACCATTGGGCAGAAATATATGACTTTAAACACCAATAAATAAATAATATATATAATTTACACACGAGTAGGTCTACCGTTCGCATTACAATGGCCCACGTCATCTTCCACAGCACAGCTAGCTGTATCCTCTGGGCCGAACATACATCTCTGGCATCGGTCTCCGTCTCCACGCGGTTTTGGTCCTTGGATTTACGATTGTGTTTTAGCACGCCTTCTCTGATATTCAGAAGGGCGGATGTTCGATAAAAGTGGAGAGGCACAAATTTTCAAGCCTGCCATGGTTCGGCTCAGTGGGAGAAAGGGTTACAATCGTATATACGGTAAATGTACTGTGACACGTTATAGTGTCTCTTTTAGTTGAGCATGCCACGGTGTGGTCACTGTCCTGTCCATTTCTTCCACTTCAATCATCTTCCAACCCGAAGGCTAGCCTTCGGGTTGGAAGATGGTCGAAGTTAAAAAAAACGAACCGAAGCGACCGAAGGTGGGATTCCTTGGCCAAATGTTGTTTGGATTTGCAAATAATATATTACAGCAATGCCGGTATATTGGCACGTTTGCACGCGCCCATTTTGATTCACTATGTAACCACGCAACATGTCTGTTGTGGAAAAAAGAGGAGGGGCACGTGTCCCCTGTGCCCCCTCCCCACCACCCTCCTGGTTCCGCCGCCTCTGCCAATATCTCGTCCACGGGGTTAAACCCACAGCCACCTGGACACTCATCCTGCCTAAAGTTCTGCTTATGATACGCCCTCGTCGGCGTCTTCACACACTTGCTAGTTTCACTGCCGTGGTATGGTTATAATTTCACTGGTCTTATCCTCGCTCGGTTAACTTGTCCTTTATCTATCAAGCAATACTTGATTAAAAATTCACGTGCCTAGGGTGGAAGCCCTCTAAAATGGTCAACAAGGGTATAAACGATTGGATGGACTTTACTTTATATTCGTATTGCGGTCACTATTAGCCATTTCTCAGAAATATGTGACGTTAAAGTGGGCCCCTACGAATATTCGATTGTTCGAGTTGAATTCGAGTCGATCAACAAATTCGAGTCGAATTAGAGTCGAAAATAAAACCACGAATATAAATATCGAATTTAAAAAAATAACTTATTAATAAATACCTCGGTATGCGTACATTCGTATTTTTAATACTGTCTATATCATCAAAACAATGCAAGGTATTGAGTGCGAACCGCAAGCACACGTCGTTAACATGGAACTTTCAGTGTATTACCAATGTCATTTGGAATCACGCGTGTCGCGTGGTTCCAAATAGCATCGGAAAAACACTCATATTTTACAGTGGATCATGCCACGACTACATACACGTGTAATACACGTAAGACATCGTACAAAACCCAAGTGACAGGGACTACATCTGACTTCTGGCACACGTCAGTAAGATGCATCCATCGCTTCATGATAAGGCAACATCGGACGATGCCAAGCTTAAAGTCAAGAAGGGAGCGAAGCAATCACAGGTACATACAGATTCTTTGTCACCTATTCAACTATGCGTTCAAGTGTGCTGCGTCGTTAACGTACGAACTGTTGAACGTTAGCATGAATATGTGGATAAATCATCAGTACAATGCCAAAACAATCTTGATGTGGCTATTTTAAACTGGAAATATTGCGTACGAACCGCACTTGGACACCAGGTTTCGGCTAACTTAGTTCGAATTTGATGTTCGGTCGACTCGAACATTTTTGGCAAGTTCGAGTCGAAAGTCGAGAAGGAAAAAATCCATATTCGCAGGAGCCTATCTTAACCCTTTACCCAACGCAGGCGATTTCAAAATTTATTATTTTAAATATCATTTTTTAATTTTTTTCAAAAAATTTCAACAAAACCATATCATGTGACCCCTCTTTGGAACGAGCTCGACGAGCTCGTTCCAAAGAGGGGTCACATGCTATGGTTTTGTTGAAATTTTTCGAAAAATAATATTTTTTCAGCTGCCGAATTTGCATATTACGCGGGCGGGTGTGGGCGATTCGTTGGGTAAAGGGTTAAATACCAATAAATATACAAACTGACACAACTTTGTAGACTTACCAACTTACAAGGGACATGAGAGAGTACACACACAGGTCTTTTCCTGAAATCAATAGTTTAGGACGCAACTAATTTTAGTTATAATGTCCTCCATTGAAATCTGAAATACCCAACTAGTCTGATGCACTATGAATTGGACTTCGTTTAAAGTTCCGAGTCTTAAGCATTCCCTGACAATAAAAGACGACGTTAATGGAAACCTAGCGATATAATTTTGTTTACCAGTATTGACTTACGTTTGGTGATTCATATACGATATCTTCTGGACGGTACTGGATTTTATTTATTTACAGAAAAAGTATGAAGAACTGGGCTTCTCTTTGATTTGAATGACGCACGTCAGTTATATGTGACTTTTAGAATTTTCAAAGACCGCGACATTCGCAACCTTATCTGGTCTAATGTCTTTAAGTAGCGTCAGTTGCATGGTCAGTTGCATTATTTAAGGACAGCTATGTTCGCTAATTATTGCCACACTTCTCCAAGACAAAAGCCTTTTCTCTTTACTGGCATAACCAATTAGACCTTCGCGTATCCAACCGTTTATAAACTTTGCAATATTGGCTACTTTATACCCTTTTTCATTTGAGACATGAGAATTTTTAAATATTTATCCCAAGATATTTACACAAACAAAGACATCTTGTTTTGAAATCTCTTAACACCTCGATAAGGCCACCAAACGAATGCCGAATGCTGATCTGCGAGACAGGCCTGTTGGGACTAATGAATGCGTGGTGTGCTATGGGTTATTAACCCTTTACCTAACACGAAAAGCAGACGACACTTGCAAAAAAAATTCTTGAATAACTAATTTTTTTAATTTTTTGTCTCAAAAACATAGGTTATGACCCCTCGTTGGAACGAGCTCGACGAGCTCGTTCCAACGAGGGGTCATAACCTATGTTTTTGAGACAAAAAATGAAAATATTTTGAAAATTAATTGACGATTTTTGAGAATAGCGCTGGCCGGTTTTGGCCGTTACGTTGGGTAAAGGGTTAAATGGGATTTTAGTCTCAAATTTAGATGAATTTGACGTCAACAATGTGGAATCTGGAAGAATCTTAGATCTAGCAGTAGAACTTAGATCCCATGTCTACCAGCAGAATTTGGAATCAAAGTTTCTATAGAGCCAGTAGAGTTACGGTAGCCTATAAGTGCCACACAATAAGTTCTAAATTCTAAGTTGTTATAAGAAGATAGCCAGTTGTTATAACAATATTGCTGAGTTGTTAAACTAAGTTGTTTTAACCATATAACTAAGTTGTTTTAATAAATAAGTTATAATACGAAGTTGTTATAACAAGATTAGGTAACATGATAGCTGAATTTGCTACAGTAACTTAACACGTTCACTGTTGCAATTAATGATTCAACTAAGAACCTCGTGTAGCCCAGCGGCGTATCTCCGGAAAATGGCGCCTATGGCATAAACATATAAATAGAAAGGCATGGCTTTTCCATCTTAAAAGAAGTTCTTCCAAAATAAACAGCTGCAGCTAACGTGCGATCGCGCGTTAGTTGTTGATATTATATTGCATTCAGTGGTTACTGTGAGAAATGTGACAGTTATATGCAAGTCTGTATCTGTGCACTCGCTTCCCAACGTTTTGTTCGCCGAAATCTCATTTAATAACCCAATAAACACCTCGCATTAATTAGTCCCAACAGGTCTGACTCACAGATCAGCATCACATACAAATTGGTATACTCTTGTGTTGATATACTATAATATATATTCTTTCAATAGGGCCAGGGACAAGGCCGGGGAGCGGGTAGGGGCCGGGGTAGTAACACCGGGGCAAAGAATTGTGTGGGGCCCTGGCTAGGCTCCGGAGTCCATGATTCTTGGGTCACACCTGCCACCCCCAACCTCAATCCCCCACAAACTCTTACTCCGTGCCAACAGTTAAGAACGAGGCCTATCGCGAAGGAGCTCTCCACTTGACCAACAGTTGTAATTTTGGACTGCATGATTCTTTAAGTGATAACTTTTAATTCAACTTGACGTAACGAAGTTATCACTTCAAGAATTATGCGGTCAAAGGCTACTCAAGGTCGCTGGGTATACTCACTGATGAACTTGCAAATTTGAAGCATGCTGCTAACAAAGGTGATTTTGACGGCCAAAAAATGACGGCCCTCACTGAAATAACCCGGAGCCCGCATTCCCTCTCCTCGGCCCTGAATAGGGCCGATATTAAATTTTGCTGATATGACGAGTGCCTGCGGTTATTACATAAAAAAATATTATAGGTGCTATCCTTAGACATCGGGAAATCTCATTTTAAACCGAGAGGGGCCAAATTTGTAAAATTCTTCCAACTGGGAAACAGAGGAGGTGCCAAGGGGTGGGTCGGGAGGGGTCTACCCCCCCCCCCCCATCGGAGAAGTCTATTGCTTCCTTTATTGTAGGTTTGGCGTGGAATAACCTCCCCTCCCCTCTGTCGGGGAAATACTGACGCCACCACTCCCCATTTCACTAAGCACAATTTAGCTTCGTACCCAAGTCAGAATTTTGATGTCCACTCTCCACAACAATTCTCATGAACACGGTACTTGTCACAAGCCTTCAGTACTGAATAGTCTAACCAGTGCCGTAGATGCTTGCCCCACCCCTAAACTTTTCACCCCCCCCCCCCCCCCAGAAAAAAAACATAAGCCCAATGCAACTTTCACACAACATAGAACCCCAAAATATCCAATATAAGGGATACACTCGCAACAAATGCCCCGGATTCGCTCTTAGAGCACAAGCACCAAATACTAAAGAATGTTCTCGGGATGTGTGGGAGCTTTTCCTAACTAGGGCCCACTGGTTGTTGCCTCCTCCTCTCAAGTGGGTTGAGGGGGCAACGACCGGAGGGTCCAGATTAGGACTAGGGAGGCCCCGAAACCCCACACAACGGCCGTTTAAATACCCCCCCCCCCCCCCACACACACACACAAATGGGTAGGGCACCCCCTATTATAGAATCCTGGTTACGCGCTTGAGCCTGGCTGACCATTTCCAATTTTTTTACCTCAAAAAAATTTATAATCTATTAATGGAGCCAGTTTCACGATTTCATTTCAATAAGCTTTTCTATGCGATGTTCTGGAAACGAAAATTGAAAAAAAAAGAAAATTCGATGAGAACTGTACATTTGAAAGTTGCCGTTAATTGTATTTATTCACGATGTCAGATTATGTTTGTTACCTTGTAAACATGTTAGTCAAAATGTTTAAATAAACAACTGAAATTACTTTACTTTAGTTTTGAAACAACTAAAAAACTCCCTAAATCCTCGAGGTCCAAAAGCATTAGATACGAGGCCAAATAGAGAGCGGCCTAAAAGCGACGTCCGAAATGTGATGGTTGAAAAACGTAATGCCGAAAACCACCCTAAACGCGTCTAACCCACCCTAAACGCGTCAGTAATATCTACGTCGGTACATTATGAGCTATATAATTTTGATAATCCCCCCCCCCCCCCCCACACCCCACACGCCTCATTCAACCCACAGTGGTAACACAGGCCTACATATTAGAAGCAATCGACGTCCGTGATTTAAAAGGAGTGATGATTAAAGTGTAGGATGAGAAATTAGTTAGCCAACGCGAAAGACGAGTTCGTCATTAACTAAGTGTAGGAAGAAGGGAGAGAAAACACCCTTAAAGTGAGTGAAACTTATTTAAAGGTAGGCTATAGTATTTTCTCCTTCAGTCTCAGATAGGCTTTCTTTCTCTCACAGCAGCAAATGAAGACTGGTCTGGAGATGGGCGGTATTGGATTTTGAGTTCAGTATCTATTTCGGTATTTTTAGGAGGGGGTATACCGCGGTATCGGTTCTGTATTTGGTATCTGACTTGACTAAGATTTGCTGATTGTACCAAAGGGGAAGTCACATCAGGAAAATACAGAATAACTTGTTCTTGTATCATTCTCACACAGTGTCAAAAATGCCACTGCCAATGGGCTCAACACTGGCGTTCTTTTGCCAACATAAATCGAATCTCCAGTAATTTTGTGACTTGTTCCAAACACACCTAACGTAAAAAAGCCTATTTCCGGCTTTTGCAATTTCAGAAAATGTACCATTAACATTTCATCGCCAAGAGGTCCTGCTGACAATAGGTAAATGAGCAGTGATTTCCAGTAAAGTCCCGTTAAAACCCTTTACCCAACGCAGACGATATCAAAATTTATTACTATAAATACCATTTTTTTAAATTTAAAAAAACTTTCAACAAAACCATATCACGTGACCCCTCGTTGGAACGAACTCGACGAGCTCGTTCCAACGACGGGTCACATGATACGGTTTTGTTGAAATATTTTGATAAATAATATTTTTTCAACTGCTGAATTTGCATATTACGCGGGCGGATGCGGGCGATTCGTTAGGTAAAGGGTTAAGGCAGCCAAGACTTGACTAGAAACCATTGCTAAGCAACTGGAGATGTACAGGTTATAGTCTGGCGAAATACGGGATAATTTCCCCAGGCCCTCAGGCTCAAGGGTAAACACAACCGAAAAGAAAATCATCACCTCTTTCATGACAATGAACCCTTCAAATGAGCACTATCAATCGGACGGAATGTATTCAAGCGCCGAAGGCGCGCAGGGACGGTTTGGGGAACAAGCCCCTTTCGACCCTCAGTGACTGTATATGATTCGTTTTCTCATGTCGAGGCGTGTTGAAGGAGGGAAGGGTTCAGGTACTCGGCAGGTGTCTCCGGTTGCGGCGTGGCGGGTGGATGGCTTCGCTGATTGGTGTAGGTTGGGTCCTCTCACAAAGGTACTACCTCTCCTCGAGGGTGCAGTAGTTTTAGATTTTCAGGCAAGTATAGTCTGCCACTTAGGAGATGATTTCGAATGATGGCCATCACTGGCAAGTATAATCTGCCTCAGGCTGTCTCTGATTGTATGCATGGTAGGACGTCTAGGAAGAAAACAACAACGACCTCTCTCGTGGACCATCAGAAGAAGACCCGAACTTTCCTGGTTCGGGGGCAGGCCTGCATTATAATCCTATTTGGGTGGGACAGAAAATGCGCAGTGTGGACGCTTTACAAAAAGGGGCAGCGGCGGGACGCAGGACCAACGCTTTCTCCCTTGAAGTGGTCGACCACTTCTAGGGATGGAGTGGAGGATATTCTAGAACCATGGGGGGGAGGGGGGGGGTGCAATTTCCATAACGATTATAGTTTCCATAGCGGTTATTGGGGTGCTGATCAAAAAGCATCTTCTGTGTACCTGCTTAAAAGAAGAAGGCAGAATTAGTTTTCATTAGAATATGTAAACTGAAGTAAAATAAAAAATAAAAATAGATAGCACATTGGTTTAGTGCAATCATTGAACAGGCTTATGATCTAATCTTTAGCTGAGTCGGTGAAGGCAGCCCTTTCTGGTAGAAGGCCACGGTTAAGCTGTTAATCTGCATGTTAGCTCACCTTCTCGTTCCCTATTTATTCTTGAGCATGTTTAGTTTTATACGAAATTTAAACGTGATGTAATTTTAGTTGAGTGGGTGAAAGCAGCCCTTTCTGGTAGAAGGCCACAGTTGAGCTGTTAATTTGCCTGTTAGCTCACCTTCTCGTTCCCTAGTTTTACTCGAGCGGTTTTAGTTTTATAGTGTTTAAACGTGATGTAATTTTAGTTGAGTCGGTGAAGGCAGCCCTTTCTGGTAGAAGGCCACAGTTAAGCTGTTAATCTACCTGTTAACTCACCTCCTCGTTCCCTATTTCTTCTCGATCATTTTTAGTTTTATACAGTATTTAAACGTGATGTAATTTTAGTTGAGTCGGTGAAGGCAGCTCTTTCTGGTAGAAGGCCACAGTTAAGCTGTTAATCTGCCTGTTAGCTCACCTTCTCATTCCCTAGTTTTTCTCGAGCATTTTTAGTTTTGATTGGAGTTTTGGGGCTTTTGTCGGTTTTCGCAAATAGCTCCAAGTTCGGAAATTAGTTCACTGTCGGCTAGTAGGAGTACAGGGGTAACCCTGGCCTTCTCATCCGAGAACCGCGACAAATCAGCGGCTGGCCAAAGTGTTATTATTATTATTATTGTCGGCTAGCCGGTCATGATTTTTCGCGGCCAGGGTGGCTGGGCGGTCTTTGATGGTGGGGATGTCGGCCCTGTCGTGGAGTGTTTTGATGTGTGTCCCATGGGGCGCGGAGGGCGACCCTAAACGCGTGATTTTGGACCTTCTGGAGTTTTCACAGATATGTTTGATTGAGGTCAGTTAGGATGATTGCCCCGTATTCGAGTACTGGGCGCACAAAGGCTTTGTTTAGTTTGAGTAGGGTGGACTGGTTGGCTCCCCAGGAAGTTCCCTTTAGCATTTTCAATAAGTTAATGCGTTTGGTTGCTTTTTTCGCCATATCGTCGGTGTGTTTATTAAAGGACAGTTTTTAATCAATGGTGATGCCGAGGAATTTCGCCTCTTTGCATTCTGGGAGGGTGTTATAGGGTGCTATCCATTAGTTTTAGGTCAAAGTCACGTTTGTTTGTCTTGCGAGTAAAGGTGATTCGTTGGGTTTTATTGGTGTTCAGCTTTATTCTCCATTTGGCAGGCCATTGTTCTAGGTCATCGAGAGCGCGTTGCAGGGATTTTTGGAGTAGATTGGTCGTATTGTCAGAATCCCAGAGGCCCTTATCATCCGCGAATTGGGAAACTTGGACACGATCCTCGGAGAATTTGAAACCTCAACAAGGCCTTATATGTAGCTAACGTAGGAACACATGAAAATTCAGAGAGTTTCGGTATTCGATAATGGATTTGGTTCGGTTGTTCGGTAGACTCATGACATCGGAATAGGTTCGGGTTTTCGGTATATTGCTTATCTCCAGACTGGTCAATGTTATAGTTTTGTGGCAGCAATAAATCTTATCAACAAACAAAATTAATTGTTGTGTTGACGATTTATCACATTCGTAACACCAGGTCCAGTAATAAATGCGACCAATTCAGTTGATCTTGTGTAAACAGAAGATGCTAATTGTCTTCTTTGAAGCTTGCTTCATGTTTTCGAGAAATCGGAAGACGAACAGAATATAATTCTGAACCAAACCCTTTTCTTTCGCACCTGACGCCGAAAACGAGGCTAAAATGGCAGATTCTCCAAACAGTTGAATGAGTAATACAGGTGAATAAAAATTTATAAAATTTTGTTAAACTGTCACGGTCTCTGCCGGAATTTTATCAGTATTTGATGTTAACCTATCGAAAACAGGTATTCTGGTATGTTCAGTTTGGATTTCTTCTATCATTGATATACTGTGTTGTTTATATTCTGACCTGGACATCTCGTAACAGGCAAAGATTTTTCCTGTCTGGCATATTTTTTTTCAGATTGTTTTGTAAACATGAAATTTCGACACACGTCGGTCACGTTTATGGTCACATTTTAATGTATCAAAACAAATCAAACGAAGATTAGATCTTATTATTTTAGAAAGTCGCCCTTATGATGTGTACATGAGTTTATAAACAAACTGACGATAGAATCAAACAACAGTTATAGAAGTCAAACTCTATCGCCTAATTTCGAGGCCAAATTCCTCCACAAACCTTTACAATAGTCAATACCATCAGTACTGGAATTATAGGCAAAAACAACTAATATTTATTTCCATCTAAGATAGCCATACATGTTTATCGAATTGCCGATTTTTTATTTCATTTCTTTATTTTTTAGGAATTTAATTTGGAAACTGCGTTGAATTTGAAAGATTTTAGAGGGCAAGTTAACCAAGGCAATATTTAATTAAACTTTAAAGTCTTAGAAAACTTACAGGAAATGACCAATGACCAACATTGGCAACATAGTTATCACCACAATTTAATAATTTATCATGGTTCCAGAAAAGCCAAATTTTCATTTATGTACAAGCCTGCAAATAACCTGAAAACTGATCAACAGGATGATATTTTGTGTTATACTTTTAGTACACACAAACTTTAATACTGAAATATGGATATTTTTTAAAAGAATATAATTCATTTTCATCACTACCATGCTATCAATTTTTCCCAAGGTTGAACTCTCCATCTCAATGAGGTAGCTTTGTGGTTGACCCTGGAGCCCCAGATCCAGTTTTGGACCCTCAACGACTAAGAACTGCCCATACAGTACGTGGAGAGTGTATTATCACTAAAACACCCGCAGAGTGGAGATTCCACCTAACCAATAATTGCAGATTTGTTGCAAAGCATAACCAGCACAAGCAGCGTTTCAGCCAATGGACCTCCGGGTTTAACCCGGAGGTCCATTGGCTGAAACATTGCTTGTGTTTTTTGTCGATATGTTCAAAATTTGAAAGTTATAGCTTGGGTGATAACTCCACTCCGCGGGTGATTTAGTTACAATCCACTCTCCACGTACTGTAGTTCTCAACACATCTACATGTACATCAATTTAATTATGTGCAGTTGGCACCTAGAACAGCCTCGTGAAGCCTGATTTAAGCCACACATAAGGGTATATACATGTACGCGCTCGATCATGGAACAAAAGTTCCACACTGGAAGGGCCCAGGCTCCAAGTCTCTATAACAGCTCTAAAATGCCACCTCCAGCCTACTTGGGATCTGAGAAGTCCTATTCAGGACCCTCCAGTCATTACTGCCACCCCTCCCACTTCTGGTCCATTTAGGTCCCATAAGGTCTCCAATTAAATTGTGTAATTATGTATTCACGCTGTTTTTTAGTATTACACCGGCAACTCCGCAAGACCGCAACTGCATAATTATGAATACTCTTGCACACTTTCAGTTAAAATCTTTATGATTCCCACAGGAGGAGTGATTTTGATGTGGTCTTACAGTACGGCCGTGGACTTGTCTTTTTCCACAGGTGGGCAGTATTTCCATGGACGCAATAATACTCCACTTCAAACACTAATTAAAGAATAATCATCAAAAAATTAATTATTGAAGAACTGGGTATAACCCGGTGCTTCATTAATTAAAATTTTGCTTATGATGATTTTTATTACCTGGTAAATGCATGTAATTTTGAAGCCAACATTCAGTTCAATTGATCAAAGGGACGTTAGGCTAAACCCCATGATAATATCTACAGACAGGTTTTTTTGTGGGGAGTGGTGTTATACAAATTACAAACATCAAACTATTGCAGATTTCTTCCAAGTTATGGAACCTGAAGCATTAACATATTATTAACATAACATATTATTATATGTTCTTAACACAAAGAAAAAACAAACAGAAACTGAGTTTTTTTTCCTGAAAATGACTCTGAAAAATCAAAAGCTCCCAGATAACTCCATAATGTTATTTCAGGGGCATGTTAGTCACCTTGCTGTGATTTTCAAAAGTATACCTTCCTGAGACTCAAGATTGAAATATCTAATCAGAATCAGTTCTTACAATCATAGATTATGAATAATGATTGAGTAAATTGTTAAGAAAACATTATACGACTTGTACTTGTGTTGTGTCAGTAATACAAGTGGATGGAAGCCACTTTCTTAGCAGGTGTCACATGCTGTTACAACATGTGCCTGTCATCTGTCTGATATTGGAACTGTATTTTTTAGCTGGGAAATAATATTCAGGTGTGTTCTCAAGTAAACCTTGTACATTTTGGTTGTTCAGAAGTTATGTTTAAATGTTTGGAAGAACAAGTCGTATTCCAAACAAGACATTTGGGATACGATTTTGTGTTATGTTTCAGAGCTCAGCAGCTGGTATAGTATTTGTTTATTGAGGTTTAACTGAACTTTAACAACATTTTAAACACCACGTTTAGGAAGTTTTATGGGTAGAAGAAGTGAGAGTACCCTGAGAGAACCACTGAGCTGTAGCGAGCAACTCTAAGACTCTTCAGCTTGCTAACAATTAGTAGTGGTTGATAGTAAGTGAAGCACTCCATCAAGTTGGCATTAATTTGTAGTATGCCTTAGTACACCGCACTGGCATAGCCAGGGGGGGAGGCAAATTTCAGTCATCCCCCCTCCCCTATGTTAACCCTTATAGGGAATATCAGGACAGAAATTTTAATTTATAAGTTGTGAAAGGCATCAATAATTAGGCCACATGTGGCCTAATTATTGATGCCTTTCACAACTTATAAATTATAGACACAGACGGACTAAGAGTCAAGGAAATTGCGTTTTTTGTCTTGATTTTCAAAATTGTTTTTTTTGGGGCGTGAGACAACCTCCAATAAGAGGGGGACACCTTCTCTTGTGCTCACCCCCTGATTGCCACTGCAGGGCTCAGATGATGTAGCAAATCATATTCTGTATGCCCCCTAGCTATTACTCTTCCCTCCCCAACTTTTGTATCTGGATTACGCGCCTGGTACACAGTGCCATCATGTCAAAGTTCTCGGGCAGAGTATCAAATTATTTTTCAAAGGTGATTTGTAACGATAGTATTTTTTCAGAGAAACCATGTATTTTTTCAGAGAATCATGAAACTTGTGCTATCAGCAAGGAGAGCATTAGTTTCGCAAGATTTTGTTATTGAATAAATAATTGTTTTGTTACAGATTTGTGACATTTTTTCTTTGACAGCTGAGAAAATAACAAGCCAAGAATTTTTATTTAATGCAGTGTGAGGAAAATTCTTCAAATATTTTTTTTCATATTTGGTGTACAGCATCCTTGGGGTGGTTAGTTTCAAGTTTGTTCAAAACAAATCAATGGGTTCATATTTAGTATACAGCATCCTTTGGGTGGTTAGATTAAAGTTTGTTCAAAACAAATCCATTGGTTCATATCTGGGATCCCTATTGTAGACCGAATTTCAACTTAGTGCAATATGAGGAATCTTTTTAAAAATCATCTTCAGATCAACCTGTCAGAACCTTGTGATATTAGGGAAAACAGCATCCCCCCAATACTATGGGGCTCAGATTCTAGTTTGCTAAATTCAAGTGCCTTGGTTCATATTTTGGCCCCCTTAAAGGCCTTATGGAGCCCCAAATTTTAAATTTAATGCAATATGTGGAAAATTCTTTAAAAATCTTAAGAATTTTCAGAAAAAAATTTCTCAGGGAGTCTCCCTTGCAGGCCTTGACAATTCCATATTTTGATTAACCCATTAACAGGTTACCTATTTAGTTGTTCATTACCGCGACAAATCAGCGGCTGGCCAAAGAGTTATTATATCATTAACCTATTTTGAAGGTTAAGTAAATTTGTTTCATTAACCTGTTGGTGCATTTCAATTTCCATCAACTGTAATAACATATTTCTAATTATTCTTACAGTAGTCCAAACATGGCCTGAAAGTCTGTAATATAATTTTTTGGTTTGGTACATCCTTTCAAGGACGTATTAAATCAAAAAATTATATTACAGACTTTCAGGCCACGTTTGGACTATGCTTACAGTTGAATAATGAGCACAAATTTAATACTAGTATGTGTGCTACTTTCTGTTCAGGCATCTGATTGTAAAAAAGTTGGTTAACCGATGTATCCTTTTGGTTAACCGATTGATCGTTTGCCTCAATTTTTGTTTGCTTAACCTCTAGGGGAACTGAACGATCGTTCGCCTGAATTGTCGAGGTCTGCCTTGAATCTTCCATTATCACTGAGCAAGAGAGGACAACTCTGTGTGGAGCCTGCTGTTTATAATGTAAATACTCATTACGCCATGGCCTCCAATAAGATGTACATGTAACTACTGGTCCCAAGACCATTTTACTATCTATACTGGAACTAGTTTTCTTTCTCTGAGCAATACATTTTGCAGGTCTGGAAGTTAGTGTTCAACCGATTACCCAAAATGGCCGATTACCGGTTATTTGAGCTCACACCCAGCCGATTCCAATGTCGATTCTGATTGTTGTACTGTGCACTACTAGACGAGTCAAGGCTTGATAGAACTACATAAAATTGAACATATTTCTTAGTCAATAGTGTTAAACTTTGATGACTCAGATCGCAGTAGAATGACCCGACACGCACACTTGGGCGGTATACGCGGGTCTCAGAGCCATGTGTACTGGCCAAGTGCACGTGACTGTTCATTTTACTTTGACCTGAGTCAATGGAGTGCAACCTTCACTTTTTCTGGTTTGAACTTGCGACTGCTGCAAGTACGCTCAATTGTAAGCCTTACCTGTCATTTAACTTGTGTATCCCATAGGGGGGTGTCTAGAGAAATTAAGAATACACATTGTGGTTGTTTCTCAACTTTTGAATGGTATCACTGACATCATTTTACATTAACAATTGAACAATTGCAGAAGATAATAAAATGTGGTTAATGAATCATCACAAAAAATGCTTGATAATAATCGGTTGAGCAGATGTTCCAGGAGCCGTTTCTGTTGTCATCCAATTGCCCACAAGTGGTCGCTTGAGTGGCCACTCTATTTAAAGTTATGGATGCAATGCACAACCTTTGAGTTGAGTTTGCCCTCCAAAATTGTTAGCCTGACTGTACAGGGCTTATACTTCAATGAGAATCGATTCACGCAAAGATTCGTGCAACAAAACCAGCGAGAGTCCAGGTAGATTCCTGCTGCTGCACATCTGCTAGTGGTGGGGAAAAAAAATTGTGTCAATTTAACCTCTGTCTGGCATAATGGTTGCAAAATAACCAATTCAAAGCTAACACGACCTGGAATATCCTGACAGTCTGTCAATTCAATTGTACAAATATGGCTGTTGTTGGAACTGACTCAATGAGTCATTTCCAATGACATCCATATTTTTAAGTTTCATTTGTAAATATTGTTTATTTTTCAAGAAAATTATCAAATTAAAAAGCTGTGTTGCATAAATGGTTAACATGTGTCAACAGTTTTTAACAGGAGTTCAACCGTGGCAGCCACCTGGGATCCTGGGACTCTCATAGCAGGTATGGACAGGCCTCGAAATGTTTTCCGAAAATTGATTAGCAACTTAAATTCTGTAGCCCAGGTTGAGGGTCCATGGATCCCCCGGGCCAACCATGGTTTGATCTGGAGTGAGAAAATTTTAAAAAAACTTGCCCCGAAAGGCATAGTTTCCTGGCATCTGTGTTTGTAGTCCAAACTTGGTCTTGAAGGTCGTAATTTTTTTTTATGCTGGTACGTCCCTCAAGAATGTACCAACGTTAAAAATTAAATTACATCCTTCAAGTGCCAAGTTTGCACTACTAGGATTTTTATTTTATTTTTTGTAATTATTTCTTTGCCATAAGAAGTTCACATTCTTGGTATGTTTTAGGCATCATAATCAACAGAATAGCATGGGTGGTTGTATATTTCGTTCCTTAACCCTTTACCTAACGAATCGCCCGCATCCGCCCGCGTAATTTGCAAATTGAGCAGTTGAAAAAAAAAAAATTCAAAATATTTCAACAAAACCATATCATGTGACCCCCTCATTGGAACGAGCTCATCGAGCTCGTTCCAATGAGGGGTCTCATGACATGATTTGGTTGAGTTTTTTTGAAAAATTAAGGAAAGTAGTAATTAAAATGATAAATTTTGATATTCTCTACGTTGGGTAAAGGGTTAAGTGCAAGAGTGCTTTAGCATTGCAAAACATTCTTGCACTTAAGGGACAAATTTATCAATTTTATTAACTTGGGTATAATATTTTTACCTTTTCAAGTTTACATTGGTTATAAAAAGAGAGCATGCAGCAGCTGAAAGGACCATGCAGGAGGGCCTGTGAAACAGAGTTTTAACTTTTTTAGGCCAACAGTTAAAACTAGAAGTCCTGTCATGAAATGCGCACAAATAGCACGTTGATCTGTGCGTTAATCTACGCGTTGTTACCGTAGTAAGACTATCAAATTCTGTACATATGGCCTGTGCACAAACAAAGTTTCAGCCAATGGACCTCCGGGTAACATGGAGGTCCACTGGCAGAAACATTGCCTGTGTTTGCTATGAGTAACCAGGTGAACCTGCCGTGCTTTGGATGCCATTCGATATGGCAATTGCGCGCGATTCCTATGCGCAATTAAGCCTAGATAAGCACACATTTCGTGACAGGACTTCTAGTTTTAACTGTAACCCCCGCATATTCTAAATGATGGTATGCAGCTTATTTCAAGGCCAACTTTTGAGACTAAAGGATGGCCAACATGGACTGGTCACTTTCCACGGGTGGGCAATATTTCCACGGACGCAATAATATTAGATTCTAAACACTAATTATAGGAATCATCAATAATTTAATTAATGAAAAACCAGGTAGAACCTTGTGCTTCATTAATTAAGATTTTGCTGATAAGGATTTTTGTTACTAGTAAACACATGCACAGACATCACTGCTTTCACATGGATTACGACCAGTCCACAGTGACTGTTCTGAAACTCTTCGTAACCTCTCTTAGAGGGTACATGTATCTCTAGAATAAGCATTGGGATAAACATGTAAGTGGTATACTCATTGAAGAAAGTAAGAGGATTTATATTCTCAGAGGAGGAAATAAAAAAAACATATTTCTTTGTATCTTTTGAATTAATTTTAATGGTGGTGTATTTTTATTTATTGTTGTAAATGTGCATGTAATTTTGCACAGAGCTGTACTTGAAAATGTAATGATGCACAAAAACTATGGCAACTGTTAATTACTGTCTTTAATTCTGTTTTACAGAACAGGTCTATCTGTTCCTAACTCAATTATAGTAAAAGCAACAGACAATCAATTACAAGTGGAAAAACATCTCTGCATTCTGCCATAAAGTCTTAACCAAAAAAACATGGGGGGCATGTGTAACTCTTCAGTTTTATTGGATGAAAGATTGGAATTCTGGAACATGGAGTTATCAAATTAGAAAGCATGCAAGACCATTCAATAAGTGCAAAAGCAAGAGCATTCAATAAGTACAAAAGTTGCATATGTACCGTAGAGTCAGGTAGTGATGCCCACATGGGGCGCGGTGGCTCAGTAGGTAGAGGTGCAGGCTGCAAGCCAAGAGGTTCTCAGTTCGAATCCCACCTGTGGCAACTGCACTGTGTCCTTGGGCAGGACACTTCACCTCCATTGCCTATGTGAGGCACGGTGGCTTTGTGTACTAAGGCGTACTGCACAGGCCTCAAAATATGTAGACTGTCACCTGCAGAATGAGGTCCCCAGAGGGTGAATTTGATGATGCTAACCTGCACTGCAGGGTAGCATTAGTAAATTTACCCTCTGTGAACCACAATCTGAATCAAGGTACCGGACCTAAACAGAAAGAGGTACCAGAGGATAAATTGGGGGACTCTAGCCCACTATATGGGATAGCATCAGCAAATACACCCTCAAGGGACCTCATTCTGCAAATGGCAGATTTCTTATTTTCAGGTTTGGTACTGCACTTGGAATCTAATTTAATTGCATGATCCCAGGACTTATATTTCATCTAAATGTTGGAGAATCCAGTTGGATTCTCGCAAAAATGGTTATGAGAATCCATACCTGCTTCGAGTGTCCCATGATCCCATGAGGTCGCCATGTTTGAATCCCTGTTGTATGCTGATAACACATGTTAACCCTTCGCCCAACACAGCTTTTTAAGTTTTAAAACATAAACTGAATTTGGTAATTTGAAAAAAATAAACAGTATTTACCAATAAAACCTTTACAAATATGGGTGTCATTGGGACCGGCTCACTGAGCCGGTTCCAATGAGAGCCATATTTATACAATTTTATGGACAAAGTGTCAGGATATTTTGGGTCATACTTGCCTTGTATTGGTTAATTTATTGCCGCTATGTTAGGTAAAGGGTTAAATTGACTCAATTCTTTTCACGTGAATCCCAACAGAAGTGCAGTGAGAATCTATGTGTATTCTTGCTGGTTTTGTTGCCTGAATATTTTTGCGTGAATCATTCTCAGATTCTTGTTGGACATTGACAATATTTTGATCTGTTTTTTTCTCACAAAACAAATGATCCATGAAAACTCGAATGATTTTCTGCAGAAAGTTATATGTACATGTACTTAAACAACAGTAAATGAAATTCTTTAGTTCTTCACCTGGAATCATTCCTTATTTTAATCCTTTACCTAACAAATCAGCTGCATTCACCAGTGCAATAGACAAATTCAACAGTTGAAAAAAATTATTGAATTTTTTTTAGATTTCACAGTTGAATGATATTTTCATGCAGGAATTTGGGCTCCCAGAGTTTGGGTGTCCATACCTATTAACAGGTATCAAATCGACTCTAGATTTGTCCCTCCATGTGACACCCTCATTGGAATGAGCTTGTTCCAATGAGTAGGTCACATGATATGATTTTGTTGAAATTGTTTTGAAAAATTTGAAAAAATAAGATTTAAAATAATAAATTTTGATATCGTCTGCATTGGGTTAAGGGTTAGGCCCCGCAAAGTAGATCTTCTGTTTGTAAGGCCATTTTTTGTAAAATTGCATGTGGTCGGACGGTTTTTTATGAGCTCACCGAAGGTAGCTCAACTTATCACTCGCCGTCCATCGTGAACTTTACATTATCGACTTCTCCTCACAAACTACTTGACCAAATTGAACCCAATTTTGTGTGCTTGTTCCTTATCATATGTCAATTCAAGTTTATACAAATAAACCTGCCGCACCCACAGGGGGCACCAGAAGGGGCATAACTCTGATAGCACCCATAAATTTTTTTCAAAAATTAAAAAAAATCTTCTTCAGATCCACCAGTCAGAATATTTTCATATTTGTTATACAACATCTCTAGGGCGGGGGGGGGGGGGGGGGGGGGGGGGGGTGGGGGGGGGAGTGGTCAGATGCAAGTTTGTTTAAATCGAGTCCCTGTGTTAAGATTTGGGCTCTCGATTGAAGCCAGAGTTTAACTTGGTGCAATTTGAGGAAATTTCTTTAAAAATCTTCTTCTTCAGATCCACCAGTCAGAATCCTTTCATGTTTGGTGTACAACATCTGTAGGGGAGTCAAATTCAATTTTGTTCAAATCCAATCCCTGGGTTAATATTTGGGCTCCCTACAGGATCCCAAATTTTAACTTACTGAAATATGAGGAAATTTCTTCAAAAATCTTCTTCTTCAGATCCACCAGTCAGAATGCTTTCACATTTGGTATACAACATCTCGAGGGGAAGGGGGGTCAGATTCAAGTTTGTTCAAATCGGGTTCCTGAGTTAGTATTTGGGCTCTCTATTGGGGCCCAAAGTTTAACTTGGTGCAATTTGAGGAAATTTTTTTTAAAAATTTTCTTCTTCAGACCCACCAGTCAATCCTTTCATGTTTGGTATGCAACATCTATAGGGGCGGAGCACATTCAAATTTGTTCAAATCGATCGCTGGGTTAATATTTGGATCTTCTTCAGATTCACCAGTCAGAATCCTCTCATATTTGGTGTACATCATCTCTAGGGGGGCCAGATTCAAGTTTGTTCAAATCGAGTTTCTCGGTTAATATTTGGGTACCCTATGGGAACCGAAATTTTAACTTAGTGCAATGTGAGAAAATTTCTTTAAAAATCTTCTTCAGATCCACCAGTCAGAATCCTTTAACATTTGGTATACATCATCTCTAGGAGGGGGTCACATTCAAGTTTGTTCAAATCGGGTCCCTCGGTTGAAAATTTTGGGTCTGGTTCCAAAATTCAAGAAAAAAAAATCTGTTTTGGATTTTTTATGCATTTTGTTCAATTCTCAGACGAAAAACACCCAAATTTTTAGCCTGAAAATTTGGGGTCCGGTTCCGACTCCGAAATTTTGGACGAAAAATTTGGAATTGAAAAAACAATTTTTTATGAGTTTTGTTCAATTTTGAAACCGAAAAAAAAAAATTTTAGCCTCAAAATTTTGGGTCCGGTTCAGACTTGCAAATTTTGGACCAAAATTTGGAATAAAAAATTTGTTTTTTTATGCGTTTTGTTCAATTTTGAGATGAAAAGAATAATTTGGGGTCAGGTTTGGACTCCGAAATTTTGGACTAAAATTCGGACATGGGGGGGGGGGGGGGGGGGGGAGGGGGATTTTTATGCATTTTGTTCAATTTTGAGATGGAAAAAAAAAATTCATAGTCTGAAAATTTTGGATCCTGTTCCGACTTGTTTTTAAAATCTTCTTCTTCAGACCATGTAGTCAGAATGCTTTCATATTTGGTATACAACATCTCTAGGGGGGTTAGATTCAAGTTTGTTCAATCCTAGTCCATGGGTTGATATTTGGGCTCCCTATAGGATCCGAAATTTTAACTTAGTACAATAAAAGAGAATTTCTTTAAAAATCTTCAGATCCACCAGTCAGAATCCTTTCATTTTTGGTATACAACATCTCTTGGAGGGTAAGACTCAAGTTCCTTCAAACCTGGCCCCAGGGTTAATTTAATTTGGGCTACCTATGGGAGCCTGAATTTTAACTAAGTGCAATATGAGGGAATTTATTTCAAAAGCTTCTTCAGATCCACCAATCAGAATCCTTTCATATTTGGTATATAACATCTCTAGGTGGGTCAGATTCAAGTTTGTTCAAATCGGGACCCTGGGTTAATATTTTGGCTCCCTATTTGAGCCCAAAGTTTAACTTAGTGCAATGTGAGGTGATTTCTTTAAAAACCATCTTCATATCCACCTGTCAGAATTCATTCCTATTTCGTATATGACATCTCAAGGGGGAACAGATTCAAGTTTGTTCAATTTGAGTCCTTGGCTTAATATTTGGGCTTTATGGGCAGGGGTGAGGTGGGGGGCATGTTAGGTTCAGGTTTGTTCAAATCCATTCCATAGTGTTTTTCCATAAAATTTGCCTCTCATGACTTCATTCCTTTGTAGTATTAATGAACCATGTTTAACTGAATGTGACCTCTAACACCTCTTTGAACCACTTTGGCCGGTGAGCGATTAAGGCCCCTTGGGGGCCTCTTATTTTATTTTTTATGATTATTTCTTTGCCATAAAAAGTTCATATTCTTAGTTTGTTTTATGTTTTAGGTATCATAATCAACTGAATAGCATGGGTGGTGGTGTATTTTGTCCCTTTAGTGCAAGAAGACTTTGCATTTCTATAGTGTTGCCAAGCCTTCTTGCACTTAAGGGACAAATTTATCAATTTTATTAACTTGGGTAAAATATTTTTACTTCTTCAAGTTTGCATTGGTTATAAAAAGAGAGCATGCGACAGCCAAAGGGACCATGCGTTAGGGCCTGAGAAACAGATTTTTAACTTTTTAGGCCTTAATTGTTTTAATGATAAGTTTTTTTTCAATTTCAGATTGTGACACAGCCTTACACACATGATTTTTTGGGGCTAGAAACTCACTTCTTACTGTCCATTGACCATCATCCAGAATGGTTTTTCTGTATTGCTTACTGAATTCATTTTGAAATTCTCATCTCACAAGGACATTACTCAAATGGGTCCATATACATTCCATAACAAGATTTGGTTTGGCGAAAACATACAGGAAACAATGTGAAGTATGCCCATGAAAGTGACTGTGTGCTTTGACGATGTAAGAGTCATAGTACCCTGTGGAAATGGTACACTCACCGTTCAAGAATTGAGTGACAAAGCCATCACAAGATACCGAAAAGCTACAGGAAAGGTAAGTCTGTCATCTATATAATTTAATCTTACCTGTCTAATAATGAATATTATTATATGCTAGCCTGTGAATTAGCGCAAATTATCTAAAAGATATTTCTTGATATCTATCGACTGTATAGATATCGAGAAATATTCCTCAATAGCTTTCTAAATAACGTCACGCTGCACTGCATCACATCGCCTTGAAGGAACGATTAGCTGATCTTTGTTAGTGTTTTGAAAGCTATGCATTTGGGGGTCGAATTGGACTGAATATTGTGCAAAAAAATGTCTCGTAGCATATAATAAAAAGGAAATGTACTCTATTTTAGTCAGTATCTGGAATTATCTTGTGAGTGTGAACCTGAAAGTTTTATATTTCACGAGCGCTTGCGCAATTGAAAATAATATTTTCAGGTTCACACGATGAATTTTTTCAGTAGCTTCCTAAATGAGGTCCCCTTGAAGGAACGATCAGGAGATCTTTGTTATCGCCTTGAAACTGTTTGCAGTCGAATTAGGCTGAATATTGCACAGTCAAATACTAAAATGTCCCGTAGCATATAATAAAAAGAAAATCTACGCTATTTTAGTGAATATCGGGAATTATTCATTCGTGTGTGACCTGAACGTATTATTTTTCACTCTCGCAAGTGCTCGTGAAAAATAAAACGTTCAGATCCACACTTATGAGATAATTCCCGATATTCATTAAAATAGCGTAGATATCCTCTATAAAGTGATGGTCAGGATATGTGATTGGAAATAATAATAAGGATGGCATTTTCTTCCCTCACTGCCAAATAATAGTGATTTCTGGGATTTTTTCTCCAAAATTAATAATGGTGTCATCACTTTTATTAGGCCGGCAAGAGTATAATGTGGGATGCGTTGTATGTGTACATGTACTGTCGTTTGACTTTGAAAATGGGCAGCGCATTATATACTGCTCACCCCCAATTGGAGTGATGGGCGCTATTGTTGAGTACTGACATCGGGAAAATGTTTTAAAGAAAAACATCAATGAACATCTGCACACCATTCAGTCCACTGGTGCACAATAAGTATTGCTGCGAAAAACGTATTCGAAAAATCGGGATTCTAAAAATATTTACCTCAGTCTGAATCAGGGTCTCAAAACAAAACAGAAAGAAGTACCCAGAGGATAAATTGGCCCACTGTATGGAATAATCAGATTCACCCTCTGTGAACCTCATTCTCCAAATGTCAGACTGCTTATTTTCAGGCCTGTTTATATCACTCTGAAAAAGTTGTCGAAAGAGTATTCTTCCATGAGAACTTTACCGGTAGGATGCATTTATCTTGACTGTTTTTACACTTTTGTTCGCTGCCAGCTGTCCGCCAACAATAATGTAGAAATACTGTTATGTCATCTGCCACTGTGTATAGGGATGGACAGTTTCTCAATTTTCTGGTTCGGTTCTGGTTTTGTGGCAAACCAGAAAACCGAACTGCATGACCCAGCAAAAACTGGCCCAAGGATATGTGCTTAACTGTTAGAGTGCTGAATTATTTTGGCCATCAAATCTTGTACACATGTCTTTGCCTTGTTACAATTTATAGGAGAGTGCCTGTGGGCGTGTCTGTGGGCGTGCCTGTGGGCACTCTCCTATAAATTGTAACAAGGCAAACCCTTACAGACTAAATAATATCACTTCAAAGATAATTCGAAGCACATGCACTGAATATGAGCCTTCAAGCTGTGGTACCTACACTTCAGAATAAAGCTCAAATATGGGCTTCCAGCACTCTACCAGTTAAAATAAGCACCTGGACTAACGACAACTATGGTCTCTCGTCACTTAGTCTGTCTGGAAAAGGAGCAAATATTTCGTGTTCTCAATGTCAAATTTTCTCCCTTGTTGACTTATCCCAAGGGAGATGAGAACATGACATAGTTAAGATGAACCTTATTCATTTGTTTATTAATGTTATTTTCTTACTGAATTGGCATAGCAAATTAACAGTCCAAAGGGAAGTTAGGCTGAATCCAATACAGACCAGGCTTTTGTGGTGATTGGTGTCATGCAAACTGTTGCAGATTTTAAGGATCCTGTCAGTGTTATTTACTATCTGTTGTTAATACATTGAAAAGCCGAACTGAAACAGATTTTTTTTTCTTCTGAAACCGAACCAAAACCGAATCTGAAAAATCGAAACCTCCCTGCTCTAACTGTGTACATATACTGGTATATACAGTAGTTATCAACGTAAAATTAATCTGGGACTTAAGTATTTGCCATCAGTGGGCAGATGGTTAAAGTCTCATTCAAAGCTGTAGAAAAAGTTAAAAATGATAATTAGGCAAAAATTCTTTATGAAGGCAGTTGTTTGCACATGTAAGGGTTGTACGAAATCTGCATAACAGTGATAACATATTGTTGAGAAGTAGTCTGCACTAGAAACTACTCAGATTATCACCTTTGTGTGATATCTTTATTCAGTTGTGGTACCAGTTGAAATAATTTGTAGGATAACCACTGGATAATTTCTTCATTGTGTTCATTTAGAATCTCCAGGGATCGGTGTCACTGGCTGCTTGTATCACAGATGGAACAATAAGAGAATATGTCTCTGGTTATATAACCGTTTAGTTTTACTAAACAAATCCTACATTTGTGTTCTAGATCATTCGAATCCAGATTTTACATTGTATGAAGGAGTGCACCAGTGGTGGTGCCAGTGGAGGTGGTCTACAATCCCCTGTCAGGGAGGTCTAACACCCCCACCCCCACCCTGCCCATCCCCACCAACAAGGCCCCCATTGTGTAGACTCATTTTTCAAACAAGTATGAAAAAACCCAAATCATGTGACCCCCTCATTGGAACGAGCTCGATGAGCTCGTTCCAGTGAAGGGTCACATGATATGGTTTTGTTGAAGCTTTTTGAATATATTTTTTATGCCCCCAAGACGAATAGTCTGTGGGCATATTGTTTTACTCATGTCCATCTGTCTGTCCATCCACATCTAGGGTACATTGTTTTTCCGGCTTACTCCTCTCACAGTTTTCAAGATAAGACTTTTTTTTTATTTCACACAGGGTGTTTGTACATATACCAGAGCTAGGTGTGCATATTGTCAGGATTTTGATTTGCTTGAATATTTCACAAAATTACAGGTTGTTGAACTTGGTCAGTTTTTTGTAGAATTTCACCTGTATGGTACTGGTATGTGGTTTGTGTGTGGTAGACTTTGAGGAGACATTATATGTGTCTTCCAGACACAGCTCATGTACGTGTAACAAATCACAGTTTGCTCTTCAACATCCTGTGTCCATGTGCTGTGCAGGGTCATGCTTCAGTTTTAGTTTCAACTGAATGAACTGATTAGTTTGAAAATTATGTGGGTGGATGCAGCCAATTACTTAAGTAAAGGCTTGATAAGACTTTACTCTATAACCTACATGTATACACTAAACAGGTTAAAATTGTGAAGAAATATCCTATGAAGTGGGTTCCACTATACATTTTATTTTACCCTCCCTACCCTTAAGCATGAAGAAACAATGGACTGAGATGGTATTGTTCTTCAAGCATTTTTACCTCCATTGTGTTTAGTAACATTGTCACAGATTTGTCAAATTTTGCAGATGTGTGAAGTTTCAACTGTTATCAACCGTATTTCGAACTTTGCTGCTTATTGTTAATCACAGTGCTTGAGCCATCAGTAGATTTTCAAAAAAAAATTCAGTTAATGACCATCACACCCACACCCATTATGGATTGTCCACTCTTGAATTTCCCCTCCTTGTATCCCCATACTTAAACCCATCCACATACCTTATAATGATAGGGTGTGTCCATACTCAGCACTCCCTTTTATTTGATGTTCTCTTCCTTGAGTGAATTTCGCCATGGGATGTTTACTAGGGCTGTTTTATGTCTTGTTTACACATAAGATAATGGTAGAAAATTGATCTGGCACAATAAATAGAGTTAAGATTACTGAATACTGTGTTGATTCATTCACAAATAGTACAGTTCATTACAGAATAAGCTGTCAGGTTATTGCAGGGCTTACAGTACAGTCAATGTGGACTGGTCGTAATCCACACATGGGTAGTGATGTCCACTCAAGCGTTTACCAGGTAATGAAAATCATCATCAGGAAAATTTTAATTAATGAAGCACCGGGTTGAACCCGGTGCTTCATTAATTAAATTTTTGATGATTATTTCTATAATTAATGTTTGGAATCTAATATTATTGTGTCCATGGAAAATATTGCCCACCCGTGGAAAGTGGCCAGTCCATGGCAGCCGTACTCAGGCCTTTCAATTCATTTATTTTGGGGACACCACTTTGCCCAACATGTATATACATGTAGCTAATTTGGGCACAATAAAACCAGAAATAACAGTCTTATCCTGTTATGTTTTATTGTCATGCCTTTCTTTGTGTTTCTATGGTCATATTATGATGGAAGTTATTCTAAAATGCAGAATAGACACAGAGAATTTAGATATTTTTCTTGATGCCTTCGCAGCTTCTCTAATTTGGGGACACCTGTATTCGTGCAACAAAATCAAACCATGTAGATTTTCACTGCATCTCTGCTAGGATTTGCATCAAAAGAATTGAGTCAATTTAACCCTTTATCTAACACAGTGGCAGCAAATTAACGAATACAAGGCTAACATGACACAAAATATCCTGACACTTTGTCAATGAAATTGTATGGGGGGCACGGAGGCTCAGTAGGTAGAGGTGCACTGGCTGCAAGCCGAGAGGTCCTCGGTTCGAATCCCACCTGCAGCAACCATGTTGTGTCCTTGGGCAAGATACTTCACCCCCATTGCCCATGTATGGGCTCGGTGACATTGTGTACTAAGGCGTACTGCGCGTTGATGGTGCACTGTCTTCAACCAATGCTAACCCTGCTTGTGTGGAGTTAGTATGTTGGGAAGCTGACAGTTGCTCAGTGGTTCTCTCCAGGTACTCCGACTTCCACCACCTGTAAAACTGTCGAGGTCATGATTAGCCATTGTGC
Source organism: Pictodentalium vernedei (assembly GCA_031216915.1). Classification (NCBI taxonomy): domain Eukaryota; kingdom Metazoa; phylum Mollusca; class Scaphopoda; order Dentaliida; family Dentaliidae; genus Pictodentalium; species Pictodentalium vernedei. The sequence goes on from CM062288.1 coordinate 281,137,034, forward strand.
AGAAATATGTGACCTTAAACACCAATAAATAAATAAATAAATAATGAAATTGTACAAATATGGCTCAATTTAATTTTTTTTTAGTCGTTCCGACTGGTTATCAGCTTATTGCCATTTCATTAGATAAAGAGATGAAGCACTAGAATCTCAAATCGAGTTCCATCTGATGGACCGCAGGATTGAACAGCGTGGTCTATTAACTGAAACTGTTTGTGTTTCTCACATGCTTTATTGCCCAAGACAGTATTCCACACCATGGATGTTTCTGTATTGTATATATTGTGTACATATATGTACATTTTATCTGTTGCTCTAAAAATATTATGTTTCTTTTTTTTTACTCAAATGTTGAAATTGGCTTCTAACTCCCTGCATGTTGTTGATGGATATTTCCGTATGGTTCAACATGGCACAAATCATTTGTCATTAATTTGGGTACTATTAACCAAATTTGATACTTCTAATTACTAGCTCTTTAAAAAACACACAATATCAAAATTTATTATTTGAAATGTTATTTTTTCATATTTTTAAAAAAATTTAACAAAAGCATATCATGCGACACCTTCCTTATTGGAACAAGCTTGACAGACTCATTCAAATGTGGAGTCCCATGATATGTTTTTTTCATTTTTTTTTCTCAGCTGCTCAGTTTGTACATCAAACAGGCTGATACAACCGATTTGTTAGGTAAAGGGTTAATAAACATCTTGACTAATGATTTCTTGGACTAAATTGAGTTTTTCATGAAGCCATGTCTTGATCTTGTGGAAAGAAGTGGCCATGTCTAGATCTAGTGCAAAATATTTAAAAAGTACTCAGCATGTTAAGAATTATTATCGTTTCTGGAAAAGCTCTCATAAGATCTTTAACTCTTAACCCGCTGAGTATTTTCCAAATATATTTCATCAAATCTAGTCATGGCTGCTGTGAAGCAGTCATGACTAGATTTGATGAAAAATTCATCTGACTTTAAATAAAAAAATCATTGGTCAATAAGTCCATTCAATTTACAGAAGAGAAATTTTGTTAAATGTGCCCTACTACATGTATACAAATGTGACGCCATGTTGTTTGTTTACGGAAGAACGTGCGATGATTAAGTACTCTGTGCATTCATTAACCCTTTACCCAACACAGACGATTTCAAAATTTATTATTTGAAATATCATTTTTTAATTTTTTTCAAAAAATTTCAACAAAACCATATCATGTGACACCTCTTTGGAACGAGCTCGATGAGCTCGTTTCAAAGAGGGGTCACATGATATGGTTTTGTTGAAATTTTCGAAAAATAATATTTTTTCAGCTGCTGAATTTGCATATTACGCGGGCGGATGCGGGCGATTCGTTGGGTAAAAGGTTAAATATGTTAATAAGCCGGTCATGTGAGATGGATATCTATCTCACATGGCCTTCTCACATTAGACATGCATATCTTGTAGAGGAGGGGGTGAGGTGGCGTTGCTGTATCTGGTTCTCTTCAGATCACCAAAGTTAAGCAACGTCAAGGTTAATCCTTGGATGTGTGACTATCTGAGTGATTGATTTGGACTCTCACGCTGTGTCCTTGGGCAAGGAAGGCACTTCACCCTGATTGTTCACATGTGGGCACGATCATGCTGTATGTGTACTAAAGCATACTGCACGTCGATGGTGCTCATATCTTCAACCAATCTGACCCTGCCTGTGCTACAGTGCAGAGTTATGATGTTGGGGAGCTGGCAGCTGCTCATCGTTGCTCGGTGGTTCTCTTTGGGTACTCTGGCTTCCTCCACCCATAAAACTGTCACCGACACAATATGACTTTGGCTGTTAAAATGTCTTTAAACACTAATAAATCAATAGATAAATACATAAATAATCTGGTATACATGTAGGAAATGGTGGGAGAAATTTTGTGTCCTGGACAGGAATATCCACCAGCAGCAGGCCTGAAAATAAGCAGCATGGCATTTGCAGAATGAGGTCCCAGAGGGTGAATTTGATGATGCTGCCCCATACAGTTGGCCAATTATCCTCTGGATACCTCTTTCTGTTTAGGTCTGAGACCATCATTCAGATTGAGGTTCACAGAGGGTAAATGAAGTGATGCTACACCAGGGACCAGCCTTGTGGGGAATTTTAAGGAGACTTCATGTCTTCCTCCATAAAAAATAGGGAGAATACAGAGTCAAGTAGGGAGACTTCATAGGCAAGTGGGGAAAATTAAGATTTATGTACCACTCCCTGCCACCCCTTCATTTTTCAGCTCGTAGTCCTCCATTAACGCCTGATTAATCCAGGTCTAGTTGTCTATGATGCATTTATGCCGGGTTAAAAAATCACAAATAATTATTGACTGAAAATCCCCCTCTGCTGCCCTCTCCTTCACGACCCCTCCCCTCTTCTTTGTGCCAATTCCACCTACACCCTCCTGTGGTTGCCTTTCACCAAAGTCTACTAAGCTAATAATTTCCTAAGTCTGAACGTGTGAACAGGACCAGATGTAAGAAGATTGCTTGGAAGGTACTTTTTCAAGATCCTTCATATGCACACTTGTGCTCTGTACAAAGCTTTTCTTGTCATCACTAAAGCTTTATTTTCACCTGTTTCAATTCCATTCGTGTTTTTCTGGGAATAGTTGGCCCAACTGTTAACAGTCGTCAGCAAAACAAAATAAAAATACAGTGTTAGAAAATATGTCTGTTGTGTATACATCCTAAGCGACGTAACCTACTTTCAAACCGGGTTGTTTTGTTGAGTAGCGTAAGTCACCTCTTTAGTTTCGACACTTGAAGCTCCGACTGAAACGCGACAAAATAGAATTGAAAAATCTGCAAAAAGTGACAATGGCCAATTGATTCTCCTGTGATTTCAGTTAAATGGTCGCTTATTTGACGAATGAAAATGCCCATTTATCACACTCAAGCACATTCAATTCTTGAAAATAATCGTTTTTATGAAAACTTCAGATCACTCAGTTCAGCTTTTCCTCATTTTGGCCAATTTTTATAGGGTGACTTGTAATCGCCCTGAATATTTTTCTAGGCGACATTGGGCTTAGAAGGGCAAAATAATCACCCTAGTCGCCCTCACAGCTGGTCCCTGGTGTGCAGGGTAGCATCAGTGAATTCACACTTTGGGGACGTGATTTTGCAGATGACAGTCTGCTTATTTACTGGCTTGACCAGCAGTAAGAGTAATATCCTTGAAGACTTTTTTGCAAATTTAATACAGTTTATTTTAACACATGGATAGATTTCCCCTCCCCATGTGTAACTGGGTACCAAATAGTCAATTGTGATGTGACTCATACCCATTGCATTTTATTCCACATTATTAAGTGCATGTCTGTCAACTTGTCTATCAGTATGGATAACTTATTCTGTGCAAGTGAATAACATCACTCTTCACTAAGTTCAGTGCATTGTATTTTGGCAAGTGTTGGCAGATCTTGTCCAGTGTCCTAATTATAAGCACAGCAATAATGGATTGTCAGTTTTTATTGTACAGCTGCTGTCAGGATGTGATAGTGATAAAGCAATAAGTAACAAACTTTTCTTCTAATCAGGATTGCAAGGCACATTATCTAGGTGTGTGTGCGTGGTGAGTGCAAGGGTATCTCCCAGGGTCAGGTGCCACTTGCCCTTGGTGGTTAACTTTTTTGTATAAGACTGCCAGGACATACCTTTCTCGTGAATGATTAGACAGTACCAAGTTCATAAGTGTTCCTGTGGGACCTTGGATTCAAGGAATGGCCTTGAATTCGAGTAAGGGTCATTCAAGGCCTTTAAATCTTGGAAAATTTGTTGGAAGGCCCTGGAAATCCTTGAATATTCATCAAATAAAAAGCTGACAAAGTACATAATCAATACTAATCATAACCAGGCCTGAAAATAAGCAGTCTGACATTTACAGAATGAGGTCCCCAGAGAGTGAATTTGATGATGCTATTCCATAAAGTAGGCCAATTTATCCTTTGGGTACCTCTTTCTGTTTAGTTTTGAGACCCTGATTCAGACTGAGGTTCACAGAGGGTAAATTTAGTGATGCTACCCTGCTGAGCAGGGTAGCATCACTAAATTCGCCCTCTGGGGACCTCATTTTGCAGATGGCAGTCTGCTTATTTTCTGGCATGATCATGACAGTATATATATTTTTTTTATATATCAGAGTTCATAAAGGCATAGTCCTAAAAAGGACTCTCTGGTCATTACCTCCTCCCACTTCCTTACATGGGAAGTCGGAGGAGGGGGTAACTACTGAAAGTCTCTTATTGATGTTGAGTGTTTTAGTTTTCCCTGTGAGATTGCGGTAAACAAGTTCTGCCTTACTGGTGAAATAGGACCTGGCAACCAATGCCTGTGGTAGAAGACCTTCACAGTGGGCAGCATTAGTATAAAAATGTTTGGCTAAACTTACTTAACTTCATCATCTCCATGTTGCAGTCGTAAGATAGCCAAAGATGCAGACAGTGACCTTGAACACCAATAAGTAAATAAGTGGATTACCACTAAAACACTGAGGTAGATTCTTCAAATTTGTACAGATGTGCTCTACCAAGTTTATTTTTGTTGATCTTGTTTTTTAACCCACTGTCTTCTAATCTACATGTGCATGTGTCTGTTTCTGTCACTCCTGTTTAAGCAACAACATCTCAGAATACCAGTAATTTATCATGCATATTGTCATCCTCCATCCTCGTGCATGTACTTGTTTCAGATATAAACAGTTTCTTGTGTTCAGCTATTTTAGAATCACATTAAACTGTCTCACGTTAACATATCCAAATAAAATTTCAGGGTTTTTTTTCAAGCTGGTTGTTCTTGTTATTTTAATTCACAAAGGGAAGTTTTATTCAAACATGTCATTGTGCTTATTCCGGTGGTTTCCACCAATATAGTCCACCAGAAAAAAAAAATGAGAACTGATGATGCAATGATAAGTAGGTGTGCACGTGTGTGGATAGCAGGACCACACGAATCACAAAAAAAAGAATCAGACACGAAATTTCATGTCAGAACCAACCTCGAATTGAATTACATTTCCAGTGGTTGCATGGGTGGATTTAACGGGAGGGGGACACACCCTAGATATGCACCCCTGGCCTCCTATTCTTGGTATTTCAGGGTTTTTTCCAAGCACTTATACCAAGGGACACAATATTATCGGCAGTAAAGCATGGGCATCCACTACCTTTGGTAGTGGATGTCCATGTTTTACCACCGATAATATTGTACCCCCTGCATCCAGCTGTAAGCCTAGCTACTACGTTGGTCTCATGTGAGCCGTTGTAAATTGGTTTCATTTTTTCACAATTCAACTGCTGGAATATTTTGGTTGGAAAACAGTGCTCATGTGCAATGAATCTAGCAGAGGATGACACTGACCTTCCATGTTCCAAAAATTTCCTATGAGAGTTCCAGACAAGCCAGAAAATAAGCAGACTGTCATCTGCAAAATGAGGTCCCCAAAGGGTGAATTTAGTGATGCTACCCTGCACAGCAGGGTAGCATCATTAAATTTACCCTCTGAGAACCTCAGCCTGAATCAGGGTCTCAAAACTAAACAGAAAGAGGTACCCAGAGGATAAATTGGCCGACTGTATGGGAAAGCATCATCAAATTCTCCCTCTGGGGACCTCATTCTGCAATTGTCAGACTGCTTATTTTCAGGCCTGGTCCCAGACCCCAGCAGACAAGAGTTGGATACCCCATCTTGTGCTTGCCACAAACTTGTCGCTACGAGCATTGAGTGATGCTTTGCATCATGACCCATGACTGCAATGTGGCATCCCCCTCACATCCAGAATCCTGGGACACCACTGTGGTTCAAGTTGTGTCGGTAGTATTGGTCATCAGACACTATTTTCCCTATATACCAGGTGGTATTTAATACAGGATGTGTGTTTTGGCTGCTGTGTACAATACAGTTGTAGGCTGGTCAGAATCCACACATGGGCAGTGATGTCCATGCTTGCATTTACTAGGTAATAAAAATCCTCATTATCAAAACATTAATTAATCAAGCACCGGGTTGTTCCCGGTGCTTCATTAATAAAATTTTTGATGATTATTTCTTTAATTAGTGTTTGGAACCTTAATATTATTGCGTCTGTGGAAATATTGCCCTCCCGCAGAAACTGGAAAGTGACCAGTCCATGGCCGCTGTACTGTACCATCATATGTCCATATTATGAGGACTATTTGGCTTGAAACCAAAAGATGAATGGTTCAATCCTGACCAGTGTTAACAATGTATAGTCCATGGGTAAAGCACTTAATCCTAATTGACCACATGGAGGCATTATGGTGCTGTGTACTAAGGCATACCGTTCATGTACTTCAAACACACTATTAATTGAAAAAAAATTTCCACAATCCTTTATAAGTATTTTCAACAGTTCCTTCAATCCAGCACCCAATGTAACGACATGTAACTAACTTACCCAAAGCATTTTTACAGCCTTAGTCATTATATATTTTCATGTAACATGTTACATGGCAGTTAGCAATTTTTTATAATCAGAAAGTGTAACTAACCCTGTGCACTGCACAGGGTTAGTCACACTCTCTGGTTATAAAAGAATTTCATTTCTAACTGAATAACTAACCCTGTGCACTGTACAGCCTTAGTGTAAATGTCATCTATATCAACTCTTTACCCAATGTAGTGGTCAAAACCCGCCAGTGCAATTCAAACTCAGCTTAAGAACCCTCATTGGGTTTGTTTTTAGTGAATTCCAAAAATGAAAATATATTCTATTTTCAGTTAATAGCTTATTTTCAGTGGTGCACTTGCCTTCAACCAATGCTAACTCTGCATGTATAGAGTTAGGATGTTCGGGATAGGGCTGGCATGATTAATTGAGAAGTTGACTAATCATCAACAGCACATACAATCAACTTCATTTTTCAAAAGTTGACTTTAATCGTTCTCTATGATCTCTTGAAACAACAATAGGGAATGTGTTTTACGGGTTCATATCACTTTTTCAAATGAGTTATTACAGATGTATTCCTCGTATTTGAGGTTCATGCTTAAAGCACCATACCTAAGTCTTAAGAGGGCTATAGTTTAACCTTACACACATATTTTTCTGTGCACCTAACCACCATGATGTTCAACTCCTTGCTGACATGAGGTGACTCCGGCCGTCAAAAGTGTCATTAAACCCCAATAAAGATAAAGAAAGTTCAACTGCTTTGTCAGTTCTGCACACTGAATGAAGTGGCATCAAATCTTAGGTCACAAATCCTCAATGACTACTCAATGACTAGAAAGTGATATTGTTTTGTCAGTCGACAGCGAATACATAATAATTTCAGGGGCGCATGCAAAATTATTGAACCAAACAGGCAAAAATAAAACCACTTGTGTCATGTGTTTCCGGTTACCCAGCCAACCGTATTTTACGGTTGCGACCCCTTAAAAAAAAGTTTTCATTACTTACCGTAATTGGTCAATAACAATTAACATCTTCACTCAGTTTTATTAACCCTTTACCTAACCTGAAAAGCAGATGACACTTGCAAACAAAATTAACTAATGTTTTTCATTTTTTGCATCAAAAACATAGCTTATGACCCCTCATTGGAACAAGTTCAATGAGTTTGTTCCAATGAGGGGTCATAAGATATGTTTTTGAGACAAAAAATGAAAAAAATAATGAAAATTGAATGGCAATTTTTGTGAATAGCTCTAGCCTGTTTTGGCCATTACATTGGATAAAGGGTTAACTCCTTGCAAGCTGCTGGTGGATATTTTAGCCCAGGACAGGATTTTTCTTGCCACTGAATTTAGTACAATTTTTGCACATTTAATCAAATTTTTCCCATATAAATTGGATGGATTTTTTCACCATGTCCATATTATGAGGACTATTTGGCTTGAAACCAAAAGATGAATGGTTCAATCCTGACCAGTGTTAACAATGTATAGTCCATGGGTAAAGCACTTAATCCTAATTGACCACATGGAGGCATTGTGGTGCTGTGTACTAAGGCATACCGTTCATGTACTTCAAACACACTATTAATTGAAAAAAAATTTCCACAATCCTTTATAAGTATTTTCAACAGTTCCTTCAATCCAGCACCCAATGTAACGACATGTAACTAACTTACCCAAAGCATTTTTACAGCCTTAGTCATTATATATTTTCATGTAACATGTTACATGGCAGTTAGCAATTTTTTATAATCAGAAAGTGTAACTAACCCTGTGCACTGCACAGGGTTAGTCACACTCTCTGGTTATAAAAGAATTTCATTTCTAACTGAATAACTAACCCTGTGCACTGTACAGCCTTAGTGTAAATGTCATCTATATCAACTCTTTACCCAATGTAGTGGTCAAAACCCGCCAGTGCAATTCAAACTCAGCTTAAGAACCCTCATTGGGTTTGTTTTTAGTGAATTCCAAAAATGAAAATATATTCTATTTTCAGTTAATAGCTTATTTTCAGTGGTGCACTTGCCTTCAACCAATGCTAACTCTGCATGTATAGAGTTAGGATGTTCGGGATAGGGCTGGCATGATTAATTGAGAAGTTGACTAATCATCAACAGCACATACAATCAACTTCATTTTTCAAAAGTTGACTTTAATCGTTCTCTGTGATCTCTTGAAACAACAATAGGGAATGTGTTTTACGGGTTCATATCACTTTTTCAAATGAGTTATTACAGATGTATTCCTCGTATTTGAGGTTCATGCTTAAAGCACCATACCTAAGTCTTAAGAGGGCTATAGTTTAACCTTACACACATATTTTTCTGTGCACCTAACCACCATGATGTTCAACTCCTTGCTGACATGAGGTGACTCCGGCCGTCAAAAGTGTCATTAAACCCCAATAAAGATAAAGAAAGTTCAACTGCTTTGTCAGTTCTGCACACTGAATGAAGTGGCATCAAATCTTAGGTCACAAATCCTCAATGACTACTCAATGACTAGAAAGTGATATTGTTTTGTCAGTCGACAGCGAATACATAATAATTTCAGGGCGCATGCAAAATTATTGAACCGAACAGGCAAAAATAAAACCACTTGTGTCATGTGTTTCCGGTTACCCAGCCAACCGTATTTTACGGTTGCGACCCCTTAAAAAAAAGTTTTCATTACTTACCGTAATTGGTCAATAACAATTAACATCTTCACTCAGTTTTATTAACCCTTTACCTAACCTGAAAAGCAGATGACACTTGCAAACAAAATTAACTAATGTTTTTCATTTTTTGCATCAAAAACGTAGCTTATGACCCCTCATTGGAACAAGTTCAATGAGTTTGTTCCAATGAGGGGTCATAAGATATGTTTTTGAGACAAAAAATGAAAAAAATAATGAAAATTGAATGGCAATTTTTGTGAATAGCTCTAGCCTGTTTTGGCCATTACATTGGATAAAGGGTTAACTCCTTGCAAGCTGCTGGTGGATATTTTAGCCCAGGACAGGATTTATCTTGCCACTGAATTTAGTACAATTTTTGCACATTTAATCAAATTTTTCCCATATAAATTGGATGGATTTTTTCACCAATGATTTCTTGATTTAAACTTTATGATTTATTCATTAAATCTTGTCATGGCTACGCTGCCATTACTATATTTGTTGAAAAATGTCTTGAAAATACTCAGCAGGTTAAGAGTTAAACAACCTGATGTGGTTAGATTTTGGCTTGTTTTATTTAATTGAACAAAAATTGCTATATCCACCTGTTTTCCCTACCACTGATCTCTTAACCCTTTACCCAACGCATATGATATAAAAATTTATTATTTTAAATATCATTTTTTAAAATTTTTTTAAAAATTCCAACAAAACCATATCATGTGACCCCTCTGTGAAATGAGCTCGATGAGCTCGTTCCAAAGAGGGATCACATGATATGGTTTTGTTGAAATGTTTTGAAAAATAGTGTTTTTTTCTGCTGAAGAATTTGCTTTGAGAGACCACTGACGTGAGAGACCACCTGTCTTGAGAGACCGCTGTGACCTTGTACCATTTGGTTGTTTTACTCTATAATGGACCTGTCATGAGAGACCACTTGTTTTGAAAGACCACTTTTCCATGGCAAAAAGGGTGGTCTCTCAAGACAGGTTCTACTGTACGTGGGCAGATGTGGTCGATTTGTTGGGTAAAGGGTTAAGTTAAACGGCGTATTGTCTCTAAGTTCAACACTTTAAGTTTGCTTATCTGTCCTAATTATATACAAATCACAAAGGCGAAAGGAAGCACCTGAACTGTTCCAAATTACTTGATTTAGAGTAGGTTTGTAAATGAGATGCTTGTCTCTCACACCCCTCCCTAGGCCAAGGAGCCTCATAACGAGCAAAATAATACCCCAGTACATTGTAATTGATGCAGGAAAGCATTAATATAAAGCTACAACTTGAGGCACTGATGTTGAAAAACATTTTCCTCATTGTTGTTTCTAGAGGTCACAGAGTATGCTAAAAGTGTTTTAATTGATTATTTTTCTTCAGAAGTCGATTATGAAATTTCATAATCGTGCCATCTGTAGGTGGGAAGTCTGATTGCTTGGTTGTTCTCTCTAGGTACTCTGGCTTCCTCCACCCATAAAACTGTCTGACACGAGGTGACCCTGGCTTGAGAAAGTGTCATTAAACCCCAATAAATAAATAAATTTGGCTTGAACTGGACATGTGACTACACAGTAGTCTAGTAGTATACAGTACAGACGTTGTGGACTGGTTGTAATCCACAGGTGGACAGTGATGTCCACACATGCATTTACTAGGTAATAAAAATCATCACCAGCAAAATTTTAATTAATGAGGCACAGACATGTTACAAATATGTGCAATAAGGCTTTCAGGGGTCTATACAAAGTTAAACAGATAAGACAGTTCCTCACGAAAGACTCCACAAAAACCCTAGTTCATGCCTTTGTAACTTCACATTTGGATTATTGTAATGCCTTACTGTTCAACCTTCCACAGCATCATTACTCTCGCCAGCAGATGATACTAAATGCATCAGCCTGAGTGGTATGCAGGGTAACACAATCTCAACACATCAATCCTGTTCTGAGGTATATGCACTGGCTGCCAGTCAAGTACAGAAAAATTTATTATTAGTTTTAAGACACAAAACAACATGTCACCAGCCTACTAAGAAGAACTCCTTAATACCAAGAATGTGTGTCAATACAACCCGAGGTCCGGTGGTAAAATGCTACTACATGTTCCAAAATATAGGTGTAAGACATTTGGAGATAGGTCATTCTCATTTGCTGGCCCTCACCATTCTCATTTGCTGGCCCTCACTTGTGGAATAATTTACCAGAACACCTAAAAAGACTGTCAAATGTCAACCTTTTCAAGAAAGATCTCAAAACATACCTGTTTCAAAAAGCCTATAAGTGATGTTCTGGACTATAAGATACTGTATATATTCTGTTTGTATATTTGCACGAGCTCAGTAACATGTACAGCGCCTTAGAATATGGTTCTATATCTTCTGAACTATAATTTTGGCACTTTATTAATGTGTATATTATTATTATTATTATTATTATTATCCGGCGCTTCTTTAATTATATTTTTGATGATTATTTATATAATTAGTGTTTGGAAGCTAATATTATCATGTCTGTGGAAATATTGGCCACCCATTGAAAGTGACCAGTCCATGGCGGCCATGCTCTACATATCCTATACTAAATATTGCCTGATATATATGGTTAAAACTAGAAGTCCTGTCATGAAATGCGCGCAAATAGCACATCGATCTGCGCATTAATCTGCGCGTTATAACCATAGTAATGCTATCATATGGCCTGCGCACAAGCAATTTTTCAGCCAATGGACCTCCGGGTAACCACAAGAATCTGCCATGCTTTGAAGGCCTTTAGATATGAAAATTGCGTGCAGTTCCTACGCACAATTAAGCCCAGATAAGCGCAGTTTGTGACAGCACTTCTAGTTTGAACTGTAGGTGAGACTGAGATACAATAATTATAATATACGTACTTCATCCCCACGTACAATGCATTTAGAATTTTACAGAGATTCGAAATGTGCATATAGAATTTAAGATGCTATTTTCGTTCGTTTTTCTTGATGATGTCGTGATTTCACTGTTTTCTCTTTTTGAAATCTCGATCTACTGGTGTAGTAAGAGTGTCACGATCGTGATCTGCTTGCTGGAAAGACTACTTTTGTGATCACAGTACTGTACATGTAACCACAGATATAGGTGCAGAAAGTGACCTTGAACACCAAAACATAAACTGTATTTATTTATTGGTGTCTTAAGGTCATACATTTCCTCACAATGGCTAAACATGACCACAACAGTTTTACAGGTGGAGGAAGCTTGAGTCCCCAGAGAGAACCACCGAGCAATGGCGAGCAACTGTCAGCTCCCGAACATACTAAGTCCACACAAGCAGGGTTAGCATTGGTTGAAGACGTGCACCATCGACGTGCAGTATGCCTCAGAGCACAGCATCACCGTGCCCCCACGTGGGCAATAGGGGTGAAGTGTCTTGCTCATGGAAACAATGCGGTTGTCGCAGGTGGGATTCAAACTGTGGACCTCTCCACTTGCAGCCTGCACCTCTACCTACTGAGCCACTGCACCCCAACACAAACTGTAAGAAATAAATAAGTTGTGGGGTTTATGCTCTCACATCGTACTACCTCATCAAGTGGTAAAATGGCTGTCCGCTGTGCAGAATGAGACACACACTGATCATCTGTGTGGTCCAAAGATCACTACATAGTATTCAAGAACAACAATGCTACAAAGTGGCTGGTATTCAGTACTAATTTTAACCCCTTACCCAACACACATGATTTAAAAATTTTATATTTTAAATATTTAAAAAAAAAAATTTTCAGAAAAATTCAACAAACCCATTTCATATGACTCCTCATTGGAACAAACTTATCAAGCTTGTTCCATTGAGGGGGTCACTCTCAGTCACATGATATGGTTTTCTTGAAAAAAATTTAAAAAAATAATCGCTTTAACTGTTCAGTTTGTAAATTCCACGAAAAGATATGGCCGATTCCTTAGGTGAAGGGTTAATGGAAGAAATAATATAACCAATTTCAAACAGCGGTCAGTTCTGTTTTATTTAGCAATGTGTACAGTGTTTGCATTTATGTTAACCCTCTACCCAATGACCTCAATATCAAAATTTACAGTTAAAACTAGAAGTCCTGTCACGAATAGTGCGCTTATCTAGGCTTAATTGCGCGTTGGAATTGCACGCAATTGCCATATCGAATGGCATCCAAAGCACGGCAGGTTCTCCTGGTTACTCATAGCAAACACATGCAATGTTTCTGCCAATGGACCTCTGGGTCACCTGGAGGTCCATTGGCTGAAACATTTCTTGTGCACAGGCAATATACACAGAGTTTGATAGCTTTACTGGGGCCATAACGCGTACATTAATATGCATATCAACATGCTATTTGTGCGCATTTCATGACAGGACTTCTAGTTTTAACTGTATTTTAATTACTTTTTCTCAAAAATTGTCTTCAAACTTTTCAATGAAGCCCTATCATGTGATGATGTGACCTCCCCCCTCCCCCCCCCCCCCCCCCCCCCCCATTGGAATGAGCTTTTAACCCTTTACCCAATGTAACGGCCAAAGCTGGCCAGCACTATTCACAAAAAAATCGCCAATTATTTTTCATTTTTTGTCTCAAAAAACATACATTATGACCCCTGTTTGGAATGCGCTCATCAAGCTCGTTCCAGTGAGGGGTCATAACCTATGTTTTGGACTTTTGAGACAAAAAATGAAAAACATTAGTTATTCAAGAATTTTGTTTGCATGTGTCGTCTGCTTTTCATGTTAGGTAAAGGGTTAAATAAGTATTTTTTAACTGCTTAGTTTGTAAATTATGTTGGCAGATACGGTCGATTCATCAGGTAAAGGGTCAGAGAGAGGAGAGCACATTCCATTTGTTGTTTCAATTGGGAATGACATTTTGTGTTTTTTCGTGATAACGTGCAGAACAGTAACTTTTACTTCACTGTCAAGAGTATTGGGTAATTGCATGTAGATTGAGTTATGATTGAGTGGTGATTGTACAAGAATTACAATATCTGACAGATGAATAATGATGAATTGGTCAGGAATGAATACTAGTAGATATATAATTATTGGAAATATCTTGAAGGATAAGCACAAAATAATTTCTCACTTTTTTCTGATGGTTGGTACCAGCTCCAGCAGGCCTGGCATTCTTAAAAATGCAGGAGGGCTAAAAATCACTCCCCTTGCATGGCCTAGGGGCGAGATTAACTTTCCTAAAGTTTACAAAAGCTGGCAAAAAAGTGGCAAAATGAAGTTTTACTATTAATGAATTCTGCCTTGTGGGCTTTGTACATTTTATTTAGTGTTGCTAACAAGGTAGTCTCTGTGAGACGGCTACACCCCCCCCCCCCCCCCCCACACACACACCTACAGGCCTCAGAAAGGCCCAGAGATGTGGGAAGGGCAGTGTGACCATCTAACAGAAAGCACTAACATAGCAGAGAGCTGAAAAGATGTGGGTTATTATTTTCTAAGGCCAGATGGGCTAGTTTTTGCCCTCCTTAATTTTTTTAAGGCGAGCAGTAGGTGAGCGAATAAATCGCTCTCCTGAAAATGCCAGTCCTGCCTCAGCATCATTTGTGTTGAAAAAGCGTTTTCATTGTCAAAGTAGGGCTCTATGTCCTCTAAACTGGGTAGTTAACTTAACTCTTAAAGGCCTATTTCTGACTTTTATGACCTCAGAACAGGTCCCCTTAACATGCAATCATGAGGAGGTCCTTTTGACAACAGACAAATTAGAGAGGCAGTGGTTTCTAGTCAAGTCTTAACTCGTAGAAGCCGGGAGTCAAGTTTTCTTGCCTGTGATGGAATACGGCAAGTAATTTGTCTGTGACGGTTCAGCTATCTTTGGGCTGGTGGAGAATTAAACACTGAGCAGGTGCTTCTAGTCAAGTGTTGTCTGCCTGAATAGACAGACAACACTTGACTAGAAGCACCTGCTTACTGTAAGTTTTTCGCAGTATGTCCTGTTCAATAAATTAATTCTGATTCCCCCGACTTCTAAGAGTTAAAGGCAGCCAAGTCTTGTCTAGAAATCACTGCTTAACCACTGGACATATAGAGGCTGTGGGCTGGTAGGGCTGGTAGGAATTCAGGACACTTGTTCAGGCCTTTGAGGGTTAACCAGTTTTATCACATCATCACCATTAAAGAGCTCATGATAAGAAATATCGTTCACAACTCATCTAATACAGGAATAACGTCCGATATGAAGTCAATGTCTACCTTGTAATGGTGTGAGTGAGTTGGTTTTGGAAGTAGAATTGAATTAATCTTCTCATATTTTTCATAAATTTTCTACCTAATATAGATAGCAGATGATGTTTGCAGAAAACGTCTCCTGAATAACTACATATTTTCCTTTCTTCTCGAAAACAAAGCTTATGACTCTTTACTTGTTATGTTATATAAAGGTTAAATTACACATTATGTGATAAACAGAATCTCAAATTCATCACGATTTCACAAGAAATTTCTGAACCATGTTCTCTGAAAATGATCTGAACCTCAGCGCAAATCAGTTTCAGTAAACTTGGTACAGAAATTTCATGTGAAACCGCGACTCATTAAAGATCTGTTACATGTATGTACAATGCAGTCCCTGAGGCTGGCCGTAATCCACATTTGGAAAGTAATGTCCACGTATGCATTTATCAGGTAATAAAAAGCATCATAACAAAATTTTAATTAATGAAGCACCCGGGGTTGTACCTGGTGCTTCATTAAATTTTTGATTATTATTCATGTGTTTGGAACCGCTAAATATCATTACTGTTTGACGATCTTTTCCTGGTCCCTGGAAAATCCATAGTGTGGAATCCAATTCAGTATCACTATAGCATGATAGACTATTTACAGGTGCGTTCGAATTTGCATAATTAGCTGTTCCGGTCGCAGACAGTACTTTACTCCAAGCTGGAATGGGCGTGCTCGAATCGCAGTCCGTGTTTTTTGTCATATTCGATATATTTTTTTATCGTATTCATGTGCAACGGGGGATTCCCTGGAATGTGCACCTGTTACAAAAATAAGTGTAAACAAAAATAGTTCTTTTTTTACTTCAATCCAATTTACCGAAAAAGGTTTGGGGAATTGTTAATGCAGGAGTTGGCATGCAGTGTTGAACTACAAGTCATATAATAAACCTTTTATCGCTATACAGTGAAGTGATATCTGGATCGTCACTTCACTTCTTGTTGAGGAGGTCAGATCGCCAGATCAAACCTGCTGCCTGCAGCTGCTTGTTTAATCCGGCGATCTGACCTCAACTCGTTGCAATACTACGACCCAGATCTCTTCACTGTATCAATAATATGTATGTATCACGTCCGTGGAAATATTGCCCACCCGTGAAAAGTGACCAGTCCACGGCAGCCAAACTGTATAAACACGTCTTTAGGTTGATCTACAGAATTGTAATCTCAAAAGCTGCCTCTTTCATGCTCAGATCAGAATTTGCTCATGATACACTAAACTCCTGTCAGCCAAGATTTCCTAAATAAAATTCTGTGAAATCAAGGCGGAACCAAGATGCAAATATCATCTCAGATTCTGGTCTTTCATTGTTCTCATACATCTTTTTCCGACAGGTGAATTTCTGATTTGTTATGGGGAGACTGAAGGTATGGTATATGGTTTCGTGTTTGGAAGTTACATTACAGTCGTCATGGTCTCACACATGCGTTTACTAGGTAAAGAAATCATCAGCAAAATTTTAAATTAATGAAGCACCGGGTGGTACCCAGTGCTTCATTAATTAAATTTTGGATGATTATTCCTGCAGTTAAAACCAGAAGTCCAGTCATGAAATGCACACAAATAGCACTTTGATCTGCACGTTAATCTATATGTTATGACCATCAGGCTATCAAAGTCCGTACATATGCCCTGTGCACAACCAATGTTTCAGCCAATGGACCTCCGGGTAACCCGGAGGTCCATTGGCAGAAACTTTGCCTGTGTTTGCTATGAGTAACCAGAAGAACCTGCCATGTTTTGGTGGCCATTCGATATAGCAATTGCGAGCAATTCCGTGCAATTCCGACGCACAATTAAGCCCAGATAAGCGCACAGTTTGGGACAGGACATTTAATTTTAACTGTATAATCAGTGTTTGGAATCTAATAATATTGCATCCATGGAAATAGTGCCCACCCATGGAAAGTGACCAGTCCATGCCAGCCTGTACTGTATATGCAATTAACAGGGTTATTCCATTAAAAGATATTCAATTACATGTAAGTGGGTACCACCATAATAGTTGATACCAGCATAATTATACATCTACCTAATTAGAAGAGGAAATACAAGAGGAAATCCAGTTTACACTTGGGTAATAAAAATGGGTTTTATCAAATTGAATATGGAGTAACATGATTTAGGTCATGAGAATTTGGCTGGTATTTTAGTTTGTATTGATAAACTTTTTTTCTTGCCTATCTAACATAACATCTCAAGTTACTCCATTTTATCACACCACTGACTTCATTACTTTTGCCTTATTTATTCAGACCAACATCATTATCAGCTTTATAGCCTACAATTCAGACTGTTTTGTGGCTGTTAGAACCGATGATCATTGACCCACACTTGCCGACATCAGTAGGAAGCTTTGGTAATATTCATGTGTAGTACTGTAATTCCAAAAGCAGTCTCTTTCTGGATCAGGTCATGATCTGGTTTTGACACACTTGCGCTAGTGGCTTAAGATTTCATAAGTAAAGTTTTGTACTGGTGGAAAATTCACTCCATGATAAATCCAGAGCTAATCAAAAATAACAAGCCAAAATACAGTTGAAACTAGAAGTCCTGTCTCAATTATCGCAGAAAATGCTTGTTAGTTAATGCGCTCCTTAGTGCAGAAGAATAAAGTCATCAGAAATATACAAGAGCTTTTGCACTGTGCAATGCAAAATATAATGCTCTATTAGCGAGGTCGGTAGTGAAATCACGAACTGAACTGATCAAACAGTATGTGGGGGGTGGATTACTAATAAATTGCAGTGGGGTAGATTTTTTACTTAGAAATTATTTATAACTTCTTGAGGATAAAAACAAGAAGCGCTTGCAAAACTTTCATCAGATGAATATATGGCTCTGTGATTAAGTAGTTGTCCAGTATCTTCATTCTGTACATGCAGTCAAATTTTAATAACTTTTCACATCATTAAAGTGGTACCCTGTTAATTGAATAGCCACTTTACCAATGACAATTTTTCAATTAACTTATAATAATAATAACTTCTTTATTGTACTGCTACACCATTACGGTCAAATGTACATCAAGATTAACATTAACATTAACATTACACATTTAGTTGTTCAGGAAAAAAGAGAAAAAAACAAATCATATATTTATGTAAGGTGGTACAAAAAAAATATTTCAACTTAGTTCAACGTGCTGTTATCGACGTATATTAACAGGGATTGTGTCACTTTTCCTGTATCCAGAGATAAATGTAGCATTTATTCTATTATATCTTGTTCGACAGAGCACCATGAGCTCTGTCAAACAAGATATTATAGATTAAATGCCTGTATTGGATGTACATGTACTGAGGCCAAATGGATCTATAAAAAAGGGAAACTGGGAGAGTCAGGCTAATTTCTTGACAGGTTACAGGATTTTTTATTCAATTAACAAGAGTTTAGTCTATAACCTATATTCAATTAACAGGTCAAATTTGTACTGAAGGTATGGTAAATGGTTTTGTGTTGGAAAATTATATTCAGTTAACAGGGATGTTCAGTTAACCCCCTGCACACTGATTTCAAAATATCCAGATTTGAAGTAGCCATTTTTCCCATAATGCAACAGGGAATTTAACCAATTCAGTCTTGTTTGACAGAGCTCATTGAGCTCTGTCAAACAAGATTGAATTGGTTAAATTTCTAGTTGCATTATGGGACATATTTGCATCCTGGACTTTAGATATTTTGACATCAGTGTGTAGGCGGTTAAAAGACATCCAATTAAATGGGCTCCACTGTACATGTACATGTATTGCAGTAGAGTTTAGGAATGATGTTAATAATCTCTATTTTTACTGGTATAGACCGCGGTGGCTCAGTAGGTAGAGGTGCAGGCTGCAAGCCGAGAGGTCCTCGGTTCGAATCCCACCTGCGGCAACCGCGTTGTGTCCTTGGGCAAGACACTTCACCCCATTGCCCATGTGGGGGCACGATGACGCCGTGTACTAAGGCGTACTGCACGTCGATGGTACGCATGTCTTCAACCAATCTAACTCTGCCTGTGCTGCAGTGCGGAGTAACGATGTTGGGGAGCTGGCAGCTGCTCGTCGTTGCTCGGTGGTTCTCTCCGGGTACTCCGGCTTCCTCCACCTGTAAAACTGTCACGGTCATGATTAGCCATTGTGCATAAATATGTGACCTTAAACATCAATAAATAATAAATGAATAACTGGTATAGACTTGTACAGAGTTGGGCATGCTGTTTTTCAACAGGAATTGAATTACGCTAATGGTGCAGTTTGACTCAGAACACTATTACAGTACGTGGAAGGTGTATTATCACTAAATCACCCACAGAGTGGAGATTCCACCCAAGCAATAATTGCAAATTTGTTGCAAAGCATAACAAGCACAGGCAAAGTTTCAACCAATGGACCTCCGGGGTAAACCCGGAGGTCCATTGGTTGAAACATTGCTTGTGTTTTTTGTCCATGTGTATAAAATTTGAAAGTTACAGTTTGGGTGATAACTCCACTCGGCAGGTGATTTGGTTACAATCCACTCTCCACATACTGTGCTTCAAAATATTGTGAAATACAGTCACAGGACTTCTAGTTTCAACTGTAGCATCTGAAACTCAAATGTTCATGTAGGGAACTTGCTGACTCAGTGATTTGTGCCTTGGATTTCATATGAAAGTTGTGTTGGTGCCATGATGTAGCCATGGGTGCTAAGAGTGGCCTTAAACTCCAATAAAAGCATAAATCATTTTAAGAGTGATTTAGTTCAAAATACCACAGCAACCATGACTGCATTTGTCGAAGAAATGCCAAAAATACTCAGGAGGTTAGGAGTTAAATGCAATTGAAACTTGTATGCACAAGTGGACAGATATTGGATGTTTTGGAACTATGTAACATCAACATAACATTGTTGTGACTAAAATAGATTATCTTGGAAAAAATGAACAAAAGTTTAATACTCCTGACTTCCTGTTTATACAAAGCACCTGCCTAGAGTTGATCCCTGGATTAGTCAGTTAATTCCCACATGTATATAAAATGTTTGATTAAGAATGCATGTGGAAGCAGCTGTAAACTGAGAGGAAATATTCTGGGTTTATTTTAAAGATATTAACCAGTGTAAATAATTTCTTAGTGCTCCAAGAAACAAACTTGCCTCAGGGGAGTTGGTAAATTAAGAGAAGATTTCACAAATAAGATGTTATATTGCAATCATAGTATGAGGCCAAACTAATATATGCTATAAAAATAATCAGAATACATGATATATTGGACAAGTTTGATAGTAAAACAAATTTAGTACCATCTCTCATTGCTCATGTTATTGGACTGTTGCATGTACAGAACACATTCATTAATGTGGGCCCTTTGTCTAGAGGCGAACTATCGCTATTGCCCTGCCTGATTTGAAGATAATGAAAACGACAAAATCCCACCTACAAAAACATTGATAATTACATTTAAAACTAAATGTCCTGTAATGAAATGCACACAAATAGCACATCGATCTACACGTTAATCTACGCGTTATGACCATAGTAAGGCTATCAAACTCTGTGCATATGTCCTGTGCACAAACAATGTTTCAGCCAATGGACCTCCGGGTAACCCAGAGATCCATTGGCAGAAACTTTGCCTGTGTTTGCTATGAGTAACCAGGAGAACCTTCCGTGCTTTGGATGTCATTCGATATGGCAATTACGCGCAATTCCTACGCGCAGTTAAGCTTAGATAAGCGCACAGTCAGTGACAGGACTTCTAGTTTTAACTGTAAGAATATCTAATGGATTTGTTTGCTAAATAAATCAAATGAACCACATTGGGAGCACTAGGAAGTGAAACAGTGCTTGTTTACTGAGGTAAATAAGCTCTGTTTTACTGATAAATTAGGACCCAGATACCAAAGCTGCAGTGGAAGTCCTTTAAAATGGGCAGGCCTGGCATTTTCAGGAGCGCGAATTATTCGCTCACCTACTGCTCTCCTTAAAAAAATTAAGGTGGGCCAAAACTAGCCCGCCTGGCCTTAGAAAATAATAACCCATATTCTTTTCAGATCTCTGCTATGTTAGTGCTTTCTGTAAGACGGCCACACTGCCCCTCCCCCACCTCCGAGTCTTACCGAGGCCCGGAGGTGTGGGAGGGGCTGTGTAGCCATCTCACAGAGACTACCTTGTTAGCAACACTAAATAAAATGTACAAAGCCCACAGGGAGCGCGGTGGCTCAGTAGGGAGAGGTGCAATTTGCAAGCCGAGAGGTCCTCGGTTCGAATCCCACCTGCGGCAACCACGTTGTGTCCTTGGGCAAGACACTTCATCTCCATTGTCCGTGTGGGGGCACAGTGGTGTTGTGTACTAAGGCATACTGCACGTCGATGGTGCACTTGTCTTCAACCAATGCTAACCCTACTTGTGTGGAGTTGGTATGTTGGGGAGCTGACAGTTGCTCACCGTTGCTCGGTGGTTCTCTCCGGGTACTCCGGCTTCCTCCTCCCGTAAAACCGTCACGGTCATGATTAGCCATTGTGCATAAATATGTGACCTTAAACACCAATAAATAATAATAATACAAAGCCCACAAGGCAGAATTCATTAATAGTAAAACTTCATTTTGCCACTTACAGCTTTTGTAAGCTTAAGGAGAGCTAATTGCTCCCCTAGGCCATGCAAGGGGAGCGATTTTTAGCCCCCCTGCATTTTTAAGAATGCCAGGCCTGAATGGGCAACATTGGTATAAACAATTGACTAAACTTGACTTTATCATGAATGATGTGCCATTGTGCAAAAATATGTGACCTTAAATGCCAATAAATAAGTAAACTACTTTTAACCATTTACCTAATGAATCGGCCACATGCACCATCATTTTTTAATTTCAACAAAATTATATCATGTGAGATCCTCATTAGAACTTGCTCGTCAAGCTCGTTCCAATGAAGGTCATAAAGTTAAAACTAGAAGTCCTGTGCTGAATTGTGCGCTTATCTAGGCTTAATTGGGCGTAGGAATTGCACGCAATTGCCATATCGAATGGCACCCAAAGCACGGCAGGTTCTCCCGATTACTCATAGCAAACACAGGCAATGTTCGGCAGGTTCTCCCGATTACTCATAGCAAACACAGGGTTACCCGGAGGTCCATTGGCTGAAACATTGCTTGTGCACAGGCCATACGTACAAAATTTGATAGTCTTACTATGGTCATAACGCATAGATTAACAGGCAGATCGACATGCTATTTGTGCGCATTTCATGACAGGACTTCTAATTTAAACTGTATGCTACAGTTTTGTTGAAGTTTTTTGAAAAAACAATAATTAAAATAATAAATGTTGATATCCTGTACATTCTGTAATGGATTAAGCCTTTGGGGTCTGGGATATTTTCCCCGATTTTTACTGCACCACACCTTGTGAGCCTAGCAGCTTTGGAGTCATTTCTAACCAAGTCCTGGCTGCCTCTAGAGGTAGCCAAGACCAGACTAAAACCACTGCGAAGGTCATTTCTCCATTGTACATAGGCCCTCTTCTTAAATGTATATTTATGTACCTGTTCTGAGATCATAGAGTTGGCCAAAGTTGGTTAAAGAGCTATGATGATTAACAATTCACAATGGATTTTATTGAAGAAAAGCTTATAGTTCAGAGTTTCCCATCATTGTGAAATGACTATTCTACTGTGAAGAGTGCTAGTTATTCTCCATCCCTTTAGGAATCCAGGAAGCAGAGCAATGCTTGTTTACTGCAGTAAACCTGTTCTCCTTTATTGCTAAAATGAGACCTGAAACCAATGGCTGGGGTGGAAGTCCTCTAAAATGGGCAGCATAGGTATAAACGATTTGATAAACTTGATTTTATAGCTATGTTACGATCTTGATATACCCAAATATGCTGAAAGTGAGATAAGTAACTAAATACAGTAGAATCCTCTTAATTGAATATCCATTTTGCCAGTGAAAATTATTGAATTAACAGGATTATACAATTAACAGGGATTTGGTCAGTTTCCTGTGTTCTGGAAGTAAACTGAGTATTTATTCTATTATATCTTGTTTGACAGAGCTCATAGAGCTCTGTCAAACAAGATATAATAGAATAAATGCCTGTATTGGATGTAGTGATGCCAAAAAGGTTGATAAATAAGGGGAATT
This sequence comes from Pictodentalium vernedei, assembly GCA_031216915.1. Taxonomy (NCBI): domain Eukaryota; kingdom Metazoa; phylum Mollusca; class Scaphopoda; order Dentaliida; family Dentaliidae; genus Pictodentalium; species Pictodentalium vernedei. The sequence continues at coordinate 281,160,462 of CM062288.1, forward strand.
TGGTGCGTGTCACAGTAATTTTTTCGACATGTTACAAAAATTTATATACAATTAACAGGAGTTTACTCTACAACCCATATGCAATTAACAGATCAAATTTGTACTGAAGGTATGGTAAATGGTTTTGTGTTTGAAAATAATATTCAATTAACAGGGATATACAATTAAGAGATATCCAATTAAGTGGGCTCCACTGTACATAAATTGTTACTCTCCTGTGACTTTCAAAAGGATAGGACAAGTAATGATGTAGTTATTCACCCTTTCCTGTTGTAGTCTTAGGAAATGGAGCAGTATTTGATAATTTCTATTTTACTGGTAAAATTATACCAGGTAGCCAACACATGTAGTGGAATCATCTGAAATGTGTGACAATTCTTTGAGATTACAGAAATAAATCAAAATTTGTACTTGCCCCTCAACTACAGTTTTTGAGTCACTTGACTAATTTTTCAAGAAGATAAATAACTGTTTTTATTTTTTCTCTCTATTTGATGAATCACCAATCACTCATTACTATTTCGGTAAGAATAGATGACATTATGAATTATGGGTAATAATGTCTTCAATTTTAATTATGTCGGTAAATGGAATACTACATGTACCACTAAAGTGGAGTACCAAAAGAACATGATGGGGGTGGGAGATGGGGAGGAGGGGTTATTAAACTCGGGCATGGGCAGCTGTACAGTTTGTGGATGGGGATTTACCAGAGACTCACTTCAAATACAGTATGTGAAGAGTGGTTTACCACTAAACACTTGTCAAGTGGAATTTCCTCCCAATAATGAATGCTCTGGCTTAACCCTTTACCTAACGAATCGCTCGCATCCGCATGCGTAATATGCAAATTCAGCAGCTGAAAAAATTTTATATTGAAAAAAAATTCAACAAAACCATATCATGTGACCCCTCGTTGGAACGAGCTCGAAAAATTTAAAAAAATTATATTTAAAATAATAAATTTTGATATCGTCTGCGTTGGGTAAAGGGTTAAATGGGTAAGCATAGTTTTTGCCAATGAGGCCTTTGGTTCAGCCTTGCATTTCTTTTGCTTTTTCACAGACAGGTTTTTCCTCTTGGTTATTTTTTTAGTGATAATCCACAGTCTGACTTAAATTTTTTCTTTTTATACCCTAAAAAAGTTTTTTTTTGTGGGACTATTAAAATACATGTAGCTGGTGTCCATCTGTCTGCCCATGCATGCATCCCACTTTGGTTTACCGATGATAACTTTAGTTATAGTTGACCAAATCAAATGAAATGTGGTCTGTACGTGTATTAACATAAAATACAGGTCCAGTTGGAATCGGTGTCTGGTCCAACAAATTTTGCCAGAGTTATGCCCCTTTTTTGACTGAAAACTCAATTTTTTTTTATTTTCCAACCAATAACATAAGCTGTAATTGACCGATTCAAACAAAATATGTTGTGTTGGTGTATCAACATAAAATACAGGTCAAGTTCAAATCAGGGTTTGGCCCGACATTTTTTGCCAGTGTTATGTCCCTTTTTTGACTTTGAAATATTCTTTTTTTTTGGGGGGGGGGACATGTGAATGACTGACCTTTTATTCTAAATAAATTACATAAATATGTTTTTTTCTCTCATTATTTCTCTCAGCATTTGTGTGAAGATTATTTACATGTGAGAAAACTATATAATGAAGCAAACATGCCAAAGTCCATTATTTATACGACTCCTTCCGAACGACTCTTCTCCCTGTTTTTAGTTGACTTTTCCCTAAAGTCTATTGAGGTAGAAGTGACTTCTTGCTCAAATTCTGGAATGGCATTCTTACAAATGCAGGAGGCCTAAAAATTGCTTCCCTCGCATGGCCTACGAGAACGATAAGCTCTCCTCATGCTTACAAAGGCTAAAAGTGGCAAAATGTAGTTTTAGTATTAATGAATTCTGCCTTGTGGCCTTTGTACATGTTATTTGGTGCTGTTAACAAGGTAGTCTCTCTGAGATGGCTACACTGCCCCTATAACACCGTGGGGCCTTGGCAAAGCCTGGAGGTGTGGGAGGGGCAGTGTGGCCATCTTACAGAGACCACTAACAAGATGTGGGTTTGGGGAATAGGCTGTTATGGTAATCATTATCAGGGACCGATCAGGACTATTTAAAATACGCTCTAGCCTCGGAGCCTATTTTTTCAATTCATGTGCCAGATTTCAATTTACGGAGTCACACTGCTGTTTGTAACACACACTGCAAATATGGCTCTCATCATTTTCATTTAGTACACTATAGCAAACATTGATCTTCACTGTGGTTTCTGATCAAGTCTTGGCTGCCTATTTAGGCAGCCAAGACTTGATCAGAAACCACAGTGAAGATTAATGCTTGGTAATTGAGACTTGTAGTATTAACTTAAGCGCTCTACAACAATGATAAATGATAATCAAAAATATAATACACGTAAGAGTGTCTCTCTCGATTATCCATCGAAAGAATAGCAAAATATGATCTGAGAAGTTACGTGCCAACTGAGAAGCCTATTTCTGAGATTTAAGAGCCAGGTCCTGATGTTTCAGAACCAAATACGCACTGGCGCATGCCCAGGTCGGTCCCTGATTATTTTCTAAGTCCAGGAGGGCTATTTTTCCCCCTCTTTAATTTTTTTGAGGCAAGCAGTTGGCGATCGAATAAATTACTCTCCTGAAAATGCCAGCCCTGCAATTTATCTCCTGGGCTGGTCTCTGTATGGATACAGTGCTGTCTGCATGGTTTGGTCTATTGATTCATGTAGATGGTAGGTCAGGGAGACACTGTTAGTTCAATTGGGGATTTTACTTCCCATTTCACTTTGGGAATGGGACAATAATTTGGCACAAAATAGGCCCTGGATTAAAAATCTTTCTCTGCCCAAAGAGCATTCTAAGAATTAGTGGAAGGGGTATTTTTTTATCAAGAAATCAAATGATGCAGAAATTTTCCTTTGTTTTTTGTGACAGACATTTACTGGTAAGTTCAGTTATTGAAAGGATTATGCCAAAGCAGTTGTTGATAATGGGTTAAGATTTTAGAGAGAAAAAGAAACAGTCAATTTATGCTGAATATGTATGTAGGCATCTCTATAAATGTTTATGGTGCTCATTAACATAGGTGACATTTGATATCACTGTTCCCTTCCCTTGTATAAAAAAACTAACAAAATTTTGTGATTTATTGGAAGTGCAGTTGATAATTTACATACAGTCCCTGACAGATTCAGGTTTCGTCTAAATTACTTGGCTTGTACAAATGTCATTTGAATACTTAGACAGTCACTAATAGCTTTTACTCATTCCTTTGCTGTTATTGTTGGTAAAATGCGCTATGCATTTTGAATATTCACTTAAAAATAATTATTCTCTTGCTTGATAGTTATTAACTCAAAACACCTTAACCCTTAAAGGATTGGAATTTATTTTAGAATTTCCATTACACCTTGGATGGATCAAAGTCGGGTTACTTCTGGAGGTGGGCAATGCAGTGAAAAACCAAACCGATACTGATATCATGAACATACCCAATAACCGAAACAAACCAGTCATTGAATACCAAAACTATCTGAATTTTCAAATATTCCTGCATCAGGCCTGGCAATCCAGAAAATCAAGGAGTGCAAAACAGTTGCCCTCCTCAGATTGCTGGGGAGTGCAATTGCACCTGAAATTTTCAATGCAAAAACTTGTTTGCTATTTTGGTTATATTCACTTCAAGGTATTAAAATTGTGACTGAAAAATTGTACTGCATTCAATTACATAGTGGAAAAATTGGCACACACATCTTCTCATTATTCAAAATGTTGTATTCAATTCTTATGTGACTGTCTTCTACACTCAAAATCAATCGAAATGCGACACAGAATGGATCATGAATTATTGCAATTCACTGCAACATTGACAAATCGTCCCCTGAGTTCCAGTGTGTTCTCTGTGCCAGTAGGCACAGAGAATGCATAGGAACTCAGGGAACGAAATGATAATAGATTTTAAAAGCAGTCCCAGACAGGTCTGGCATTCCAGAAAGTTAAGGGGTGCAAAAAATTACCCTCCTCAATTTTTTCTAGGCGTGCAATAGGCGTGCAGCACTCCTGCACTCCTAAAGAATGTCAGGCCTGCTGCATTCACTTTTTATAAGGTCCTGTTGAGACTTGATAACAGTTGAAGGGTTTATTTTGATGAACGATAATTTTCTTTTCAGTTTTGTTAACCCTAAGGGACTTGGGCAATTGTCCAGAATTCTCACTAGACTTCAACTCATACATGTCCAGCTGCTTAGCAGTGATTTCTAGTCAAGTCTTGGCTGCCCAAACAGGCAGCCAAGACTTGTCTAGAAATCACTGCCCGGGTACTTTGCCTATTATCAGCAGGACCTCTTGAAGATGGCATGGTCAGGGAACATGCTCTATAGATTTCATACCCCCCATAATAGGGCTTTAAAGGTAAAGGCGTGCTTAGAACAAGTCTCAAAATTACTGTAGATATATGTTTTCAGAAGAGAATGCCACTTGATCTCATTGGAAGTGGTATTTGTGGCACTGTGGTAGAATGGTACAAGAACAACTTATTCTGTATTTTCCTAATGTGAAATCCCCTTTTGTACTATCGGCAAATCTCAGTCAAGTCAGATACTGAATGCCAAACTGATACTGAGGTATACCCCCTAAAAAATACCGAAACCCATACCAAACTCAAAATTTCGATGCCACCCATCTCTTGTCACTTCACTGTAACTTCTAGTCTAGTCGTGGTTGCCTAGTTATAGGTAGCCAAGACTTGACTAGAGATCACATTAAATGTAATCTGACCATAGTTGAGATGGCTATCCTATGATTGCTTTATGCTGTATCTGTTCTGAGACTATTTATTTTTGGGAAAGTCAGAAATTTGGAATTCTGAGATTCAGTGTTGAATTGAAAATGCAGCACAGAGATATTATTTAATGGCATCCTTGTTAGTTACATTAATATTTCAAATGTATCTAGTGGGAACACAGGAAGTTAACCAGTGCTTGGTAAATCTTGGTTACTTGGATAGTCCAGATCTATCTCACTCATATAATGGGGCCTGATAACCAAAGCTTGAAGTGTGAGGCCTCTAAGGTTGGCTGCATGATTATAAATGATTTGCTATAAACTTGTGTACTTGTGTATTGCGTATTGTCACATGTCCATATATAGTTGACTTCATAATGCATGACTTATGATATACAATGGGCTTCTGTACACAAACCCGCATCCTTGACAAAATACTGCCTGGCATATGGGGGAACCCCAGAAAGTGAAGCAGTGTTTGTTCACCGTGGAGAAGAAGCTCTGTTTTACTGGTACAATAGATACGAACCAGTAATAAATGACTGACTAGACTTGAGTTTATATCCATGTTGTCACTATTAGCCATTGTGCAGAAATATGTGACCTTAAAAACCAATAAATAACATGGGGGGGATACAGCATGCATTGACCTTTACAATGTGAGTATAATTTTGCTGAGATTCACCAGGTTGTACCCAGTTCTTCATTAATTAAGTTTTTGTTGATTATTTCATATAATTAGTGTTTGTAATCTAATATTATTGTGTGCATGGAAATATTGCCACCCGTGGAAAGAGATCAGTCCACGGCGGCCGTACTATATTGCAGATTATTCCTCTTAGCCAGATGGATTTGTGACCGTTTCATCAATAAAATCATAGAGTGCATTAACCCTTTACCCAACGAATCGCCCGCATCCGCCCGCGTAATATGCAAATTCAGCAGTTGAAAAAATATTATTTTTCAAAAAATGTCAACAAAACCATATCATGTGACCCCTCGTTGGAACGAGCTTGTCGAGCTCGTTCCAACGAGGGGTCACATGATATGGTTTTGTTGACATTTTTTGAAAAAAATTAAAAAATGATATTTAAAATAATAAATTTTGATATCGTCTGCGTTGGGTAAAGGGTTAATCCTTTACCTAACATGAAAAGCCGACGATACTTGCAAACAAAATTCTTGAATAACTATTTTCTTCATTTTCTGTCTCAAAAACATAGGTTATACCCCCCCCCCCCCCTCATGCCCCTCCCCCCCCCCCCATTGGAATGGGCATGACGAGCTCGTTCCAAAGAGGGGACATAACCTATGTTTTTGAGACAAAAAATGAAAATTGAACGGGCAACTTTTTTGAATAGCGCTGACCGGTTTGGGCCGTAATATTAGGGAAGAGGGTTAAACAGAATAGTTTGAAACTATTGTGTACACTAATAAAAAAAACCCTGGAAGTACAGGACCATTCACACACGTCAAAATCTCAAGCTTGTATTAAAATTACTGGTCTTTTTCTCAAACAGATCATGAGTTGGCTATGACATAATTGTGAAATCAATTCAGAATCAAGAAACAAAAATGAATATAGCATCTGATAACCCTTTACCAACGTAGGCGATATAAAAATTTATTTAATGCTCAGGCATCAATTCACGCTGAAAAATTAAGTCATATTCCCCTGTCGGTCGGCAAAACGAAATATCAAAATGATATTTAGAAATCGATATTTCATCGTAGGTTCGGATGACGAATCACATGTACTTTAAACGAGTCAGCACATTAGTAATGAATTCCAGAGTCCCAAATACAAACGAATTCGAATAATTGATAGTGACAGTGACTAAATCAATTCATTAAATCAGCGGTTTCAAAGTTTGACTTTCTCATTCACCTTCCAGCGAAAAGCCGAAATCACTTTCAAATTTCTTCAGTTCAACTTCACACGTCTTCAGTGCATTGAGTTCAAAAAAAATAAAATGACGTGTCTTGTTATTGAAAATAAGAAAGTGGTGTTTTTTGTTATTGTTCTATTTCTTCGAAACACATTGCGATTATTTCAATTCGCCAGCCTTGGTAAATCGTAAAGTTAGGGGAGAAATAAGACGGGACTACTTTTTGTGCGGATATTCACACATTCCAATGGTTGGAGTTTGGTTGTTGTAATTTTTGTATGGACGCCGGTTCGGCACATAAATTTTGCGCCTTAATGGCAAATAAAGGCCACAAATTGGAGAGTTTGTAGTCGTAGAGCATTAAATAAAAAGAAAATTCACGAAAATTTGATGAATACCGAAAATATCTCGTTCGTGGCTACAAGAAATATGAGGATCTTCATATTTCTTTGTAGCCACTCACGAGATATTTTCTATTTATTATTTTAAATATTTTTGAATTTTAATTTTTTTTTATTAAATATTTTTTTTTTTTAATTTTTCAATAAATTTAACTAAAACTATATCATGAGATTGCTCATTGGAATGAGCCGGATGTCACATGATATGGTTTTGTTGAACTTTTGAAAAAGATTGTTCTCAACTGCTGAATTTGTATATTATATGGGCAGATACGTCAGATTTGTTGGGTAAATGGATAAATAATACTTTCATGATGTTCTATTTTCAATTTGTGAGTATACAGTGTGGTAGTCACAATCTCATCAGAATGCTCAGCCTCAGTCCACTTTTCTAATGATCGTCATGTAATTTACTCATGGTGGGAATAATCACCTCCAATATGGACATACTTTCACATTGAATAAGAAAGCCCCGGATGTGGTGCAACTTTTGTTTACAATGGTAAACAAATTCTGTTTTACAGGTGAAATATAGGACACAGGGACAAATGTCTTGCAGTGGAATTTCTCTCAGTGATTGCCACTGAACTTTACTTTATACTTATGTAGCAGCCATCATGAAGTTTTCATATCAAAAGTGACCTATAAAGACTGATAAATTCATTGTTTAGCTGCGACAAGTAGCTCTATATCTTCCAATGTCTACAGTGGCCTGTAATTAACAAGTTTTTAAACTCCATAACTTTTAGAATACATTGTAGAATGACATCCTGTTTGGTATGCGAGTGTATCTTATTTATGTCTATCCCCATGTTCAGCGCAGTGTTATAAAGATTTTTTTTAAGAATAAGCAATTTGTCATTTTCAGAATGAGGTCTCCAGATGGTGAATTTGCTGATGCTATCCCATGCATGTATTTATCCTCTGGGTACCTCTTTCCGTTTAGGCCTGAGACCTTGATTCACAATGAGATTCACAGAGGGTAAATTTAGTGATACTACCCTGCTGTGCAGGGTAACATCACCAAATTCACCCTCAGGGGACCTCATGCTGCAGATGACAGTCTGCTTATTTCCAGGTTTGTGTGGGAGTTATTGACCTTTGTGGACTTTGAATTCATTTCATTTTTGTCATCACACTCAATAACTTTTAAAAACATGGAGGAATCACACTTTATTTTATATGCAAGTTTAATTTATTGATGTCTATCCCCAAATTGATGGAAGTGTTTTTCGGGATAGTTTTGTCAAAGTATTACCATTTATGGACTTGGCATTTGTTTCATTTTTACCATCCATCACAGCTTGAGTGTGATCTCACAATTTTTAGCTGCGACTGTTAGCAACGAGTTTAAAAAACACCATAACTCCAAAAATACTTGATGGAATGACACCATACTTGGTATGCAAGTGTATCTTCATGATGTATACAACCTCCCAATAGTGCATGTCATTCGGATAATTTCTGTCAAATTTATGGACTTGTCACCAACAAGTTTTTTTGTCTCCAACGAGTTTTTTTTTGTCACCAACAAGTTTTAAAACATCATTGGCATTGCACGAATCTTTGCAGCTTTGCTAACTGTGACAGTGCTTCTAGTTAAATTGTTATGGGCATACTATTCTGACATATTGTCTTCAAACATAACATAGTACTATTGAGTATATTTTTGCTCTATCTATTTCAGCCACCAGATCATTGGGTTACAGTACACAATATCAAGGCAGTCAGTGGGGGTGGCATATTAGATCCTGATGATCAGCTCTCAGATGTGGTAGACGACAAAGAACAGGTTTGTATTTGTGAATATTTTAATAGGTGCAAGCCAGAAAATATGCAGACTGTCACCTGCAAAATGAGGTCCCTAGAGGGTGAATTTAGTGATGCTACCGTGCAAAGCAGGGTAGCATCACTAAATTTACCCCCTGTGAACCTCGGTCTGAATCAGGGTCTCAAAACTAAACAGAAAGAGGTACCCAGAGGATAAATTGGCCCACTGTATGGGATGGCATCATCAAATTCACCCTCTGGAGGCCTCATTCTGCAAATGTCACACTGCTTATTTTTAGGCCTGAATAGGTGTTCTACACATATCAAACAAATTTGTATTAAGCAGTTACTAGAGTTCTGGAGAGAGGGGTGGAGGATGTTGAAGTGAGTGTGGTGTCTGATTGTGAGCTAATCTTTCTGTTAAAGTTGTTCATGTCCATTTTTATCATAAACTATCTAATCTTTCTGTATTTCATTGAAAAACATGGCCGCCAGTGGTCATCTTTGATTTGGCATATTCCATTAACAAACCCTACAGTCCACACACATCTCTCACCCGATCTTTTTCAAATTTCATATGCAGTTTTGGTGTGATGTCTGGATGGGTGCTATCAAATTTTACTGAATTTCATTGAAAACATGGCAAGCAGTGGCCATCTTGGATTTGGCATATAAATAAATTGTCAACAATTCCATTAACACACCCTGCAGACCACACCTCTCACCTGATTTTTTTTAAATTTTAGATGCCATTTTGGTGTGATGTCTAGTTGGGAGGTACCAAATTTTTCTGAATTTCACTGAAAAACATGCCATCAGTGGCCATCTTGGAATTGGTATATAAATTTTCAACAGTTCTATTAGCACACCCTACAGACCACATCCCTCGCCCTGACACTTAATCCCCATTGTCCAAGTGGTAATACAGTGGTACAATGAACTCAAGTCCAGCTGCACATCAATGGTACACATGCCTTCAACCTCTGGTAACCCATATTGTGCAGCTTTGGTAAATTGAACAGTTACTTGCCACTGTACAGTGGCTCCCCTGTATGTCTTGCACGATATGACCCTGGCTGTTGAAAGTCTCATAAATCCCCACCAAAGAAATATTATATATAAAGAGATAAATGAATACATAAATTAACCCTTTGAGACTTTAATTATCATGACATTTAAATGTCACTGGGAATTCAGTTTCTTCAACGTTTTTCAAAATGCGACGTCAACCGTCGGAAAATACAGATGACAAGTTATTTTTAGCTCATCTTGACAAAGTCAAGCTGAGCTAATCTCATCGCTCTCCGTCCGCCGTCCATTGTCCATCAACACCATGTTTTGGTCTTCTCCTCCGAAGCCACTGGGCCAATTGAAGTGAAAGTTTGTGTGAGTGATGGTCCCAAAGGGGCATTTCATTTTTGTTCTACTCAACATGCCCAGCGCCATAGGGAGGGAGTGGGGGGGAAAATGCTCTAAAATATTTTAAAAATCTTCTTCTCAAGAACCAGTGTGTACAATGACTTGACATTTGCTATGGAGCTTCCATGTGAGGTGTAGAATCAAGTTTGTTCAAATGAAGTTTGTGAAGTAATATTTGGCTTTGTAATAGGAGGGTAAGATTTTTGGCCCCGCCCAAAATTTCTATTTTCTGAACCGATGGTCCAGTATGAACCAAATTTGGGTTGTGGTATTATTGGGTCATAAGTACTTGACCCATGCAAAAAAAAAAAAATTCCCGCATCCCCATGGGAACCCTGGGAGCTAAAAATAGAAATATTTTCAAACCCCCATATTTCCCAAATCACATGGAACAGAGAGCTGTTATTTGGTATGAAGTATCCTTAGGACCAGTAGAATTGAATGGTAAAAAAGAATTGCCATTGGTTATGTTAGGTTGTTCTGTAATGGGCATCGAAAAAATGCTGAGTCAGCATATTTGCAAAAATTTTAAAAAATCTTTTCTCCAGAACCAATCATCAGAATCTTTTGATATTTGGTATACAGCATTCATAGGGGAATCAGATACAAGTTTGATGAAATAAAGCTCATTGGTTCATATTTGGGCTATCTACAGGAGCCCAAAGTTTTAACATAGGGTAATATGGGGAATATTCTTTAAAAATCTTCTTCTTCAGAACCACCAGTCAGAATCTTTTAATGTTCAGTATACGTCATTGTTATGAGGGTCAGATTCAAGATTGTTCAAACCAAGTCCCTAGGTTAATATTTGGGCTTCCTACGGAAGCCCACATTTTATCTTTGTTCAATATGGAGGGTAATTTAAAAAAATCTTCTTCTTCAGATCCACCAGTCAGAATGCTTTGATATTTGGTGTGCAACATCTCTAAAGGGGTCAGATTCAAGTTTGTTCAAATCAGATCCCCATATAATTGGGCTCACTATGGTAGCCCAAATTTTTACTTACTGCAATATGAGGAAATTTCTGTAAAAATCTTCTTCTTCAGATCCACCAATCAGAATGCTTTTATATTTGGTATATCTATAACATCTCTGGGGGGGGGGGGGGGGGGGGGGCAGATTCCAGGTTGTTCAATTCAAGTGCCTAGGTTAATATTTGTGCTTATATGGGAACATGAAATTTGATTTAGTACAATATGAGGGAATTTCTTCAAAAATCTTCTTCAGATCCACTTGTCAGAATGCTTTCACATTTGGTATACAACATCTCTGGGGGGGGGGGGGGGGGGGCGGCAGATTCAAGTTGTTCAAATTGGATCCATAGGTTAATATTTGGGCTCACTATGGTAGCCCAAATTTGAACTTAGTGCAATTCGAAGAAATTTCTTTACAATTTCTCTTCTTCAGATCCAGCAGTCAGAATGCTTTCATATTTGGTATATCTATAACATCTCTAGGGAGGGAGTGGGGGGGGGGGCAGATTCCAGGTTGTTCAATTCAAGTGCCTAGGTTAATATTTGGGCTCCATATGGGAACATGAAATTTAATTTAGTACAATATGAGGGAATTTCTTCAAAAATCTTCTTCTTCAGATCCGCCTGTCAGAATGCTTTTACATTTGGTATACAACATCTCTAAGGGGGGTCAGATTCAGGTTGTTCAAATCGGATCCATAGGTTAATATTTGGGCTCGCGATGGTAGCCCAAATTTGAACTTAGTGCAATTCGAAGAAATTTCTTTACAATTTCTCTTCTTCAGATCCATCAGTCAGAATGCTTTCATATTCGGTACACAACATCTCTAGGGAAGTCAGATTCAACTTTGTTCAAATCGAGAGCCTGGGTTAATATTTGGGCTCTCTATGGGAGTCGGAATTGGCCATTTTGCTGAAGAATTAAAAATTTTGTATTCAGTACCGTCTAGAGGTGTGTAACTAAGATTAATCCACATAGGTTGTATCAAGGGGCTTCATAGGAGAGCTCTGCATTTTACTTTATGATCAACTGAAGAAAAGGCATGATGCCCAGATTATTTTTGTCACTCCTGAGGGACTCAAGGATTGACAGTGTAGCCTATGGAGATGGCTTGCTTAATGTAGACTCATTCTTGGACACTGTTTAAATTGTGTTCTGTTCAAGATGAGTGCTTCAGGTCCCGTGGGGCCTCTTGTTCAAATTAGTGATTAACTGGTTGAGAGCTAGATTATTTTTGGTGGTCTGAATTTGTTATTCAAACTTGTTTTGCTATAAATTATTGGCAAGGGCCCACAGGCACTCTCCAATAATTTGTAATAAAACAACTTTATATAAACAAAATATTATTTGTGTTTGACTGAATATGAAATATAAGCAAGGAAGTTGTTGGCTGTTGCTCTGGTATCCTCATTTTTTGAAAGCCCTGATAGTAGCTTCTAGTACTCAACCAGTTAAGAAAAGACCTGATAGTGGCTTCTAGCACTCAACCAGTTAAGAAGTCTTGACAGCAGGATTATTTTAGTATTTTAAGCTGCGATAACATTTGGCTCAACAGTTGTCACTGAGCACTATTCGGGAGGAAATAGGAATTGAGGTTAAAACTCTAAAAAATAATAACAAAACAAATGACCACAAAGTATCAACGTGGTGTTTGATTTCATACGTCATAAGACATACAAAAGTATCAAAGGGTTAAAATATAATACCCAACACTGGTGTGAACTCTGAGAAACAAAATTGTGCTTTTTTACTGTGATGAGAAAGTTTACTTTATTACTTTCCAAAGTGTGATTTACTGGGATTTCTGGGTTTGATTATAAACGATAACTTCACAAGTGAATTATGCAATCAACAGTTGGGTCATGTATCCTTGCGCGCAAATGAAGACAGACACCTTGTCATGGATGTAATGGGGACTTAATTGTTTTTGGGTTTTTTTTTCACCCTTTACCTAATATGAAAAGCAGACGACACTTCCGAAAAAATTCTTGAATAGCTATTATTTTCATTTTTTGTCTCAAAAACATAGGTTATGGCCCCCTCATTGGAGGGTTATGACCCCTCATTGGAACGAGCTGGACTGAAGGGTCATGACCTATGTTTTGGAGACAAAAAATGAAAAAATAATGAATATTAATTGGCGATTTTTTAGAATAGCGCTTGTCCTTAGGTTAGGTAAAGGGTTAAATAATATAATTATCATTAATAAGTAATAAACAGAGTAATCGTGTCAAGGGACTATATTGTAAAACACTCATGTGCACTCGTTTTTGTACAGCGTCCCTCACATCTCATGAATTATTTCACGTAGCCAGTCTAGTCAAGCGATTACTCTCTATTTAATGGTGTATTATAGGGTTTTGAAGTAAGTGTGGTGGCTCAGTGGTTGGAGTATTGAACTTCAAACTGATCTCTGCCAGGGGTAACTGTGTTTTGTCCTTGGGCAAGACACTTAATTCTGTTTGCCCATGTCGGGGCACGGTGATGCTGTGTACTAAGGCGTACTGCACGTCGTTGGTTCCCTTGCCTTCACCCAATGCTAACCATGCTTGTATAAAGTTTGTATTTTGTGGAGTTTGACAGCTTCTCATCATTGTTCAGTAACAGTTCTGGGTCATATGTTTGTTTGTTTATTAATTGGAGTTTAATAAAACTTTTGATCACATTGTGCCTGACAGTGTGATGGGTGGGGGAAGGCAAGAGTACCCAGAGATAACCCCTGACTGTCAGACTCTTCAACATAGTAACTCGACACAAGCAGGAAAAACAGGGGTACAGTGGAGCCCACTTAATTGGATATCTCTTAATTGTATATCCCTGCTAATTGAATATAGTTTTCAAACACAAAACCATTTACCATATCTTCAATACAAATTTGATCTGTTAATTGCATATGGGTTGTAGAGTAAACTCCTGTTAATTGTATATAAATTTTTGTAATATGTCGAAAAAATTACTGTGACACGCACCAAATTCCCCTTATTTATCAACCTTTTTGGCCTCACTACATCCAATACAGACATTTATTCTATTATATCTTGTTTGACAGAGCCCTATGAGCTCTGTCAAACAAGATATAATAGAATAAATGCTCAGTTTACCTCCAGAACACAGGAAACTGACCAAATTCCTGTTAATTGTATACTCCTGTTAATTGAATAATTTTCACTGGCAAAATGGATATTCAATTAAGAGGATTCTACTGTATTACAGTCCTCTCAAATTCTACATATACAAGAACCAAAAATTGATACTCAATATAATCATACTCATATAATCAGTGGTGGTAATTGAAAAAAAAACATGATTACAGTCTACAGCTCTTTTAAAAGTGGTTGGAGATTGTTTATGAGAAGTAAAAAAGAGTGAGCTTTTGCTTTGCTCTCTGACTGATATCAACTGATGGTACAATCAATAAGGAAATTTTCAAAGGAGAATATTAGCCTGAGTGAAATGATGACAACAGCTGGTATTGATAATTAATACATTATTTCTTGTTTATTACTGTTTAACTACAGTCTCAAACCTGTTGTAGGGATATATTTCAACCCTTCACAGTAATAAATGTAACTATTATTAAATTAATCCTATTATGTTTCCTGCTTGAGTTTTCTTGAAGTTTCCATCAAGCTCAGTAACGGCTGATTTTAACCCTTCACTTAATGGAATGGTTATAACCATCCATCTGGTTCGGTCCTAGAAACTAGAAGTCCTGGGACTGAATTGTGCACTATTTTGAAGTAATAGTGCACTAGGTAAGTGCACTTTTGTCCCGGTCAAACTGCACCATTAGCATAACTCAATTCCTGTAGAATAACAGCATGCCCAGCTCTGTACAATTCGATAGTAGTAAACATAGATCACTAACATCATTCCTACACTCTACTGCGATACATGTACATGTAACATTATAAATAGGTATAAACATTTTACTGTATATACAGTTAAAACTAGAAGTCCTGTCGCGAACTGTGCGCTTATCTAGGCTTAATTGCATGTAGGAATTGTGCGCAATTGCCATATCGAATTGCATCCAAAGCACGGCAGGTTCTCCTGGCTACCCATAGCAAACACAGGCAATGTTTCTGCCAATGGACCTCCAGGTTACCCGGAGGTCCATTGGCTGAAACATTGCTTGTGCACAGGCCGTATGTACATAATTTGATGGCCTTACTAGGGTCATAACGCGTAGATTAACGTGCAAATCGACGTGCTATTTGTGCGCATTTCATTGCAGGACTTCTAGTTTTAACTGTACAGAATGAAGAGAGTGCATTACTACTTAATCGCAGAGCCGTATATTCTCCACTCAAAAAGTATTTATAATTGTTCATAACAGTACAAAAAACACTGAAGCTGAAATAGGTCTTTAAATATTAAGGTGCATTTAGAACAAGTCACAATATTATTGTAAAAATGATTTGTGTGGTTGTAAAAGAATGCCACTGTGGAGCTCATTGGTATTGCCTTGTAGAATGATACTACAACAACTCATTCTGTTGTTCCTGATCTGAATTCCTCTTTGGTACTATCAGCAAATCTCAGTCCAGCCAGATACCGAATACAAAACCGGTATGATGTATACCCCTCCCCTCATAAGTACCGAAAACAATACCAAATCAAGTCCCACCCATCTCTAATGAGTAGAAAACATGTTCCAACAGGCAGGCTTTTGGTGGTCTTGCTGATTGAAATTAGAGTACCATGGCAGTGATGTCTAGTGAAGTCTTGGCTGTCTATACAGGCAGCCAAGAATTCACTAGACCCCACTGCTACAGTTAAAACTAGAAGCCCTGTCATGAAATGCGCACAAATAGCACGTCGATCAGCACATTAATCTACGCATCATGACCATAGTAATTTAAGGCTATCAAATTCTGTACATATGGCCTGTGCACAAGCAATGTTTCAGACAATGGATCTCCAGGTAACCCGGGGGTCCATTGGCAGAAACATTGCCTGTGTTTGCTATGAGTAACAAGGAGAAGGTGCCATGCTTTGGGTGCCACTCGATATGGCATTGCATGCAATTCCTACGCACAATTAAGCCTAGATAAGCGCACAGTTCGTGACCGGACTTCTAGTTTTAACTGTAAGTGAAGTTTTGCCACCTTATTATAAGGGTGCAAAAAATCAATTCTTTTGGCTTTTCAAAGCCATTTTTAGAATCTTGGACAAGAATCAAATGAAATCATTGTTTTCTTTTGTGAAACATTTGTGTGAATCAATTCTGATTCTTGGATGAATTTTAAGCCTTGGCAGTATTAAACTAACACCAAGGGGATTTGAGTGGGGCATTCATTCACAGTTCAATAATGGTACATTTTCATTGCTACCATGCAGAGAAAATGCAACTAGCTGTCAAAATACTGTTAACCCTGATCTTCCATGTCAGTTGAATGGCATCAAATGGAACAGTTCATATTCATTACTTACAATTAATATTTTCAATGTGCTGCCTTCGATGGTTTGATCCTTACCCACATCATCTGCGAAGTGTCCTTTTGCATGATGCAATCCTGATTGCCCACATGCAGGCAAGGTGGCATTGTGTACTAAGGTATGCAGCATATCAACAAGCCTGAAAATAAGCAATCTGTCATTTGGAAAATGAGGTCCCCAGAGGGTGAATTAGCTGATTCTACCCCATGCAGCGGGCCAATTTATCCTCTGGGTACATCTTTCTGTTTAGGTTTTAGACCCTGATTCAGATTGAGGTTCAGAGAGGGTAAATTTAGTGATGCTACCCTGCTATGCAGGGTAGCATCAACAAATTCACCCTCTGGGGAACTTATTTTGCAGCTGACAGTGTGCTTTTTTTCTGGCTTGCATGTCAATGGTGCACTTGTCTTCAACTGCTACTGACTCTTCTTTTGCTTGTTACTAAGTTACTCACCATTCATCAGTGGTTCTCTTCAGGTACTCCAGCTTCCTCCACCCATAAAACTAGTCAACACGATGTGATCCTTGCTGTTGAAAGTGTTATTAAACAAATACATGTTGTCATGGGAACCCCAGGAATTGAAGCAGTGTTTGTTTACTGTGGTAAACAAGATCTGTTTTTCTGGTAAAATGGGACCCGGTAACCAGTGTTGTAGAAGTCTTCTAAAATGGGCAACATGGGTATAAACAATTGGCTGGACATGACTTTATATCCATGTTAAAGTCACGTTCAGCCATTGTGCTGAAATGTGTCACCCCAAACACCAATAAATAAATAAACTAACAAAGATACCTAATAAGATTATTATGATGTACCATTATACTGGTCTGGTAAAGCAACTTCCCGGTTAGAAGTGTCATGCTTGTCCTGGATTGTCATTCCATGTGGATCCATGTGAGAATGACAGCAGGCTTGTACAAATTGTCAGGATGATCATTTCGTTCACCTTCCGTTCACCTTAAAGAAAATAAGGCAAACAAATTTTCATTCCCCTCTATTACTGATGTCTGACAAATAACAAGAACCTATACATGTACAGTGGAGCACCGCAGAGGCAGCTGTGTTGTGTCCTTAAGCCAGGCACTGAATCCCGA
Source organism: Pictodentalium vernedei (assembly GCA_031216915.1). Taxonomy (NCBI): domain Eukaryota; kingdom Metazoa; phylum Mollusca; class Scaphopoda; order Dentaliida; family Dentaliidae; genus Pictodentalium; species Pictodentalium vernedei. The sequence goes on from CM062288.1 coordinate 281,178,261, forward strand.
ATGTCCATGTGGGGGCACCGTGGCACTGTGTACTAAGGTTTACTGTATGTTGTTGTTGCACTTGTCTTCAACTAATGCTAAACCTGCTCGTGTGGAGTTAATATGTTGGGGAGTCTGTTAGTTGTTTTCTGCTGCTTGGTGATTCTCTCCAGGTGCTCCGGCTTCCTCCACCCACAAAACTGGCTGGTCAGCATGATGTGGCCCTGGCTATCAAAAGTGTCATTAAACCTCAATAAAAAAAAGTATAAATGAGCCCACTTAGATATCTCTTAATTGAATAACCATGTTAATTAAATATAACTTCAAGACACAGCACCATTTACTACATATTCAGTACGGTACAAATTTGATCTGTTCATTTGCATATAAGTTATAGAGTGAACTCCTGTTAAGTTGTTAACCCTTTACCCAACGCAGAGAGTATCAAAATTTATTATTTTAATTACTATTTTTTAAATTTTTTCAAAAAAATTTTAACAAAACCATATCATGTCACCCCTCATTGAACAAGCTCATTGAGCTCATTCCAATGAGGGGGTCACATGATATGGTTTTGTTGAAAAATTTTTTAAAATTTATTTTTTTCAACTGCTCAGTTTGCAAATTACATGTGCGGATGCGGGCAATTCATTAGGTAAAGGGTTAATTGAATAAAATATCTTGAGATATGTCATAAAATTCCCCTGACAGTAAACCTATTTCGCCATACAATACAGGTATTTGATGTATTATATCTTGTTTGACAGAGCTCTGTCAAACATGATACAATAGAATAAATGCTATGTTTATCTCCAGAATGGGGGGGGGGGGGGGGGGGGGGGGGGGCACGATGCCATTGTGGTAACCAGTTCTCATCAGATCACCGAAGTTAAGCAACGTTGGGCCCGGTTAGTCCTTGGATGGGTGACTGTCTGAGCGATCGATTCGGACTCCCGTGTTGTGTCTTTGAGCAAGGCACTTAACCCCGATTGTCCACATGGGGGCACGATAATGCTGTGTACAAAGGCATACTGCACATCGATGGTGTGCATGTCTTCAACCAATCTAACCCTGCCTGTGCTGCAGGGCAGAGTTACGATGTGGGGGAGCTGGCAGCTGCTTGTCGTTGCTCGGTGGTTCTCTCCGGATACTCCGGCTTCCTCCACCTGTAAAACTGTCACGGTCATGATTAGCCATTGTGCATAAGTAAGTGACCATAAACACTAATAAATAAATAATGTTGTGATATGTCATAAAATTACCTGACAGTAAAACTATTTCGCCATACAATACATATATTTGATGTATTATATCTTGTTTGACAGAGCTCTGTCAAACACAATACAATAGAATAAATGCTATGTTTATCTCCAGAATGGGAGAGTAGTGGCTGTTGAAAGTGTCATTAAACACCAATAAATAAGTAACCCACATGTATGACATTGTATGTACATTTATCATAATGGGTGAGGGAGATCATCAGTCTGACATTAGTTATGTTCTGAGATAATACAGAGGTGGTTCCGAAAGTATTGGTTTGAAATACTTGTATACAAATTGTACACAAATATGACAATGCAGCTTCGGATGGCACTAGAGCATGTCTTCTCATCACTCAGTTTGGCCGTGGCAGGCAATGAACGACATCATGGAAACATTTTATAGGGGAGGTTGTCTGTCTAATAAACCTTCGAGATATACATAATGTACAGTTCATTATAACTAGTCTTGTAACATGGCAAATTGTGTTATCCACATTTTCATCCATTAACAAGGTGATTGTCAGTCCCTAATAAAATGGGGCATCTGTTTATAATAACATAGTTAGACACTGGTTGGTTGAGTTTAGCAACTGACTGAGTAGTATAAAATGGGCTACAGTTGAAACTAGAAGTCCTGTCGCAATTTGCGCAGAAAATACTTGTTAGTTAATGTGTTCCTTACTGCAGAAGTACGAAGTGTGAAATAGACAAGAGCATTTGCGCTGTGGATTAGGGGGCACGGTGGCGTTGCAGTAACCGGTTCTCGTCGGATCACTGAAGATAAGCAATGTCGAGCCCAATTAATCCTTGGATGGGTGACCATCTGATCAATCGATTCGGTCTCTTACATTGTGTCCTTGGGCAAGGCACTTCACCCCAATTGTCCACGTGGGGGCCCGATGACGCCATGTACTGAGGCATTCTGCACGTCAATGGTGCGAATGTCTTCAACCAGTCTAACTCTGCCTGTGCTGTAGTGCGAAGTTATGATGGGGAGCTATGCTCATCATTGCTCAGTGGTTCTCTCCGGGTACTCTGGCTTCCTCCACCCATAAAACTGTCACCGACACATTATGACCTTGGCTGTTAAATTGTCATTAAACCCTAATAAATAAATTGTGCTGTGCAAGGCAAATATAATGCACTATTAGCGAGGTCGATTGTGAAATCATGAAATCATGAACTGAGCCGAGCAAACTGAAAAAATATATTGAAACTACAGTATATGGATGTGTGGGTTACTAATAAATCGCTGTGAGATAGATTTTTGACTTAGTAATTATTCACAACTACGGACTAAGGACAAAACACAAAAAGCACTTGCAAACTTTCATCACATGGACCACCGGGTTTCACCCAGTGGTCCATGAGATGAAAGTTTGCAAGTGTTTCTTGTGCTCTTATGACCAATTAGAAATACCTTTCGAGTGGAGAATATATGGCTCTGTAATTAAATAGTATCCACTCTCTTCATTCTGTATATGCAGTAACATTTTAATATCTATTTACGTCATTACATATACATGTATCGCATTAGAGTTTAAGAGTGATGTTAATGATCTCTATTTACTAGTATACAATTGTACAGGGTTGGGCAAGCTGTTATTCTACAGGAATTGACTTAACGGTTTGCTAATGGTGCAGTTAGACAGGGACAAAATTACACTTACTCAGTTTGCTGTTACTTCAAAATAGTTCACAATACAGTCACAGAACTTCTAGTTTCAACTGCAGATAGCACACTGGCAGTATCATTTGTACAGTACTGTTTGTACGAAGGTGGATAGATAATTTTGACAGTATAACGGAGCCCACTTAATTGGATATCTCTCAACTGAATAACCCTATTAATTGAATATAATTTCCCAATACAACCATTTACCATACCTCCAGTACAAATTTGAATACGTTCTAGAGTAAACTCCTGTTAATTGAATAAGAAATCTTGTAATCTGTCAAGAAATTAGCCTGACTCTCCCCAGTTTTCTTTATAAATTTTTTTTATTTTCCGAACTGAGAGGCTGATTTGAACCAAATTTGATCTTAGGGCTTATTGGGTCAAAGTACTTAATTTATGCCCCAAAACTTTTTACAGTCGCCCCCATGGGAACTGCAGGCGCTAAAATAGAAAAATTTAAAATGCCCATATCACCAAAACTACGCAACACTGAGCATTTTTATGTGGTGTAAAGCTTCCTTAGCAGGGACCAGCCGAGAGGGCGACTAGGGCGATTATGTCGCCCTTCTAAGCCCAAAGTCGCCTAGAAAAATAGTCGGGGCGATTACAAGTCGCCCTCTAAAAATTGGCCAAAATGAGGAAAGGCTGAACTGAGTGATGCGAGGTTTACATGAAAGCGATTATTTTCAAAAATCGAATGTGCTCGAGTGTGATAAATGGGCATTTTAATTCGTCAAATAAACGTCCATTTATTTGAAATCACACGACAATGAATTGTCCATTGTCGCTTTCGGCGGATTTTTTTATTTCTATTTTGTTGCGTTTCAGTCGGAGCTTCAAGCGTCGAAACGAAAATAGGTGACTTTCGCGACTCAACAAAATAACCCAGTTTGAAAGTAGGTTATGTCGCTTAGGATGCCGGAAATGTATACACAACGGACATATTTTATAACACAGTATTTTCTTTCGTTTTGCTGACGACTGTTAACTGTTGGGCTGTCTATTCCCAGAAAAACACGATTGGAATTGAAACACATGAAAAAAAGTTTAGTGATGACAAGAAAAGCTTTGTACAGGACACAAGTGTGCATGTGGACGATCTTGAAAAAGGATCCTCCTAAACACCGGAATGACAGGAAATGACACCGGAATGCCATAAAAACGATGCGGAATGACATTTCTTTTACAAAATACTCGACCCCAGAATATATTTTGTTTATTAACTAACAAAGTACCTCCCAAGCAACCTTCTTACATCTGGTCCTGTTCACACTTTCAGACTTAGGAAATTATTAGCTTAGTAGACTTTGGTGAAAGGCAACCAGAGGAGGGTGCAGGAGGATTGGCACGAAGAAGAGGGGAGGGGTTATGAAGGAGAGGGTAGCAGTGAGGGGATTTTCAGTCAATAATTACTTTGTGATTTTTTAACCTGGCACAGATGCATCACAGACAACTGGACCTGGATTATTTGGACGTTAATGGAGGACCACAAATTGAAACTATAAAGGGGCGGGGGGGGGGGGGGTACATGAATATTCTTAATTTTCCCCACTTGCCTATGAAGTCTCCCTACATGACTCTGCAGTCTCCCTATTTTTTCTGGAGGGAGACTTGAAGTCTCCCTAAAATTGCCCCCTAGGCTGGTCCCTGTTCCTTAGGACCAGCAGAAAGGAATGGTAAAAAAAAATTGCCTCGGTTTTATCTTAGGGTACTTTTCCAGGACTTTGAAAAAATGCTGAGTCATCATTTTTTACCACTTGTGAGTAATGGGAAAAACATTAAAGAATCTTCTTCCATACCACAGCTACAAAGACTTTCATATTTCACATATAACATCTTTGGAAGATTCATTCACATGTTTGTTGACATCAAATCCCTGGGTCCATATTTGGACTCTCTATGGAAGCCCAAATGTTCAGATTAGTGCAGTATGAGGATTATTCTTTAAAAATCTTCTTCTTCCAATCCACCAATCAGAATCTTTTGATCTTCGGTATGCAGCATCCTTGGGGGCTTGGGGGGAAGGGGGGGGGGGGAGAGTCAAGTTTGTTCAAGCCAAGTCCCTGGGTTCATATTTGTGCTCCCTGTGGGAGCCCAAATTATAACTTCAGTTCAGTATGACGATATTCTTTGAAAATCTTTTTTTTTCAGATCCACTGGTCAGAATCTTTTGATATTTGGTATAAGCTTTTCTTAGGAGAGGCAGATTCAACTTGTTCAAATCAATTCCCTGGGTTGATATTTAGGCTACCATGTTAGGTTAGTGCTGTCAGGCCCCCTGGGGCCTCTTGTTCTGCATTGTGAAAATAAGCACAGGTGAACCCTGTTAACTGAATACATGTACCCAATTTTCTAGTGAAAATTATTCAATTAACAGGAGTATTCAGTTAACAGGAATTTGTCACCTTCCTGTGTTCTGGAGATGAACTTGGCATTTATTCCATTATATCTTATTTGACAGAGCTCTATGAGGTCTGTCAAACAAGATGTAATAGATTAAATGCCTGCATTGGATGTACCAAGTCAAATTGGTGTATAAACAAGAGGAATTTGGTGATTGTGAAGGTAATTTTTCAATATATTACAAGATTTTTATTCCATTAACAGGAGTTTGTGCTGTACCCTGTGTGCAATTAATAGGTCAAATTTGTAATAAAGGTATGGTAAATGGTTTTGCATTTGAAATTTATATTGAATTAATAGGTTTATTCAATTAACAGATATCCAGTTATGTGGAGTTTACTATATTAATCCTTAAGGGGCTAATTCCGACTTTGATAACCTTTTAATGTAAAGGAACAGGTGCCCTGGCATGAATTGTTAGGGTAAACTCAAAACTTGTTATACCCCACGCAACGAAGTTGCAGGGGTATAATGTTTTTGACTGGTCTGTCCGTCAGTCTGTCAGACTGTCAGTCTGTCAGTCAGTCCTACTTGTTTTCCATACTTTTTTTCTACACGCTTCCAGATATTGAGCTGATTTTTGGTATGTGAGTCTAACATGGTGGCCTACAGATCAAGTTTGCATTTTTTTCCGCTCCACTGATTTTTACCGAAATTACGGCCCTTAGACTCTGAAAAATTCATCAAAATTACAGTTTTCTGGACTTTTTTTCTACACGCTTCCAGATATTGAGCTGATTTTTGGTATGTTAGTCTAACATGGTGGCCTACAGATCAAGTTTGCACCACTCCACTGATTTTTACCGAAATTACGGCCCTTGAACTTTGAAAAGTTCATCAAAATTACAGTTTTCCGGACTTTTTTTCTACACGCTTCCAGATGTTGAGCTGATTTTTGATATGTTAGTCTAACATGGTGGCCTACAGAACAAGTTTGGGTTTTGTTCCGCTCCACTGATTTTTACCAAAATTACGGCCCCATAGACTTTGAAAAGTTCATCAAAATTACAGTTTTCCGGGCTTTTTCTCTGTTTGAATTCTTTCAATACCGTTGAAACTACAGAACACTGTTTTCTGCAGTATTCCTATCTCTGTTTGAATTCTTTCAATACCGTTGAAACTACAGAACACTGTTTTCTGCAGTATTCCTAGAATCTATGTTTATTTTTTAAAAATGATTAGAGCTTGAAATATCGGGGCGCGTGGGGTATGTGAGCGTGCTCACTAAGGTTCTATATTTTTCTAAGTACCTTGTCAGTTGTTTCTAGGCAAGTCTTGGCTGCCTCTGTAGGCAGCCAAGACTTGGCTAGAAACAACTACAAAGCCACTGAAGGTAGACTTTCAAAGTATAGCGAAAATGTATAAAAATCTCCAGGCCCTTAGGGTTAAAAATAACCTAATGTTGTATATTTTATTTTATACCTGGATTGATTTGAACGTATTTTTGGGCTAATTTTGTCTTTTTGCTTTGTTTTTTTTAGTTAGTTGCTGATTTTGAAGAACAAGCACATCTTCATCATTATCCACACAATGGAGGAGATGGAGCGAGTGCCAGCTCGGCTGGAACAGCTAGTCCTGATATTTTTTATGGTGGAGAATCCAATACACTGCCAATCATACATGTCAAACAAACATCTCTGCCATATGACAGCAAAAATGATGTTATCATAACAAACACAGACCTTTCTCCAGGTAAGCCATTGTTGAGACCTGTACAGGTTAGAAATTAAGTCATCTGAGAAAAGATCACTCCACCTTTTTTCAAGAAGCCTTTCTTTTGATCACCTTCAAATTTTTTTTAAAGGAAACAAAGGCAAAGTCATTTTGGAAGTTCAATGTTTTTTAAGACGCTCAGTTCATAGACTGAGTTTAACTCTTTGCTTGCTGCTGGCAGATATTCCTGCCCAGGACAGAATATCTCTTGCAAATGAAATACGTATAATTTTGGTACATTTAATCTACTTTTACTCTTGTAACTGAATGGATTTTTTTCCCCCAATGAATTCTTAAGGTAAATTTAGAAGAATTTTTCATCAAATCTAGTCATGGCTGCTATGCAGCAGCCATGACTAGATTTAGTGAAAAATATCTTGGAAATACTCAGTGGATTAAGAGTTACCAACCAAGATTACTGCAGCTTGTTTCTACTCCTGCTCAGCAGTTCTCTTGCCACTAGACCAAGTATAATTTGGGAATATTTTACCAAATTTTAATCTGTGAATTGAATCAAATTTTCGTGATTTTTCTGTTCATTTTTTAAATAAATTTGAGACATAACTGCTTCTCAGCAGCAAAGACTAGGTTTTTTGGCAGTGTTTTAAAAAATACTCAGAATACGTCAGAATTAACTCTTAACACCAGTATTTTCAAATTTATTTTTGATCAAATCATGTCATGGTTGCTTTGAAGCAGCCATGACTATATTTGATGAAAACTTCATGTAAATTTAACTCAAGAGAGCATTGGTGAAAAGGTCCAATCAATTTACAGGTGGTAATTTGGTTAAAGGAGCCCAAAATATACTTAATTCAATGGCAAGAGATTTCTTGTGGTGGCAAGGAATATCCACCAGCAGCGAGCAAGGGGTTAGGTTTTCTGGCTCTGAGTTTCTGAATAGTAATGACTCTTTGAATATTATTCACATTAAAACCAACCAATCTCTTTTCTATTTGAAGAGAGTTTATGGCCTGAAAAATTAAAAATCCGTTTCTCAGGCCCTCCTGTACAGTCCTTTCGGCTGCTGCATACTCTCTTTTTATAAACAATGCACACTAGAAAAATTAAATGGTTTATGTCTCCTATTTTACCAAAGTTAATAGTATTGATAAATTTGTAGGGCTGCACGGTATATTGATAAACCGATATATACCGGTATTCAAACCAATATCGATTGAATACCGGTATAATTACAAAAATATCGGTTTATCGTCATTATTTAATTTAATTTTCAAGATGTCTTGAGTTTTTCAACTGTAGCTTCAAATGAATAATATTATCCCTTTATCCAAGGAATCTACTGTTTGTGCCCTCGTAATATACAAATTCAGCAGTTGAAAAAATAATTTTTAGAAATTTCAACAAAACTATATCATGTGACCCCAGGGGTCACATGATATATTTTTGTTAAAATCTTTGGGGACAATTTGATAAACTAATTTTGAAAATAATAAATTGTGATATCGTCTGCGTTGGGTAAAGGTTTTTCGAACCGCATCATCAAGGCATGCTAATTCGTTCCGACTGTGATACCTCGAGTCTTGATTGTGGTACTTGTGTTCATATATCTGAACAGTTTTCGATATACCGGTATATCGTGGTATTTTTTGGTATACCGATACCGGTATTCAGTTTCGAGGGAGCGCGGTGGCTCAGTAGGTAGAGGTGCAGGCTGCAAGCCGAGAGGTCCTCGGTTCGAATCCCACCTGCGGCAACCGCGTTGTGTCCTTGGGCAAGACACTTCATCTCCATTGCCCGCGTACTGCACGTCGATGGTAAGCATGTCTTCAACCAATCTAACCCTGCCTGTGCTGCAGTGCGGAGTTCCGATGTTGGGGAGCTGGCAGCTGCTCGTCGTTGCTCGGTGGTTCTCTCCGGGTACTCCGGCTTCCTCCACCCGTAAAACTGTCATGGTCATGATTAGCCATTGTGCATAAATATGTGACCTTAAACATCAATAAATAAATAAATATTCAGTTTCGAATACCGTGCAGCCCTATAAATTTGGCCCTTGAGTGCAACAAGGCTTTGTAATGATTTACCTGCGTGTGTCATCAGGTAAAATGTTTTTAACATTTATGATTCTATAGAGTTTGTTTACTTTCTTTGTAGGTTCTGGTTTGACAGTTAGGAGAGGCAGTGAACCTGCCTTGAACCTTATAGGTCAGAATACATTTACAGATCACCCAGTCAAACAGAATAATATCAAACAGAAGAAGCCAGTAATTGAGGTATTGTATACATTATTCTTGTAGAAATGGAGAATAGATTATCCCTGTTGGTAGGGCTGCACGGTATATCGATAAACCGATATATACTGGTATTCACGGCAATATCGATTGAATACCGGTGTAATTACAAAAACATCGGTTTATCGTCATTATTTATTTACCCACAATTTAAATTTTTATACTGTACCAATGACCCAGACATAGCTGGTGCTAACTCTTAAAATATAGGGCCAAACACAAATTTTGCCCCCCAATCCCCAAAATTTGCATCTAAAACTAAAGAAAACATGTCCTGAAAGGCCCTCCACACCTCGCCCCCACTGCGCATGCGCAGTGTCAAGGACGTTCCGAAATTGGCGCCATTTATCATTCTAAGTTTGGCCCTTCATCAGTTAACATCTGACTGATCTTTGTGCTTTTAAATCTCAGTTTAAATGATGCCAGACACATAAATATTAGTGAAATGGTGATTCTAAGGAGGATAGAAAAGGAGGAGAGGAAAAGAATGTGTGACAGAATATTATCAGGGCTGTAACTTAAAATTTTTTAATGAAATTATGTTAAGTTACCTATTTTCAAGGCAGCAGCCATTTTGTTGTCATTCTGATTATTTAGTTACACTGTTTTTTCAAGTGTTTTTCCTCTCTCCCTGTCCTTTAAGTTCCCCCTTGCTATTCTCCCATGCTTTTGGCATAGTTTCTGTAATTATTATTACTAAAATTTCTTGGGAGTTTTAGCTTAATAACAGAATGAATTCTGTTCTTTCCCCATGTTTACGTCTTCACCTACGGGTGGTTAGGCGTTGTGTTCTGCATCTACCATCTGATGTTCTGCAGTTTCTTCCCTGGAAGTCTCTGTTTTGCATCAGATGGTGTATTTTTGGTAACTGATTTCGGGCCTGGGTGCCTGTAGTCTTATTTTAGTGTTTTTACACTCATTGTTTACATTTACAACAGCCCTCTGTGTGAGGGGGGGATTTCTAAATAATAATATCTTTATGTTATTTTAATCATAACTAGATACATTATTATTGTTCGTAAGTGTTGAATAAATTGTTTAAAATATTTTTAAAATTTTTGTCCACACTTAGGCTTGGGATCCATTGGGGCTCAACGTTACTTTTCAGAAACTTGGGCTGTTCTGAAAAAATATTTTTTCAAAATATTTTGATTTCAATTATTTTTTCTATATTAATGGATCATATTATTATTATGTATTTTGATTGCCAGGGGTTAGTGCGAGTACCAGGACTTGTTTTCTTTTCACATTGAAAGGATATTGATCAATTGTTTTAAGAGGAAGTCTTCCTCTGACCTTATTATCATTCTATATGTGGTCAGTGTACTCGCATTAACTCCTGTTCTGTATCGTATGATTTCGATGACAATATGGGAAGCGTATGTCACGGTATGTTGTTGGGGATTTGGACACTCCGGTCCTTTCCCCGCAGGGTCACTCTACTTTATCAATTTCTATTTCAGACGATCAAGATTAGGGTGATGTATCTGTGATGTCTTCCAACAGTGTGCCTCCGTCGTCACAATTAATGAAGGGCTAGCGGAAAAGTGCTCATGTAATACGCCAATTGCCTAAGAGGACCCTAGTAGGTTCGACGGCCTTTGACGTCCGCTAGCTCGCCCGGTGTAGCGTCCATTCACCGAATGGTTCGGCAGCCGGGTTCGTCCGTTGCGGTCTAGAAGGAATTTTGGGGTGATGCGAGCACTATAAAATTAACTTAATGCACACCCAGTGACGGCGGATCGGAGGGAGAACGGAGGAAGCCTTTTAGTCCGGTTCATAGCTCGTTCCGGTCCATCCGGACGGCAAGCGAGAGAGGCCCCTCTCTCGTTCAACAACATCTGGCCCCAGATGTTGTGGTACAAATGTGTCGTTAGCGGAGCATACGTCCGTCGCTCGGGACGCTCCGTTGTATAGGCAGTCCGCTGAGACTGCTAAGGCTTCCTCTTCTCGTCAGCGCACACGACCGCACCTTGGCTGCGTGACCGCCGATATATTACCAGCTTCGCCGATCAGGGATTCTTCGGCGACCAGGTCACACCATCCGGCAGCCAGGGATTCGAGACCGATGGACTCCGGACGTTCGCATAGGAAGTATGCAGGAGCCATCTGATGCGGAGCTACCCTCGGCGAAGCACCGATAGACTGCGCCTCCGCAGGTCTCGACGCCGGACATTCTTGTGCACATAGCACAGCTTATCGCAGCATCCCAGCAGCCGACAGAAACGGTGTCAGATCGAGAATTATCCGACAGCGCTGGGTCGGTAGCCGGGGACTCGAGGCCTGCAGACTCCGGACGTTCGCATAGGAAGTGTGCGGGAGTCAACGTACACGGAGCTTCCAGCGGCAATGCATCGTAAGTCCGCTATTGCACAGGCCTCGGGAACGGACGTGCTTTCCTTAATAGCACAGTTTATCGCAGCATCCCAGCATCAACTGAATCTGTCGCATATATTTTATTCGACGATGCTGGGTCGGGACGCTCCGCGGAAGCGGGTACGGACGTCCGAAAGTTTCATCCGGTCCGACGGGATACCGAAAGGGATTCGGTGGATTTCAAGCTTTCCCTTTCGGAACAACATATGCTGCGATGCCGGATAAGAAACTGATAGCGTCGGTGGACTTAGAAATTTTTTGGTTCGGTTCAGGGACATCGTCCCTCAGTTCCGACATAGTCCAATAATGTCACACAAACTTTCGAATTATTGAACGACGCTATATATATTATTATTTTATGCTTGCTATCCAAGCATTTCTGGTTTCTTGTTCGAAGAGTTATGGAGATGTCTTTCAAAAGTGTGCCTCTGTCGTCATAGTTAATGAAGAGTTAGCGGCAATAAATGCTCTTGGAATATGTCTATCGCTTACGGAGTGACATTCGCTAGCTCACCCGGTGTAGCGTACATTCATCGAATGGTTCGGCTGCCGGGTTCGTCCGTTGCGGTCTAGGAAGGAGATTTGGGTGATGCGAGCACTTTAATTACTTTAGTACTCACCCGGTGACGGCAGATTGAGGACAGATCGGAGGAAGCCAACAACATAGGGGACCGCATGTTGTGGTTCAGATATTTTACATTCGGAGCATATGTCCGTTGCTCGGGACGCTCCGTTATATTGACAGTCCGAGAGACTGTCTTTAATGCTTCCTCATCCTCACAGCAGGGCACACGACCGCACATTGGCTACGTGACCTCGAGTATCCGATCAGTTTCGGCATTCAGTGATTCCACAGCGAATAGGTCGCGCCATCCGGTAGCCAAGGGACACGAGGCCTATACACTCCGTTCGCTCGCATATTGGAAGTATGCACGGGGTAACGATCTCGGAGCTTCCTGCGGCAATGCATCATAAGACCGCTGCTCCTCAGGCCTCAGTGACGGACGTGCTATCCGAGTTAGCACAGTTGTTTCGCAGCATCCCAGCAATTGACGGTTTCTCGATCGAATCAGGAATTATCCGACGGTGCTGGGTCGGTGCGGTCCGCGGTTGCATCAAGCTACGGACGACCGAACGCTTTATAGGGTCCGACAGGATGGCGAAAGGGATTCGAAAGATTTCGAGTTTTCCCTTTAGTAGTATCGGAAGATGCCTTTCATATCTTCTGGCATTTCTTCCAGTGATTATTTTTCGGACTTCATTGCTGCGATCTTGGATAAGAGACTTATAGCGTCATTGGACTCGGATTTTTCGATCGGTACAGGGACTTTGTCCCTGACTTACCGACGCAGTCCAATATTGTCATTACAACATGTGTTTTATTTTTCGACGCTATATATTATATATATATATACAAGCCTGCTACTAAGCATGATAGTTTAGTTTCTTGTCCGCGTGGCTCATTTCTGCCATTTTATCTTTTTTACATATAGTTTATTTTGGCAGAGCAGGGCATACCGAGAGTTCATATGCGTCTAGACGGTGTGATTAAAGACTGCATATATTCTTTTTCGCCGTTTATGTCTTTTCCAATTTCAATGTTGGGAACGACATTATGTATAGTAGACTTAACTTAGACGCTTTATTATACGTAATCCGCCTTACTGAGGCGTTATCATTACGTCTTCAAGAAAAGATTTACGGGATATTATTCTCAATGTAATTTCTTTTGAGGGCAGTAGTTTGTTCACGTATAACTCCGCCCTTCAGTGGCTGATTGGAGTTGGTTAGACGTGATGCAGCCCTAGCTACATCCACGCGTGGATAGTAGGTTAAGAACTCTCTCAGAGTCGCTTCGTTCTCGGAGGAGCTTCTCTTCGACGGCAACTTTCCGGCAATCCATGAATTGCTTGATTTATACATTCTCTTGTCTATCTAGTGTTACAAGAGATTCAGACTGGGGCAAACATTCGGTGGTTGACTCAGAGAGTGCCGCCGCAGTTGCCGGACCCTAGTGTGGCTGTTATGACGGTTGCCAGTCAAACAGATTGGGATATATACTAATCCCTACGGATTCGAAGTGCCAGGGTCTTTGGGTTCCGCAGTCTTTTAGCTATCAGTTTAACTTCCGCGGAATAATGTTTTTTAGGCTTGCTTTATGTCATTGCATGAACATTATTCAGAAACGCATGCCCAAATTCCTGTCCTTTAATTCGACAGTAGTGGCGTATCTCCGGAACCAGGGAGGCACTCTTTCGTTTCCGTTATTCAATTTAATGGAAAGAATCCGTCTGTTGGTTATAGTACACCAAGTTCAGTTTTGGTCCGTCATATTCTGGGTCGTCTGATTGTTTTATCGCACTCCCGTTCTCTTACGGGTCGCTTGTTGCTGTCAGATTGGACTCTCAACAAACAAGTATTTAATCAGATTTGCTATCTATGGGAGCGCCCAATGATGTTTTATTTATGACACAGCTTGCTTATCAATTGCAGACGTATGTGTTGGCTTGTCCAGATCTCTGAGCTAATACTGTTAACGCTCTATTGATCTATAGGACGGAATGATAGGATACGCGTATCCTCCGGCGCTGTTGTTTTAGCAGGTATTGCTAAGATAAACAACCACAATACATTTCTGTTGATAGCATCTCTATCTTCACAGAGATCATGAGTAATTTACTCTCTTGTCTACTGTGGATCTTAACGTGAAATCTTCCTCTATGTGAGGATCTTTTTTCACTGGGTAAATCGTGTCATCTTTATCACAACCAGCAAGGTCGCAACCTTCATGTATTCCGTTGTGTGGTCCGTATTGCATTGTAAGCACTGTACTGGACGAGCTTTGGACGCGATTTCTTACTATAGGAGATCCTCTTCTTCGCTATTCTATGCGACTAAAGTGGAGGCTCTTCCGTCGTGGTGTAGGGATCATTATGTTCATATGGTTGATCCCTCCATACTACGCATTGCTAGTTTTTTAGTATACTTGTTTCACAAGATCTACTGCAGCCTGTTGTTATTTAGGTTATAGGTTTATGTTACCTCATACCTATGCACTCTACGATAGTTTACAATTGAGTCTTTTGTCTCTTTATCTAAGTCAGTTAGTAACTTTTTGATAAATAGACTTAGAATCTTTAGATTAAATTCCTATACGGATTTTAACTTCGGTTCTTATTTAGCTAAGTAATCATTTGAGCCTCTGGAAACAGTAGTTTTCAAATTCTGACCTTTTAAACAGTAATTCTGTTGGTTTCTCTTTTACTGTAGAGTCAGTGAGTTTCATGCACTATCGATGGATGATTTTCACTTTCATAGTTTCGGAATCAATACTTCCGTTACTATTTAGGTTGGATTGTTGCATAAGAGTTAGACTCCTATTATCCGGAACCTATTATTTTAAGGTCCTTCCGTCTTCGTATGGGCATAGGCCTTTACTCTTTCCGGGTACAGTTTATGTATTTATAAACAGATATCTGTTTATTACAAGGGCGTAAGCTTCTTCTGTCTTTGATGTCTAGTAGAAGGACGTTACGCTCCATTTTATTGTTAATGGATTCTATTAACTAGCGTACTGCTTATGGTATATCATTGGCTTAGCAGTTGTGCTTAAGATTTCGGCTCATGAAGTAAGAGTTCTTCTACTTTTTGGGCTTACATTAATAGTGTTGCTATTATAGATTTTTGAAGGCTGCTCATTGCGCTCAGCCATCCATTCATGAATTTTATCTCAGAAATATCGAGTCCATTTCTGGAGGCCTCTATTGTTAGGTCTATTATCTACTGCTCAGAATATCATTCACTTAACAGTTGCTACTATAGCTAGGTAGGCTGTCTGTTTCGGCAGTGTCTCCGTTCGGCTGCCCTCTTCGCTCTGGGCTATTTGACCCAGGGCAAGAAAAAGGGGGGGGGGGGGAGGGTGTTCCCTTGGGTCACCTGTTTTTACTATGAAAACAAGGGGATACCTCCTCCGGAGTTAGTAATTCTGAGCTGTTATTGGGATGGTTGTTTAGTGAGAAGTTTAAGTTTATAAAATTCATTCAAGTCTTAGTTTTTAAAGTATAGCTTTTGAATATTGCATATGTCAACGGACATGATTATGCAATTCTCACACACTTTTAAGAGTATAAGAGTCTCTATCCTCTAGACTTACTTTATTATTGGCTTACTTTAAAAATTATTAATATAAGGATTATTGGATATTAATAGAGTACATGGATGTATGAAGCTCAATTTTTGGAAGGTGTTGTATCTTTCTAATTTATAATAAATAAGAAAGATACATGTAAGGCCTATTACTTCTTTTCCCTACAGGGGATGACTCTATTTTATTTTATTGAGCGTATTCCATTTTGCTCTATGTCCTTGGCCCTCCAGCCTTTTTACTATTCAGCTATGTCTGGGTCATTGGTACAGTATAAAAATGTTAAAAGATTTATAGTAATTTATATATTTTTTATACTTACCAATGACCCAGACGGGGATGGCCCTCCCAGGAGTTGGGAACTCTTGCCTCCCCGCTGAGTACATAGCGCTTACCAGGCACTGGTTATTAGAATGATAAATGGCGCCAATTTCGGAACGTCCTTGACACTGCGCATGCGCAGTGGGGGCGAGGTGTGGAGGGCCTTTCAGGACATGTTTTCTTTAGTTTTAGATGCAAATTTTGGGGATTGGGGGGCAAAATTTGTGTTTGGCCCTATATTTTAAGAGTTAGCACCAGCTATGTCTGGGTCATTGGTAAGTATAAAAAATATATAAATTACTATAAATTTTTTAACTTTTCTAGATGTCTTGAGTTTTTTAACTGCAGCCCCGAATGAATAATATTATCCCCTTTACCCAAGGAAAGGTCTGCAGGTGCTCACGTAAAATACAATTTCAGCAGTAGAAAAAATTATTTTCAAAAATTTCAACAAAACTATATCATGTGACCCCTCATTGGAAAGAGCTTGTTCAGCTCATTCCAATGAGGGGGTCACATGATATTGTTTTGTAAAAAAATTTGGGGAAAATCTGATTTACTTTTTTTTAAAGTAATAAATTTTGATATCGTTGGCCTTGGGTAAAGGTTTTTCGAACCGCCTCATCAAGGCATACTAATTCGTTCCGACTGTGATGCCTCAAGCCTCGATTGTGGTACTTATGTTCATTTTTCTGAACACTTTTCGATATACCGGTATACCGCGGTATTTTTTCGAATACCGATACCGGTATTCAGTTTTGAATATCTTGCAGCCCTACCTGTTGGTTGCTCTATATCTCTCACAAAAACATTTGACCATATTTTTATGTCCCCACTAATTTGGCGAGGGGCATTAAGTGTTATCCTTGTCCATTCGTATGTATGTTCCATGCGTGACACATCCTGAATATGGTTTATGGATGATAACTTTAGTTTGACTGAATAAAATGAAATCAAATTGGATACCTTTGTTTATAAACCACATAATGCAGGTTGGGATTGATAGTGGGCTTGATCCGATATTTTGGGGCAGAGTTATGGCCCTTTTCCAACTTAGAATATTGCTATCCACAAAAAGATGTTCAAACATTCATTTCACCACTATTATTTATATGCTTTTGGTGATGAGTCTGCATATGAATCTTTGGACTCTTAATATTATTTGTCTTACAGGAAAGTGATGAATCCAACACAGAGGAAACAGACACTGATACTTTGCCACGAAGACGTGGTGGCCACCAGGGCTCTGGTCGTGACCCGAGTCCATTTAACAGGTTCCACAGGGATTCCTCAAGGCAGTCTCTTGGTAATAGACCTGAAATGTTTAAATGGCTTGAGGCTCAAGAAAAGCAAGAAGACAAATATAAACAGGTGTGAACTAAGAAGAGAGATTTTTCTATTTTTTTGTTGTTGACAGTTTTTTAATTAGGCTAAAAAAAATAATATTTTGATTCTCAGGCCCTCCTTCATTGGATTTGAACCTCCTAGTTAGACATTTTTATTATGTCATGTTTTTTTAAGAATTTGTGAAAACTTGGAATGGTCATTTTTTTCACATTTCTCGAAATATAATTATTTAGCTGCATTTGCAGTAAATTGTTTTTTCTTGTTGCAGTTTATGGGAGAGTGCCCAGAGGCACTCTCCCATAAACTGTAACAAGGCAAATTCTGATATACTGGATCATGATTTAATTATTTATTTCTTTGCTGGTGCTTAAGGTCATATATTTCTGCACAATGGCTAATAATGGCTGCAACACAGATATAAACTCACTCAAGTTTAACCAATTATTTAGAGCCATGTTTCCCATTTTAAAGGACTCCTACCCCAAGCATTGGTTACTGGGGCCTATTCTAATGGATCATTTTTTGACAGATCTATACCATTAAAAAGAACAATAAAATACAAATCCTTTTAGCTATTGTTACGGCACTTATTATAAAAGGTATACTATAATTACACTAAAATACAACCTTTTCTCTTTTTCAAGTGGAAAGACAGCAAAAAGATTTACTGAGTATACTCAATCCTTTACACGAAAAAAAAAAATAAAAATAAAATCCTCCCTCCCTCCCTCCCTCACTGATTTGAAAAAAAATTGCCTGAGAGTCAATTCATTTTTTTTATTTGGCCTTATGACTGTATTTTTAAACTTTGAGGGCCGAATTCTTAATCTGGTCAACATTTACTTCAATAAAACAAGTGACCCAACATGCAGTCTTGGTAAACTTGAAAGTTACCTTCCCAGTACCTCAGCATTTGTTTCTTGGCAAGTCTTGGCTGCCTATAGAGGCAGCCAAGACATGGCTAGAAACAACTGAAAAGCCACAGAATGTAAACTTCTAGAGTGCAGCAAAAATGCTTGAAAGTCTTCAGGCCTTTATGGGTTATTCCTAACAGATTGGCCAAATACTCCAAGTACTTCATATACACCTACTGCATTTTACAGTTTGTTATTTTGCAGTGTTTGCGTCCATAAAATGCATAGCCCCTCATCAGCATGAGGTCAGGAGAGATCATAATCTTCTGGGAACACAAACAGTAATATTTTGGAGTTTTGCAGGAAACAAATATTGTAAGTGTTGTGTAGTCAACCTGACTTGATTTCAGTGGAAAAAAATGTCAGAGTTTACCAGTTTGGAATTTTTCTTGGCGTATTGGGAATATGGCAAGGGATCCTGTGTAATTTGGAAATTTTTGACACAGAATCAAATGGTAGATCTTGATTCACCCTGTTTAAGAAAAAGTGTTATTTGCATTTCCCAGAGATATGATTTCATGGCTTTTTCAGATGCAAATCATCAGTGTTTGTATGAAAGAGTGGTTTTATTGCATCCCTTAAATGCAATCATGATATAGATGCTAAAAGTGACCTTAAACAACAGTAAGGAAATAAATAAATTTTCCTTAAATCCCACTTGGATCTACTTATATCAATGAAATTTGAATTCCAGTACATTTATTACTGGTACTGTGACAAAATATTGAGATTACAGACACACAAATCTAACATCAACGGTTGCCCTTTCAACCCATTTGATTAACTGGTAGAGAGCTAGAAGCCACCCTGGCCTGGCATTCTTAAAAAGTGCAGGAGGGCTAAAAATCGCTCCCCTTGCATGGCCTAGGGGAGGGATTAGCTCTCCTTCAGCTTACAAAAGCTAAAATGAATTCTACCTTGTGAGCTTTGTACATTTTGTTTAGTGTTGCTAACAAGTTAATCTCTGTGAGATGGCTACACTGCCCCTCCCACACCTCCGGGCCTCAGTAAGGCCCAGAGGTGTGGGAGGGGCAGTGTGGCTGTCTTACAGAAAGCACTAACATAGCAGAGATCTGAAAAGTTGTGGGTTATTATTTTCTATGGCCAGGCGGGCTAGTTTTCGCCCTGCTTAATTTTTTTAAGGCGAGCTGTAGGTGAGCAAATAAATCGCTCTCCTGAAAATGCCAGGCCTGGCCACCTATCAGGGCTTTAATGTGAAGAGCAAGTACCCCAGCCTAAAAGTCTCCTATTCTGTGGATGCGCTTCATATTATCTTGAAGAAGAAGTGAAGTTTCTTGGTCTCTATGTGTTTGTCTTGTTACAATTTATGGGAAGAGGCACTTTCCCATAAATTGTAACAAGGCAAAGACACGTGAACAAATTTTGATGACCAAAAATAACTTAGCCCTCTACCAATTAACTGTTGTTCTGTATTAGTAACAATAGTTTGTTGTGATGCAACTCTTGGTACACATGTTCTATGAACAAAGTTTAGAGTTCTCTCTCTTGAGGAATAAATGTGAATTACTGATTATTGATTGCTAGCATTGTTATACATTGTATTTTATGAAGCGAGGCGAATCCAAGTGTTCTAGCAGATCCAGGTTCAGTTGAGTCCACTTAATTGTACATCTCTTAAGGAATAGCCCTGTTGATTGAATATAAATTTCAAACACAAAACTATTTACTATACCTACAGTACAAGTTTGACCTGTTAATTGCATATAGGTTATAGAGTAAATTTCTGTTAATTGAATAAAAAATATTGTGCTATTTCAAGAAATTACCATGAGTTGCCAACTTTCACTTGTTTATAGACCTATTTGGTCTCAGTGCATCCATTGTAGGCATTTAGTCTATTATCTTGTTTGACAGAGTTCCATGACCTCTGTCAAAGAAGATATAATAGGGTAAATGCTCAGTTTAGCTAGACTACAGCAATGAGAGTAAATCTCTGTTAATTGAATACTCCTGTTAATTGAATAATTTTCATTGGCAAAATGGCTGTCCAATTAACAAGATTCCACTGTACATCAGGGCTGCACGGTATATCGATAAACCGATATATACTGGTATTCAAACCAATATCGATTGAATACCGGTGCAATTACAAAAATATCAGTTTATCGTCATTATTTATTTCCTCACAATTTAATTTTCAAGATGTCTTGAGATTTTTAACTTTAGCCCCGAATGAATAATATTATCCCTTTACCAAAGAAATTGTCTGCATGTGCTCACGTAATACACAATTTCAGCAGTTAAAAAATTAACTTTTAAAAATTTCAACAAAACTATATCATGTGACCCCTCATTGGAACGAGCTCATTGAGCTCGTTCCAATGAGAGGTCACATGGTATGGTTTTGAAGAATTTTTTTTGGAAAATCTGATAAACTTTTTTTAAAAATATTTTGATATCGTCTGCCTTGGGTAGAGGTTTTTTGAACCGCATCATCAAGGCATGCTAATTCGTTCCGACTTTGATGCCTCAAGCCTCGGTTGTGGTTCTTTTGTTCATTTTTCTGAACAGTTTTCGATATACCGGTATACAGCGGTATGTTTTTGAATACCGATACCGGTATTCAGTTTTGAATATCGTGTAGCCCTACTGTATATCAATTTCCAATAATAATATGAGATTGGCAAATGAGTTCACAAGAATTTTATATTATCACTTAGCCGAGAGGTCCTCGGTTCGAATCCCACCTGCGGCAACCGCGTTGTGTCCTTGGGCAAGACACTTCACCCCCATTGCCCATGTGGGGGCACGGTGACGCTGTGTACTAAAAGCGTACTGCACGTTGATAGTGCACCTGTCTTCAACCAATGCTAACCCTGCTTGTGCGGAGTTAGTATGTTGGGGAGCTGACAGTTGCTCGCCGTTGCTCGGTGGTTCTCTCCGGGTACTCCGGCTTCCTCCACCCGTAAAACTGTCATGGTCATGATTAGCCATTGTGCAGAAATATATGACCTTAAACACCAATAAATAAATAAATAATAATATATATTATCACTTACCATTTCTAATAGTACCAAATATTGTGTTTCATATCGTGGGCTTTGATCAAGGTCTGAATTTTAGCTGGGAATTTTTCGAAATGTTTGAAATTGGGGGAAAAAATGTTCCAAGATCTTAATGAAAATGGGTCCGGTTTTGGGGACCTGTGTAGACATAGAATACCCTCTGCGTAGTCAGTTCTGAGCTGATAGTTCAGTCTTGCATTATTTCTTATCTTGCGTCGTGGAAAATGATATGATAAATGCTCTATGTATTCTCCCTGTAGTTTGTGACAAATCCATTGACCATATTAATCCAAAATAAGTGCATGTAGCATTTGTGACTGCTGTCATGAAAATATTAATATTTTGAATTACCATTTAAAATTAATTCTCTCTATCAGTTAATCGGAAACTATTCTAACAAATTTATTTTAGTCCAATCAGAATGACTATGAGAGAAAGGAACCTCTTGGTGGACCAATAGAATACCACTTGGATGATGCCACAAGTGGGCCTAATGAGTCAAGAAGGTGAGTATGCATTGTTAATGTCTTTCATCAGGTTAGCTACTCATAAACTGAAGTACCACAGCAGTTTCTTTTTCACTTAGATTTAGAGGATAAACATCTTCTATTTGATTTGGCCAAAAAAGGTTAAAAATCTGTTTCTCAAGCCCTACCATATGGTCATTTTAGCTGCTATCTTTTCATTATCAATGCAAACTTGAAAATAAAAATTAGGCCATAGAAAGTAGATCTGTTTCTCATACCATTATTTGTAAAATTTTATGCAGGCGTGTGGTTTTTTATTTTATTTTTTATTTCTGTAATTATTTCTTTGCCATCAAAAGTTCATTTTGTTGGTTTGTTATGTTTTAGGCCTCATAATCTACGGAATAGCATGGGTGGTGGTGTATTTCATCCCTTGAGAGCAAGAAGGCTTTGCAATGCTAAAGCATTGCAAAGCCTTCTTGCACTCAAGGGACAAATTTATCAAGTTTTTTTAACTTGGGTAAAATATCAGACATAAACCATTTAATTTTAATTTTTTTAAAGTTTACATTGGTAATAAAAAGAGAGCATGCGGCAGCCAAAATGACCATGCAGGAGGGCCTGAGAAACATATTTTTAATTTGTTTAGACCTTAATTGGTTTATGTCAGAAATATTACCCATGTTGATAAAATGGATACAATAGTCCCTTGAGTGCAACAAGGATAAAACTTTAGCATTGCGGATGGTACCTTGTTGCTCTCAAGGGATGCAATACACCACTGCCCATGTTATTCTGTAGTTTATGAGATCTGAAATATAAAACAAACCAAGTATATGGAACTCTGATGGTGAAGAAATAATAATTTTAAAAATAAAATGTAAAATACAACACTGCCCACCCACAAGCGTTTTTATAAAAGAATTTCCTGAGAAATCAAAGATACATTTTGTGTTGCCTAATTGGGGGACTTAAAGGATTGTTTTACAGTAGTTTTTGGAAAAGATACTCATCATCAATTTGTCCATCTGTGTCACTGATCTCTTTACAGATGAATTGCTGGAATACTCATTGGTCACAAAGAGAAAAGTGTCCCAGCTTCCGAAATTTTGAGTGAGGCATTTGTTACCTTAAATAGACAATGCTGAACAAAACTTTTCTCAGTGGTGTTCAGTTTTCTGGTGCCTTGCAATTGACAGTTGATTTTAGTAGAATAATATTTTTATACTGTACCAATGACCCAGACATAGCTGGTGCTAACTCTTAAAATATAGGGCCAAACACAAATTTTGCCCCCCAATCCCCAAAATTTGCATCTAAAACTAAAGAAAACATGTCCTGAAAGGCCCTCCACACTTCGCCCCTACTGCGCATGCGCAGTGTCAAGGACGTTCCGAAATTGGCGCCATTAATCATTCTAAGTTTGGCCCTTCATCAGTTAACATCTGACTGATCTTTGTGCTTTTAAATCTCAGTTTAAATGATGCCACACACATAAATATTAGTGAAATGGTGATTCTAAGGAGGATAGAGAAGGAGGAGAGGAAAAGAATGTGTGACAGAATATTATCAGGGCTGTAACTTAAAATTTTTTAATGAAATTATGTTAAGTTACCTATTTTCAAGGCAGCAGCCATTTTGTTGTCATTCTGATTATTTAGTTACACTGTTTTTACAAGTGTTTTCCTCTCTCCCTGTCCTTTAAGTTCCCCCTTGCTATTCTCCCATGCTTTTGGCATAGTTTCTGTAATTATTATTACTAAAATTTCTTGGGAGTTTTAGCTGAATAACAGAATGAATTCTGTTCTTTCCCCATGTTTACGTCTTCACCTACGGGTGGTTAGGCGTTGTGTTCTGCATCTACCATCTGATGTTCTGCAGTTTCTTCCCTGGAAGTCTCTGTTTTGCATCAGATAGTGTATTTTTGGTAACTGATTTCGGGCCTGGGTGCCTGGAGTCTTATTTTAGTGTTTTTACACTCATTGTTTACATTTACAACAGCCCTCTGTGTGAGGGGTGGATTTCTAAAAAATAATATCTTTATGTTATTTTAATCATAACTAGATACATTATTATTGTTCGTAAGTGTTGAATAAATTGTTTAAAATATTTTTAAAATTTTTGTCCACACTTAGGCTTGGGATCCATTGGGGCTCAACGTTACTTTTCAGAAACTTGGGCTGTTCTGAAAAAATATTTTTTCAAAATATTTTGATTTCAATTATTTTTTCTATATTAATGGATCATATTATTATTATGTATTTTGATTGCCAGGGGTTAGTGCGAGTACCAGGACTTGTTTTCTTTTCACATTGAAAGGATATTGATCAATTGTTTTAAGAGGAAGTCTTCCTCTGACCTTATTATCATTCTATATGTGGTCAGTGTACTCGCATTAACTCCTGTTCTGTATCGTATGATTTCGATGACAATATGGGAAGCGTATGTCACGGTATGTTGTTGGGGATTTGGACACTCCGGTCCTTTCCCCGCAGGGTCACTCTACTTTATCAATTTCTATTTCAGACGATCAAGATTAGGGTGATGTATCTGTGATGTCTTCCAACAGTGTGCCTCCGTCGTCACAATTAATGAAGGGCTAGCGGAAAAGTGCTCATGTTATACGCCAATTGCCTAAGAGGACCCTAGTAGGTTCGACGGCCTTTGACGTCCGCTAGCTCGCCCGGTGTAGCGTCCATTCACCGAATGGTTCGGCAGCCGGGTTCGTCCGTTGCGGTCTAGAAGGAATTTTGGGGTGATGCGAGCACTATAAAATTAACTTAATGCACACCCAGTGACGGCGGATCGGAGGGAGAACGGAGGAAGCCTTTTAGTCCGGTTCATAGCTCGTTCCGGTCCATCCGGACGGCAAGCGAGAGAGGCCCCTCTCTCGTTCAACAACATCTGGCCCCAGATGTTGTGGTACAAAATGTGTCGCTAGCGGAGCATACGTCCGTCGCTCGGGACGCTCCGTTGTATAGGCAGTCCGCTGAGACTGCTAAGGCTTCCTCTTCTCGTCAGCGCACACGACCGCACCTTGGCTGCGTGACCGCCGATATATTACCAGCTTCGCCGATCAAGGATTCTTCGGCGACCAGGTCACACCATCCGGCAGCCAGGGATTCGAGACCGATGGACTCCGGACGTTCGCATAGGAAAAGTATGCGGGAGCCATCTGATGCGGAGCTGCCCTCGGCAATGCAGCGATAGACTGCGCCTCCGCAGGTCTCGACGCCGGACATTCTTGTGCACATAGCACAGCTTATCGCAGCATCCCAGCAGCCGACAGAAACGGTGTCGGATCGAGAATTATCCGACAGCGCTGGGTCGGTAGCCGGGGACTCGAGGCCTGCAGACTCCGGACGTTCGCATAGGAAGTGTGCGGGAGTCAACGTACACGGAGCTTCCGGCGGCAATGCATCGTAAGTCCGCTACTGCACAGGCCTCGGGAACGGACGTGCTTTCCTTAATAGCACAGTTTATCGCAGCATCCCAGCATCAACTGAATCTGTCGCATATATTTTATCCGACGATGCTGGGTCGGGACGCTCCGCGGAAGCGGGTACGGACGTCCGAAAGTTTCATCCGGTCCGACGGGATACCGAAAGGGATTTGGAGGATTTCAAGCTTTCCCTTTCGGAACAACATATGCTGCGATGCCGGATAAGAAACTGATAGCGTCGGTGGACTTAGAAATTTTTGGTTCGGTTCAGGGACATCGTCCCTCAGTTCCGACATAGTCCAATAATGTCACACAAACTTTCGAATTATTAAACGACGCTATATATATTATTATTTTATGCTTGTTATCCAAGCATTTCTGGTTTCTTGTTCGAAGAGTTATGGAGATGTCTTTCAAAAGTGTGCCTCTGTCGTCATAGTTAATGAAGAGTTAGCGGCAATAAGTGCTCATGGAATATGTCTATCGCTTACGGAGTGACATTCGCTAGCTCACCCGGTGTAGCGTACATTCATCGAATGGTTCGGCTGCCGGGTTCGTCCGTTGCGGTCTAGGAAGGAGATTTGGGTGATGCGAGCACTTTAATTTCTTTAGTACTCACCCAGTGACGGCAGATTGAGGACAGATCGGAGGAAGCCAACAACATAGGGGACCGCATGTTGTGGTTCAGATATTTTACATTCGGAGCATATGTCCGTTGCTCGGGACGCTCCGTTATATTGACAGTCCGAGAGACTGTCTTTAATGCTTCCTCATCCTCACAGCAGGGCACACGACCGCACATTGGCTACGTGACCTCGAGTATCCGATCAGTTTCGGCATTCAGTGATTCCACGGCGAATAGGTCGCGCCATCCGGTAGCCAAGGGACACGAGGCCTATACACTCCGTTCGCTCGCATATTGGAAGTATGCACGGGGTAACGATCACGGTGCTTCCAGCGGCAATGCATCGTAAGACCGCTTCTCCTCAGGCCTCAGTGACGGACGTGCTATCCGAGTGAGCACAGTTGTTTCGCAGCATCCCAGCAATTGACAGTTTCTCGGTCGAATCAGGAATTATCCGACGGCGCTGGGTCGGTGCGGTCCGCGGTTGCATCAGCTACGGGCGACCGAACGCTTTATAGGGTCCGACAGGATGGCGAAAGGGATTCGAAAGATTTCGAGTTTTCCCTTTAGTAGTATCGGAAGATGCCTTTCATATCTTCTGGCATTTCTTCCAGTGATTATTTTTCGGACTTCATTGCTGCGATCTTGGATAAGAGACTTATAGCGTCATTGGACTCGGATTTTTCGATCGGTACAGGGACATTGTCCCTGACTTACCGACGCAGTCCAATATTGTCATTACAACATGTGTTTTATTTTTCGACGCTATATATATATATATATATACAAGCCTGCTACTAAGCATGATAGTTTAGTTTCTTGTCCGCGTTGCTCATTTCTGCCATTTTATCATTTTTACAAATAATTTATTTTGGCAGAGCAGGGCATACCGAGAGTTCATATGCGTCTAGACGGTGTGATTAAAGACTGCATATATTCTTTTTCGCCGTTTATGTCTTTTCCAATTTCAATGTTGGGAACGACATTATGTATAGTAGACTTAACTTAGACGCTTTATTATACGTAATCCGCCTTACTGAGGCGTTATCATTACGTCTTCAAGAAAAGATTTACGGGATATTATTCTCAATGTAATTTCTTTTGAGGGCAATAGTTTGTTCACGTATAACTCTGCCCTTCAGTGGCTGATTGGAGTTGGTTAGACGTGACGCAGCCCTAGTTACATCCACACGCGTGGATAGTAAGGTTAAGAACTCTCTCAGAGTCGCTTCGTTCTCGGAGGAGCTTCTCTTCGACGGCAACTTTCCGGCAATCCATGAATTGCTCGATTTATACTATCTCTTGTCTATCTAGTGTTACAAGAGATTCAGACTGGGGCAAACATTCGGTGGCTGACTCAGAGAGTGCCGCCGCAGTTGCCGGACCCGAGTGTGGCTGTTATGATGGTTGCCAGTCAAACAGATTGCGATATATACTGATCCCTACGGATTCGAAGTGCCAGGGTCTTTGTGTTCCGCAGTCTTTTAGCTATCAGTTTAACTTCCGCGGAATAATGTTTTTTAGGCTTGCTTTATGTCATTGCATGAACATTATTCAGAAACGCATGCCCAAATTCCTGTCCTTTAATTCGACAGTAGTGGCGTATCTCCGGAACCAGGGAGGCACTCTTTCGTTTCCGTTATTCAATTTAATGGAAAGAATCCGTCTGTTGGTTATAGTACACCAAGTTCAGTTTTGGTCCGTCATATTCCGGGTCGTCTGATTGTTTTATCGGACTCCCATTCTCTTACGGGTCGCTTGTTGCTGTCAGAATGGACTCTCAACAAACAAGTATTCAATCAGATTTGCTATCTATGGGAGCGCCCAATGATGATTTATTTATGACACAGCTTGCTAATCAATTGCAGACGTATGTGTTGGCTTGTCCAGATCTCTGAGCTAATAGTGTTAACGCTCTATTGATCTATAGGACGGAATGATAGGATACGCGTATCCTCCGGCGCTGTTGTTTTAGCAGGTATTGCTAAGATAAACAACCACTATACATTTCTGTTGATAGCATCTCTATCTTCACAGAGATCATGAGTAATTTACTCTCTTGTCTACTGTGGGTCTTAACGTGAAATCTTCCTCTATGTGAGGATCTTTTTTCACTGGGTAAATCGTGTCATCTTTATCACAACCAGCAAGGTCGCAACCTTCATGTATTCCGTTGTGTGGTCCGTATTGCATTGTAAGCACTGTACTGGACGAGCTTTGGACGCGATTTCTTACTATAGGAGATCCTCTTCTTCGCTATTCTATGCGACTAAAGTGGAGGCTCTTCCGTCGTGGTGTAGGGATCATTATGTTCATATTGTTGATCCCTCCATACTACTCATTGCTATTTTTTAGTATACTTGTTTCACAAGATCTACTGCAGCCTGTTATTATTTAGGTTATAGGTTTATGTTACCTCATACCTATGCACTCTTCGATAGTTTACAATTGAGTCTTTTGTCTCTTTATCTAAGTCAGTTAGTAACTTTTTGATAAATAGACTTAGAATCTTTAGATTAAATTCCTATACGGATTTTAACTTCGGTTCTTAATTAGCTAAGTAATCATTTGAGCCTCGGGAAACAGTAGTTTTCAATTCTGACCTTTTAGACAGTAATTCTGTTGGTTTCTCTTTTACTGTAGAGTCAGTGAGTTTCATGCACTATCGATGGATGATTTTCACTTTCATAGTTTCGGAATCAATACTTCCGTTACTATTTAGGTTGGATTGTTGCATAAGAGTTAGGCTCCTATTATCCGGAACCTATTATTTTAAGGTCCTTCCGTCTTCGTATGGGCATAGGCCTTTACTCTTTCCGGGTACAGTTTATGTATTTATAAACAGATTTCTGTTTATTACTATGGGCGTAAGCTTCTTCTGTATTTGATGTCTAGTAGAAGGACGTTACGCTTCATTTTATTGTTAATGGATTCTATTAACTATCGGTACTGCTTATAGTATATCATTGACTTAGCAGTTGTGCTTAAGATTTCGGCTCATGAAGTAAGAGTTCTTCTACTTCTTGGGCTTACATTAATAGTGTCGCTATTATAGATTTTTGAAGGCCGCTCATTGCGCTCAGCCATCCACATTCATGAATTTTATCTCAGAAATATCGAGTCCATTTCTGGAGGCCTCTATTGTTAGGTCTATTATCTACTGCTCAGAATGTCATTCACTTAACAGTTGCTACTATAGCTAGGTAGGCTGTCTGTTTCGGCAATGTCTCCGTTCGGCTGCCCTCTTCGCTCTGGGCTATTTGACCCAGGGCAAGAAAAAGGGGGGGGGGGGGGGGAGGGTGTTCCCTTGGGTTACCTGTTTTACTATGAAAACAAAGGGATACCTCCTCCGGAGTTAGTAATTCTGAGCTGTTATTGGGATGGTTGTTTAGTGAGAAGTTTAGGTTTTTAAAATTCATTCAAGTCTTAGTTTTTAAAGTATAGCTTTTGAATATTGCATATGTCAACGGACATGATTATGCAATCCTCAGACACTTTTAGGAGTATAAGAGTCTCTATTCTCTAGACTTACTTTATTTATTGGCTTACTTTAAAAATTATTAGTATAAGGATTATATTGGATATTTTTGAGTATATGGATGTATGAAGCTCAATTTTGGAAGGTGTTGTATCTTTCTAATTTAACATAAAATAAGAAAGATACATGTAAGGCCTATTACTTCTTTTCCCTACAGGGGATGACTCTATTTTATTTTATTGAGCGTATTCCATTTTGCTCTATGTCCTTGGCCCTCCAGCCTTTTTACTATTCAGCTATGTCTGGGTCATTGGTACAGTATAAAAATGTTAAAAAATTTATAGTAATTTATATATTTTTTATACTTACCAATGACCCAGACGGGGATGGCCCTCCCAGGAGTTGGGAACTCTTGCCTCCCCGCTGAGTACATAGCGCTTACCAGGCACTGGTTATTAGAATGATTAATGGCGCCAATTTCGGAACGTCCTTGACACTGCGCATGCGCAGTAGGGGCGAAGTGTGGAGGGCCTTTCAGGACATGTTTTCTTTAGTTTTAGATGCAAATTTTGGGGATTGGGGGGCAAAATTTGTGTTTGGCCCTATATTTTAAGAGTTAGCACCAGCTATGTCTGGGTCATTGGTAAGTATAAAAAATATATAAATTACTATAAATTTTTTAACTTTCACGACATTGCACATTGAATATCCACAGCATACTTTAGTTATTGTTGACAAAAAATAAGTGCCGAGATCAAAAAAATGATACAGTGTTAGTAGTTTTCATGCTTCCAGGGTTCCTGCAGGCCTTGAAAAACCTTCAAATGCCTTGAATTTGAAAATCAATTTTCAAGGTCTGGAAAGTTATTGAATTTCCTCCAAAAGTGGCCTGGAAAATCCTTGAAAACAATCTTTCAAAATGTAAAAAACCTTCAAAATTTTCCCGTGATTATCCTACAACTTACTTCTGCTGGTACTGTACTCTCGATTTTTCGTCGATAACCTTGAAAAACCTTGAATTTTACTTCTATGAAGCTTTGAAAAACTTTAAATATGGCATGGAAATGGCCTTGAAAAGCCTGGAATCCACTTACTAATTAGCTGCAGGAACCATGGATTGGCTTTCATCATCATAGTCATGAAATGTCACCAATGGGAGGAGTTACATACATGGATTGACTTGTGCAAAAATTGAGGGCTCAGATTAAGTTGTGATGTTTTTCTCCTGGCATGGATGGATGGATGCATGCATGCATGCTTACTTTTTTTTTTGAATATCCAATAATAGAGGCACTGCTGACTTTACTACACAAATAGATGTGATGAAAATGACCAGCTTAACCCTTTACCCAACGTAACGGCCAAAACCGGCCAGCGCTATTCTAAAAAATCGCCAATTAATTTTCATTATTTTTTTCATTTTTGTCTCAAAAACATAGGTTATGACCCCTCATTGGAACGAGCTCGTTGAGCTCGTTCCAATGAGGGGTCATAACCTATGTTTTTGAGACAAAAAATGAAAAAAATTAGTTATTCGAGAATTTTTTTTGCATGTGTCGTCTGCTTTTCATGTTAGGTAAAGGGTTAAGATAAAGAATTGGAAATAGGCTGTGTGTTCACTGCTGAAAGGTCTAATTTGATTTTGCCATGTCCAATCATATCCATGCTTACCACACAGAGAGATAAGGTCAATACTATTTCACCACAGGGTGGATTTCACCAACCAATTACTTCTGGAAAAATCATTGGGTGCAACAGTAGGCTTTCAATGAATGGACCTCCTTTTGTGCAGGCATTTAAATTCCCCAGAATTTGCCATGGTCAGTGCTGTGCTCAAATAGTGGTAATTGTGCACAAACTTTACTGTGTTCAAATCATTTTAACAATTCCTCATTTTAACAAGGTTTACAGTGTTTCACCACAGTTGCATTCCCGAAGCATGCAATATTGTAATTTGTTCAGGTCTTCAAGGCCTACCTGTTGCAAGAAAAGGTTGCAATGTCTTTGTATGCCCATGGGACCCCCTGGAAGTTTCAAGCTCTGTTTTACTGGTAAAAAATATGACCTGGTAACCAATGCCTGGGGTGAAAGTCCTCTATAATAGGTATAAACAATTGGCTTGACTTGACTTTATATCCATGTTGTGGTCATGATTAGCATTGTCTAGAAATATGTGACCATAAAAACCAATAAATAAAATAAATAAATGGCTTAGTAATTTTGAAATATCGTAGCGTTTTCCACAGAAAAGCAATCTACATCGAGAGTGTTGTTTAAGATACTGTTGACACAGATTGCTTTTCACTGGCGAATGCTGTATGAACATGTGAATTAAACTTCAGTTGTTCTGAATATATTTTCGGCGTTTGCTGTTCAACTCCCTGCATAACATTTCCTCATGATGAAAGACCAAAAGATGCCACAATCTATGTTTCCAAGTGAAAGCCTCCAAAAACATAGAAATTATTGAAAACAGATGTCAGGACTGCAAAACAATGATGCTTTTGGTTCTCATCATTTTCGTAAGTCCATCTTAGCCATTGTGCACAAATTAAACCAACCTAAAGGCCTCCTAGTATAACCTGATTATTAACCCCCTGCACACTGATGTCAAAATATCTAAAGTTCAAGATGCAAATTTTTCCCATAATGCAACTAGAAATTTAACCAATTCAATCTTGTTTGACAGAGCTCATTGAATGGCTTCTTGAAATTTGGGTCTTTTGACATCGGTGTGAAGGGAGTTAACACCTTACCTAACGAATCAGCTGCATCTACCCTCTTAACTTACAAAGTATGTAAATAAAAAAAAAATACTTATTTTTTTAAAATGTGAACAAAACCATATCACGTGACCTCTCATTGGATTGAACTGAGGAGTCATATGATATGGTTGTGATTACAGTTTTTTTTTAAAGTTTTAAAAAATCTATAATTAGAATATTACATTTTGATATTGTATGTGTGGGGTAAAAGGTCAGTGAGCTAGATTTTGTGGATACCTCTGGTACTTTTAGTCAAAAACTGTAAATATCCAATCTGTATCCATTCTGTGAGTTGACTGGTAATCATTTTTTCCATACTGAAGTTAAAATTTTGGATAAAAGAGAAAGGAAAATAACAAAATGAGTGATACAGTAAAACCTGTCTTGAGAGACCACTGTCGTGAGAGACCACCTGTCTTGAGAGACCACATCTACCAGGCACCAATTGGTTTTACTCTATAATGGACTTGCTATGGGAGACCACCTGTCTTGAGAGACCACCTGTCTTGAGAGACCACTGTGACCTGGTACCAACTTGTATTTTTATGCCATAATGGACCTGTCTTGAGAGACCGCCCCTTTGAAGACTGAAACCATGACAAAAACTTTTTACCTGTTCTGGAGTTGGAAAATCCATTGTGGTTATACTAACATAATTAAAAGTATTAAAAGCTCTTAATTAGGTTTCAATTGCTAACTCATTACAGACTGAGATGTTTTTATAAGACCCCTGTGAAAAGATTAGGATTATTGCTGAATAAACAATTTCTTACATACCTGAAATGTGACAGATAGGAATAAAAAATAAATTTGTGTTGAAAATCTTTTTGTAACAAATTGAAATGGACTGTTATAAAAATTATAAAAATAAATTAGTGTTGAAAATCTTCAATGAAGATTTTCAACACTAATTTATTTTTATAATTTTTATAACAGTCCATTTCAATTTGTTACAAAAACTTCATAAAAAAGAACTACAACAAAGTAATTACAAAAATCCATTCTTCTCCATTTCTGAATTTTGTGGTTGGTTATTCACTGACTTGAGAAAACCTGAAACCTGTTATGAGAGACCACCTGTCTTGAGCGACCACTTTTGTGTGGCCCAAAGGGCGGTCTCTCAAGACAGGTTTTACTGAACATCTATTTTGAGAAGATCTTTTGATAGCATTTGCTGATTTATTTCATTGTTTTATTTCTAGTGATTCATCAATAGTGCTATATCTAAAGAATGATGGGAAACCTCTTGGCATCCATGTTGTTCCAGATTATGATGAAGAAGGAAGGTAAGACTCTTTCCTTTGACATCAATTTAACTGATAGAGAGCAGGAAGCCCCATATTTGGGCATTGTTCAGAAGTGTGGGTATGACAACTTAAAAGCTAAATATTTTGTCGATGTGCTCCATATTTTCTTTTGAAGTGAAATTATTTAGTGTGTATGGATTTGCCTTGTTACAGTTTATGGGAGAGTGCTCAGAGGAACTACCCCATAAATTGTAACAATGCAAAGACGTGAGAACAAATTTTACAACCAAAAATAATTCAGCACTGCATCATTTAAATGTAATCCATTGTCATGTCAGTTCTCAACAAGTTGAGCAGAGTGCTGAAACATTTGGGAAATGATGAAATCAGTAAGTGTCAACCATTCCATTAACGATTAATAGCCCATTACTTGGGAACAGAGAATATGCATGTGCTAGGATGTTAGAAACATGTTATTGCAGTCTGAACCAAGATGGAAATATTTGGTATTGGTGGAATCAGACGAGAAAAATAGAGAATATAAGATATGCCAATGTTGTATAAAATACTTGTGTCTGACTGAATGTGACTTAACCAGTGTGCAAAATTTGACGAGAACATTTATTTCGTTCGCGTGGTGGTTACGGAAATTTAAATCTACGTGAACGGATGACCGGTTAGCCAAAAGTTTCATCTTGAATGGTAAAGCCTGAGTAACTTAACTGGTAGATTACTAAATTTTTCTCAGCCACATTTTTATGTGTACCCATACTGTGTGTGGTACACATAACGCCGGCATCCGGGGTGGCCATCTGTCGTTCGTCCATCCTTTGTCCGTCCGTCTGTCCATCCGGCATCCATATCCATTTCTTTGGCATTCGATAACTTGAAAAATATTGCTTGGATTGTCAAGTTACTTTATATTTGTGTTCAGGTTACTGATGTGGCGAGCTGTATAGTTTTTGGTGTAAATCTGATAATTTGATCCTGAGATATTAAACCTTTATCCTTCAAATTGAA
The DNA here is from genome assembly GCA_031216915.1 of Pictodentalium vernedei. Taxonomy (NCBI): domain Eukaryota; kingdom Metazoa; phylum Mollusca; class Scaphopoda; order Dentaliida; family Dentaliidae; genus Pictodentalium; species Pictodentalium vernedei. The sequence continues at coordinate 281,212,720 of CM062288.1, forward strand.
AATTCCTCCAATCCCTTTGGCATTCGATAACTTCAAAAATATTGCTTGGATTGTCTAGTTATTTTATATTTGTGTTCAGGTTACTGATTTGCAGAGCTGTATAGTTTTTGGTGTAAATCTGATGATTTGATCCCGAGATATTAACCCTTTATCCTTCAAATTGAAAATTCCTCAAATCCCTTTGGCATTCGATAACTTGAAAAATATTGCTTGGATTGTCATGTTACTTTATATTTGTGTTCAGGTTACTGATGTGCCATGCTGTATAGTTTTTGGTGTAAATCTGTTATTTTGATCCTGAGATATTAACCCTTTATCCTTCAAATTGAAAATTCCTCCAATCCCTTTGGCATTCGATAACTTGAAAAATATTGCTTGGATTGTCAAGTTACTTTATATTTGTGTTCAGGTTACTGATGTGTCAAGCTGTATAGTTTTTGGTGTAAATCTCATAATTTAATCCTGAGATATTAACCCTTTATCCTTCAAATTGAAAATTCCTCCAATCCCTTTGGCATTCGATAACTTGAAAAATATTGCTTGGATTGTCTAGTTACTTTATATTTGTGTTCAGGTTACTGATTTGCTGAGCTGTATAGTTTTTGGTGTAAATCTGATGATTTGATCCCGAGATATTAACCCTTTATCCTTCAAATTGAAAATTCCTCAAATCCCTTTGGCATTCGATAACTTGAAAAATATTGCTTGGATTGTCATGTTACTATATATTTGTGTTCAGGTTACTGATGTGCCATGCTGTATAGTTTTTGGTGTAAATCTGTTATTTTGATCCTGAGATATTAACCCTTTATCCTTCAAATTGAAAATTCCTCCAATCCCTTTGGCATTCGATAACTTGAAAAATATTGCTTGGATTGTCAAGTTACTTTATATTTGTGTTCAGGTTACTGATGGGCCGAGCTGTATAGTTTTTGGTGTAAATCTGATAATTTGATCCTGAGATATTAACCCTTTACCCATCAAATTGAAAATTTCTCCAATCCCTTTGGCATGAGATAACTCAAAAAATATAAATCCGATTGTCATGGTACTTTATATATTTTTATTCAGTTTACTGATGTGCTGTGCTGTATAGTTTTTGATGTAAATCTGATAATTTGATCCAGAGATATTAACCCTTTATCCATCAAATTAGAAACTCCTCCAATCCATTTCTGTTATGTACCCATACCATGTATGGTGTACATAATGTCAGCATCCGTGATGGCCCTCCATCATACAGCTTTCTACTAGTTGCGCATATGGGTACACATCTGACGATTTCATTGGCCTATTTTTATTTTGTTACAATTCATTGGAGAGTGCCTTTTGGCACTCTCCCATAAATTGTAACAATGCAAATCGATGGAGATGAAGCAATTTTACTTACAAGATAATATTAAGGATATCCACGGAATATGAAGCCTTTTACTGTTGGTACCTGCAGTTCTGAATAAAACCCCAGTATGGGTTAAGCAGCCTTTCTTGTGTCTTGATAGATTTTTCGACTTTTGCCATGATAGGCTATATATATTTCAATTCCATGCAATATATTACTTGTTAATGATAAAAAAGCAGTTTCCGGAGAATTTTTACATACTGAGCATTCGGTTAGGCAACTCCAACCCACATGAACGGTCAGTCGGTTAGAATCATTTTTAAAATTTTGCCCACTGCTTAACCCTTAAGTTCTCCGATTAATTTTACATTAATAGCTACTGTATAAACATGTATATACCTGCAGATGACTTAACAGTGTTCTACATCGTTGTGAGCTTACTGTACAGGCAGCCAACAATGATGTGAAAACACTGTCAAGATAAAATCATCTTACCAGTAGAGTTCTCGAGTAAGAATACACTTGAGACAACTTTTCCAAAGCAATATAAAAGGTACACTTTGTAGCTGTATGAGGACTTGTGTGTTAACCCTTTACCTAGCACAGTATTTTTAGCTGCGACGAGCAGCTCTATATGTGTCAATGTCAGTCTGTCTGTCGGTCTGTCACCAATGAGTTTAAAAAACACCATAACTCCTAAAATACTTGATGGAATGACACCATGCTTGGTATGCAAGTGTATCTTCATGATGTCTACACCCTCTCAATAGTGCATGTCATTCTGATAATTTCTGTCACATTTATGGACTTGTCACCAACGGGGTTTTTTTGTCACCAACGGGTTTTTTTGTCACCAACAAGTTTTTTTGTCACCAACAAGTTTCTAAAACACCATAACTCCTCAAATACTTGATGGAATGACACCATACTTGGTATGCAAGTGTATATTCATGGTGTCTACACCCTCTCAAAACCAGTTCTCGTCAGATCACTGAAGTTAAGCAATGTTGAGCCCGGTTAGTCCTTGGATGGGTGACCATCTGAGCAAACAACTCGGACTCCTGCATTGTGTCCTTGGGCAAGGCACTTAACCCCATTGTCCACAAGGGGGCATGATGATGCCATGTACTAAGGTGTACTGCACGTCCTTGGTGCACATGTCTTCAACCACTCTAACCCTGCATGTGCTGCAGTGCGGAGTTACGATGTTGGGAAGCTGGCAGCTGCTCGGTGGTTCTCTCCGGGTACTCCAGCTTCCTCCACCCATAAAATATTTCAATAACACCACATCATTGACCCCTCATTGGAATGGCCTTGTTGACCTTGTTCCAGTGGGTCAGATGCTGTGGTTTTGTCGAAACTTTTAGGTAATAGGTTAATAAAACACTTGCCTTCAGTTAACCCTTTACCCAACACAGACGATATCAAAATTTATTATTTTAAAAATAATTTTTTCAAAAGATTTCAACAAAACCATATCATGTGACCCCTCATTGGAATGAGCTCGATGAGCTCATTCCAAAGAGGGGTCACATGATATGATTTTGTTGAAATTTTTTGAAAAATAGTTTTTTTCATCTGCTGAATTTGCATATTACGCTGGCGGATGTGGCCAGTTCGTTGGGTAAAGGATTAATACTAACCCTGCTTGCATTGGTTTAGAAAGTTATGTCATTTAATCACTGCTGCTCTGTTGTTTTTTCCAGGAACTCCAGCTTTCTTTACCCATAAAACTGTCCAACATTGTTTGAGTCTGGCTGTTGGAATTGTTATTAAATAACAAACAACATCATTGGAATATCACTCAAATATATCAAGTTAAATATAAATTGGAAATCCTTCGTATTTGAATTCAACATCCTTTAGATTCCAATCTGGTCCCAACACACCACTTGGTTGAGATTTCTAAATGAAATATTCTGAAATATCAAGAGCCAATCATCAAATACAAATGAAAATAGTATCTTGGATTTTATCTAACAATCATATAGATTTTGTCCTGAAACCCATGAGAAACAGTACGTATCACATAATGTGTTCCGATTCCGTATCATATAGACGACTTTTTCTGATTCCATACCATATAGATTCAACTTCCGGTAAACACCACGCTATGACAAATAATATCATTATATGCATTGTTATTGCGCACTAAAATATGAAATTCAAAATTTTGATCAATTCCAACCCAGTTTAAACTGAAAAACGGGGGAAACGGGCTTCATGTAACGGGATTGTTAGATAAGTGTATTATCATGACCAAATGCATGTTCTGTAATTTGTATCAGATTCTCGGTCGTGTTTACAATCAGATCACAACTCGCCCTGACGGGCTCGTTGCGATCTGATTGTAAACATGACCTCGAATTTGATACAAATTACAGGACATGCACATGGTCATGATAATGTATATGTATGTACTTCATTTTTTTTTTCGGCTATTGCCTTTTGCTTTAAGTGTATTGATTGATTTAATTTCAGGGAGTTGGGTTTGCTCATACAAAGTATTGAGAAAGGAGGAAAAATAAGCCGAGATGGTAGACTGGGAATAGAAGATAGGATTGTCGAAATCAATGGAATTAGTCTTATTCATGTTAGTTTTAATAGGTGAATATCATTTTACTTAACTCTATGCCTACTGACATCTAATTTATACATTTTTAGCTGCGACTAGCAGCTCTATAAGTGGCAATGTCGGTCTGTCTGCCGTTGCAGCTACGGCATCGATGTCGCGATTTTTTTTTTAGCAATATTCCTCACCCAAAAACAGAATTCAGTGTTTAATTCATGATGATAATTCATATAATGATAGAAAATAAGGCAGAGTTCATTGTCTGTTTAAAATTATTTAATTCTCGGTTGTTTCTTGCCAAGTGCCATTTACCAATTCAGACAGATAGCATTTGACTCTTAATAACTGCCCAGGTCATAGAACTTTTCCTGATCACAATTATTATACCCCCCGCAAACAAAGTTTGGGGGGGTATATAGGAATCACCCTGTCCATCCGTCCATCCGTCCGTCTGTCCGGGCCAACATTTCAGGTTTAGGGGATATTATTATTAGGGGCTACCTCCAAATTAAAGTTGTGTTAGGGTTAGGAGTAGGGTGGGGTTGGGTTTAGGGGTAGCCCCAGACTAGGGCTTAAGGTTGGGGAGGGTTAGGTCCTGGGGGTTAGGGTTGGGGTCAGGGGTGGGGTTTTAGTTTTAGTAGCCCCTAAACCAAATAATAGCTCCTAATCCTATTGGTTTGGCTAGGGTGGGGTTGGGTCAGGGGTGGGGTGGGGGTTAGGGGTAGCGCCAGAGTAGGGCTTAAGGTTGGGGGGGTATGTCCCAGGGGTGGGTGGGGGTTAGGGTCTGGGGTGGGTTTTTAGGGTTTAGGGTCAGGGTGGGGTAGGGTTAGGGTTAGGGTGTGGTTTTGGGGTAGAGGGGTGGGGGTTAGGGTTAAATATAAGTTCTAGGGTGGAGGGGGTGGGGTTCTGGGTAAAATAAGGTTTTGGACATACAAAATGTTTTTTTGGTAGCCCATAAACCCGAAATGTTGGAGCGTCCGTCTGTCCATCCTTATAAACGCAACTCCTCCTAAACCATTTGAAGAATTTTCATGAAACTGTACACAATGGAAGAACTCCATATGGAGATGTGCCTGAAGCAATATAATTCTGTTCTGACAGGTGCAGGGGGGTATCACTTTGTGAGCTAGCTCACAGTACCTCTAGTTGACATCTAAATTCAGCTGTTTCCAATTGCTTGTGACTTATACAATCCCATTCAGAAGTTTAATCAAATGGCTAACCCATAGTTGCACATTTCTTTGATTATCACAGTATTTGCTCACACCACTTGTTTGAATTGTTGATGTCAGTGCACCTGTTGTGCAACTGGGGGGTGTCAGAAATACAAAAAGGCAAAGTTGTGTGTGGAGATTCAACTTTTGAGATGGCACCTTCGAAAGATTAACTGGGCACGCAATTCTGGCAGATATCTAACCGAACTATGTGATTTACAGCACATTATGACTGCCAGAATTTATTTATTATTCAGGCTTTGATTCAGTTGCATATATTTTTGTCTCAAATACAAATGAAAGGTGATTTTTGTACACCCTTGTCCCTTCAGAACCTTCCCACAAAACAATCAAAAAGGCATTAATGTCTTCTGCCACCACGAGTGTTGAGGACAGAATCTTCTTCAGCCTATTTGCCCACATGTTCAGCATTGGAATTTAATAAACTTGACTTTAGTCTTCTGGATAATAATTGGATGTGTACACTATCGCATACTTTTAATGCTGCTGATGTGTCAGGAAATACCTTTAGAGTAAAGGGAGATAATTCCTTTTTCAAATTATTTTGTGTTTTAATATTGTGGCATCTGAATACCCCAAACCTTCATGTCCATTGAATCTTACCTCACTGGGCCACATTTAGCTAAGTAATGGAAACAAGCCTACAGGATGCAAGGACTTTATTATTTATTAACGATTGATGAAGTTCATTATTTATAGACCATTAGGCCTAAAAAAGTAAAAAGTATGTTTCTCAGGCCCACCTGCATGGTCCTTTTTGCTGCCACATGCTCTCTTTTTTATAACCAATGCAAACTTAAAAAAATGAAAATTAAATGGTTTATGTCTGATATTTTACCCAAGTTAATAAAATTGATAATTTTTTCCCTTGCGTGCAACAAGACTTTGCAGTGCTTTAGCATTGCGAAGCCTTCTTTCACTCAAGGGACGAAATACACCACCACCCATGCTATTCTGTAGATTATGAGGCCTAAAACATAACGCAAACCAAGAACATGAACTTTTGATGGCAAAGAAATAATTACAAAAATAAAATATAAAATAAAAAACTGGCCGCCCTCATGTAATTTTATAAAAAAAATGGCCTGAGAAACAGAAGATCTAACGGTACTTTGTGGAGGCCTTAATTTATGCAAATAAAATAGTGTATCTGATAAATTAAAAAACAAACCTTTCACCCTTAGAGGCCTAATTCCAACTTTGATTAATTTTACTACAACAAAATAGATACCCCAACATGCAGTCGTTAGGTAAACTTACAAGTTACAGTCTAAGTACCTTGGCAGCAAGCCTGAAAATAAACAGACTGTCATCCACAAAATGAGGCCGGGTAGCATCACAAAATTTACCCTCTGTGAACCTCAGTCTGAATCAAGGTCTCAAACCAAAACAGAAAGATGTACCTAGAGGATAAATTGGCCCACTGTATGGGATAGCATCAGCAAATTTCCCCCATTTTGCAAATGACCGGTTGCTTATATTCAGGCTTGATTGGCAGTTGTTTCTTGTCTATTTTGACAAGAAACAACTTGTCAAAAGCCAAGACTTTTCAAGAAACAACAGCAGTCCAGACTGTAAGCTGTCAAAGTGTAGTTAAAATGTATACAAAGTCTGGTTTGAGGTGGTCAAACAGTTGACAAAAGAGAAGACTCAAGCCATCTGCCTAGTACGAGTTCAGTGCAATGGCTTGACACTCTAGCAAACACAGTTCATTTTAAGAAATTTCTTTCAAATAATTTTCACGAGAATTTATAGAAGTAATGTTTCTTCATTGTTCTATTATGCTGTATAATTTTTCATTTTATTGGAGCAAATATTAATTATGCCTAAAAAGTTAAAAATCTGTTTCCCAGGCCCTCCCGCTTGGTCCTTTTGGCTGCCGAATGCTCTCTTTTTATAACCAATACAAACTTTAAAAAATCAAAAATAAATGATTTATGTCTGATATTTTACCCAAGTTATTAAAATTGATATGTTGCACTCAAGGGACAAAATACACCACCACCCATGCTATGCTGTAGATTATGAGACCTAAAACATAAAACAAACCAAGAACATAAACTTTTGATGGCAAAGAAATTGTGACCAAAATAAAAAATGAAATAAAAAAATAACCGCCTGCATGCAAGTTTACAAAAAAATGGCCTGAGAAACAAAGGATCTACTTTGTGGGGTTTTATGCAATTTTTTTTTATAAAGTTATAGGCTTTTCAGATAACTTTATGTAATTATGTTTTATACTCACTTATGCATGTGTCTGTTTTCCATTTTTTCTGTTGAAATGTTATATCTAAAACTGTTAACCCTTTACCCAACGAATCGCCCTCATCTGCCCGCGTAATATGCAAATTCTGTAGTTGAAAAAAAAATGTCAACAAAACCATATCATGTGACCCCTTGTTGGAACAAGCTTGTCGAGCTCGTTCCAACAAGGAGTCACATGATATGGTTTTGTTGAAATTTTTGGAAAAATTTGAAAAAATGATATTTAAAAAACATAAGTTTTGATATCGTCTGCATTGGGTAAAGGGTTAAAGACTTTTGTCATAATTTTTGAGAAAGTTTACATGCTGTAAGATACAATGTTTTAAATTCTCTTCATATGTGTTGATTTGTTTTTTTCACAGAGCACAGGACATTTTCAGATCAGCCATGCAGGATAAAGATATATGCATACATGTTGTGAAAAAAGAGACAGCTGCCTTATATAAACAACCACCACTGCCAAAGCCACGAAACCATGCACCAATTAAACCTTCGCCTTTAACTTTACCACCTCCAAAACTGATAAGTAACTCCACATCTCCTCCATCCACTCCTGATAAGACATCTACACCATCTGAACCATCACCTGATTTTCCAAATGATACATCATCGCCATCTTCGCCTAGTGAACATTCGCCTTCACGGAAAAAAGTTCCACCAGCTGTGCCTACCAGACATCCGTCAACAACTTTAACATCTAAAAAGGATAAATTTCTCAAAGCACCAACTAATACAAAAAGAATTGGAAAAGTTATTCAGATTCAGCTGAATAAAGGTATGTATAGCTTTAGTAGTGAATTAACTCTTTGAGACTTTAATTATCCAAACGTCACTGAGAATTCAGTTTCTTCGACGTTTTTCAAAATGCGACATCAAACGTCAGAAAGTACAAACAAGAAGATATTTTTCACATTAGTGATCAACCGGTTGAGGGCTAGATTATTTTTGCTGATATGAATTTGGTATTCAAAAATTGTTTTATTACAAATTATTGGAGAGTGCCTATAGGCACTCTCCAATAATTTGTAATAAAATAAATTTATATAAACAAAATATTATTTGTGTTTGACCGAATATGAAATATAAGGAAGGAAAGTATTGGCTTTCGCTCTGGGATCCTCATTTTTTTTGAAAGCCCTGATAGTGGCTTCTTGCACTCAACCAGTTAACAAGTCTTGACAGCAGGATTATATTAGTATTTTAAGCTGCGATGACATTTGGCTCAGCGGATGACACTGAGCATTATTCGAGAGAAAATAGGATTGAAGTTAAAATTTTAAAAAATCGAAATATAATAACAAAACAAATGACAACAAAGTATCAATGCGCTGTGATTTCATACGTCATAAGACGTACAAAAGTATCAAAGGGTTAATGCTTCAACCCTTAACCCTTTACCCATCGTATCGGTCACATCCGCCCACGTAATATGCAAAATCAGCAGCTGAAAAGAGATTATTTTTAAAAAGATTTCAACAAACCCATATCATGTGACCCCTCTTTGAAACGAACTCATCAAGCTCGTTCCAATGAGGGATCACATGATATAGTTTTGTTGAAATTTTTTGAAAAATTTTAAAACATGATATTTAATATGATAAATTTTGATATCTTCTGCGTTGGGTAAAGGGTTAAAGGCCTATTTCCAAATTTTTTTGCCTCAGAACAGGTGCCCTTAACATGCCATCATTGAGGAGGTCCAGCTGACAATAGACAAATTACCTAGGCAGTGGCTTCTAGTCAAGTCTTGGTTGCCTTAACAGGGAACCAAGACTTAACTAGAAGTTACTGCAAAGTTATTAGACATATAGAGACTGTGGAATGGTGGGAATTCAAGACACTTGTCCAGGCCCTTAACTTGTAGAGTGCTAAATTATTTTTGGTCTTCAAAATGTCTTTGTTCATCTTTGCCTTGTTACAAATTATGGGAGAGTGCCAGTACTCTCCCATAAATTGTACCAAGGCAAATCATAACAGATAAAATAATATCACTTCAAAGATAATATGAAGCACATCTGCAGAATATGAAGCCTCTAAATTGTGGTACCGCCACATCAGAATAAAGCCCAAATATGGGCTAACCAACTACCACAATGTTTAAAGCTACTGCTACACCAACATTTACTCTAAGACCAATCATTGCTACAACAATAGCTACAACTACTACATGAGACAACAACAACTAGCACATCAACCGCGACAAACCCAACGACTACAATATCACCCACTACTATATAAACCAAAAATAAAGCGAAGCACATCCACTGAATATGAATATGTGGTACCTGTACTTCAGAGTAAAGCCCAAATATGGGCTTCCAACACTCTACCAGTTAACCCTTTACCCAACACAGACGATATCAAAATTTATTATTTTAAATATCATTTTTTCAAATTTTTCAAAAAATTTCAACAAAACCATATCATGTGACCCCTCATTGGAACGAGCTCAACGAGCTCGTTCCAACGAGGGGTCACATAATATGGTTTTGTTGAAATTTTTTGAAAAATAATATTTTTTCAACTGCTGAATTTGCATATTACGCGGGCGGATGCGGGCGATTCGTTGGGTAAAGGGTTAAGAGCTGAGTGCAATGGTCTTCATGGTTAGCATAGACTTGAAATCTTCTGATATGTTACTGACAAACTTAAGCAGCTTAGTTTGCAGTTTTGAACTTTTTTAAGGTATGCAGCATTTTGAGTATTAAACCTGCAAGATCTTGAGCTTCAGCTTTCAGTTCTTTGTTTCCGTTTCTGCTGAATATGTCAAGAGAAAAGAATTTTGGAAAAAATATGATACATGATTAGTAGTAAGGCCTACGAAGTTAAGAATCTGTTTCTCAGGCTCTCCTGCATGATCATTTTGGTTGCCGCATTCTCTCTTTTTATAACCAATGCAAGCTTAAAAAAATAAAAATTAAATGATTTATGTCTGATATTTTATCAAAGTTAATAAAATTGATAAATTTGTCCAATGAGTGCAAGAAGGCTTTGCAATGCTGAAGTATTGCAAAGCCTTCTTGCATTCAAGGGATGAAATACACCACCACCCATGCTATTCTGTAGATTATGAGACCTAAAACATAAAACAAACCAAAAATATAAACTTTTGATGGTAAAGAAATAATTAAGGCCACACAAAGTAGATCTTCTGTTTCTCAGTCCATTATTTGTGAAATTGCATGCGTGCGAGCGGTTTTTTATTTTATTTTTTATTTCAGTAATTACTTCTTTGCCATCAAAAGTTCATGTTCTTGGTTCAAGTTTTAGGCCTCATAATCTACAGAATAGCATGGGTGGTGGTGTATTTCATCCCTTGAGTGCAAGAAGGCTTTGCAATGCTAAAGCATTGCAAAGCCTTCTTGCACTCAAGGGACAAATTCATCAATTTTTTAACTTGGGTAAAATATCAGACATAAACCATTTAATTTTTATATTTTTATACTGTACCAATGACCCAGACATAGCTGGTGCTAACTCTTAAAATATAGGGCCAAACACAAATTTTGCCCCCCAATCCCCAAAATTTGCATCTAAAACTAAAGAAAACATGTCCTGAAAGGCCCTCCACACCTCGCCCCCACTGCGCATGCGCAGTGTCAAGGACGTTCCGAAATTGGCGCCATTTATCATTCTAAGTTTGGCCCTTCATCAGTTAACATCTGACTGATCTTTGTGCTTTTAAATCTCAGTTTAAATGATGCCAGACACATAAATATTAGTGAAATGGTGATTCTAAGGAGGATAGAAAAGGAGGAGAGGAAAAGAATGTGTGACAGAATATTATCAGGGCTGTAACTTAAAATTTTTTAATGAAATTATGTTAAGTTACCTATTTTCAAGGCAGCAGCCATTTTGTTGTCATTCTGATTATTGAGTTACACTGTTTTTTTTTCAAGTGTTTTTCCTCTCTCCCTGTCCTTTAAGTTCCCCTGGCTATTCTCCCATGCTTTTGGCATAGTTTCTGTAATTATTATTACTAAAATTTCTTGGGAGTTTTAGCTTAATAACAGAATGAATTCTGTTCTTTCCCCATGTTTACGTCTTCACCTACGGGTGGTTAGGCGTTGTGTTCTGCATCTACCATCTGATGTTCTGCAGTTTCTTCCCTGGAAGTCTCTGTTTTGCATCAGATGGTGTATTTTTGGTAACTGATTTCGGGCCTGGGTGCCTGGAGTCTTATTTTAGTGTTTTTACACTCATTGTTTACATTTTCAACAGCCCTCTGTGTGAGGGGGGGATTTCTAAATAATAATATCTTTATGTTATTTTAATCATAACTAGATACATTATTATTGTTCGTAAGTGTTGAATAAATTGTTTAAAATATTTTTAAAATTTTTGTCCACACTTAGGCTTGGGATCCATTGGGGCTCAACGTTACTTTTCAGAAACTTGGGCTGTTCTGAAAAAATATTTTTTCAAAATATTTTGATTTCAATTATTTTTTCTATATTAATGGATCATATTATTATTATGTATTTTGATTGCCAGGGGTTAGTGCGAGTACCAGGACTTGTTTTCTTTTCACATTGAAAGGATATTGATCAATTGTTTTAAGAGGAAGTCTTCCTCTGACCCTATTATCATTCTATATGTGGTCAGTGTACTCGCATTAACTCCTGTTCTGTATCGTATGATTTCGATGACAATATGGGAAGCGTATGTCACGGTATGTTGTTGGGGATTTGGACACTCCGGTCCTTTCCCCGCAGGGTCACTCTACTTTTTCAATTTCTATTTCAGACGATCAAGATTAGGGTGATGTATCTGTGATGTCTTCCAACAGTGTGCCTCCGTCGTCACAATTAATGAAGGGCTAGCGGAAAAGTGCTCATGTAATACGCCAATTGCCTAAGAGGACCCTAGTAGGTTCGACGGCCTTTGACGTCCGCTAGCTCGCCCGGTGTAGCGTCCATTCACCGAATGGTTCGGCAGCCGGGTTCGTCCGTTGCGGTCTAGAAGGAATTTTGGGGTGATGCGAGCACTATAAAATTAACTTAATGCACACCCAGTGACGGCGGATCGGAGGGAGAACGGAGGAAGCCTTTTAGTCCGGTTCATAGCTCGTTCCGGTCCATCCGGACGGCAAGCGAGAGAGGCCCCTCTCTCGTTCAACAACATCTGGCCCCAGATGTTGTGGTACAAATGTGTCGTTAGCGGAGCATACGTCCGTCGCTCGGGACGCTCCGTTGTATAGGCAGTCCGCTGAGACTGCTAAGGCTTCCTCTTCTCGTCAGCGCACACGACCGCACCTTGGCTGCGTGACCGCCGATATATTACCAGCTTCGCCGATCAAGGATTCTTCGGCGACCAGGTCACACCATCCGGCAGCCAGGGATTCGAGACCGATGGACTCCGGACGTTCGCATAGGAAGTATGCGGGAGCCATCTGATGCGGAGCTGCCCTCGACGAAGCACCGATAGACTGCGCCTCCGCAGGTCTCGACGCCGGACATTCTTGTGCACATAGCACAGCTTATCGCAGCATCCCAGCGGCCGACAGAAACGGTGTCGGATCGAGAATTATCCGACAGCGCTGGGTCGGTAGCCGGGGACTCGAGGCCTGCAGACTCTGGACGTTCGCATAGGAAGTGTGCGGGAGTCAACGTACACGGAGCTTCCAGCGGCAATGCATCGTAAGTCCGCTACTGCACAGGTCTCGGGAACGGACGTGCTTTCCTTAATAGCACAGTTTATCGCAGCATCCCAGCATCAACTGAATCTGTCGCATATATTTTATCCGACGATGCTGGGTCGGGACGCTCCGCGGAAGCGGGTACGGACGTCCGAAAGTTTCATCCGGTCCGACGGGATATCGAAAGGGATTCGGTGGATTTCAAGCTTTCCCTTTCGGAACAACATATGCTGCGATGCCGGATAAGAAACTGATAGCGTCGGTGGACTTAGAAATTTTTGGTTCGGTTCAGGGACATCGTCCCTCAGTTCCGACATAGTCCAATAATGTCACACAACTTTCGAATTATTGAACGACGCTATATATATTATTATTTTATGCTTGCTATCCAAGCATTTCTGGTTTCTTGTTCGAAGATTTATGGAGATGTCTTTCAAAAGTGTGCCTCTGTCGTCATAGTTAATGAAGAGTTAGCGGCAATAAGTGCTCATGGAATATGTCTATCGCTTACGGAGTGACATTCGCTAGCTCACCCGGTGTAGCGTACATTCATCGAATGGTTCGGCTGCCGGGTTCGTCCGTTGCGGTCTAGGAAGGAGATTTGGGTGATGCGAGCACTTTAATTACTTTAGTACTCACCCAGTGACGGCAGATTGAGGACAGATCGGAGGAAGCCAACAACATAGGGGACCGCATGTTGTGGTTCAGATATTTTACATTCGGAGCATATGTCCGTTGCTCGGGACGCTCCGTTATATTGACAGTCCGAGAGACTGTCTTTAATGCTTCCTCATCCTCACAGCAGGGCACACGACCGCACATTGGCTACGTGACCTCGAGTATCCGATCAGTTTCGGCATTCAGTGATTCCACAGCGAATAGGTCGCGCCATCCGGTAGCCAAGGGACACGAGGCCTATACACTCCGTTCGCTCGCATATTGGAAGTATGCACGGGGTAACGATCTCGGAGCTTCCTGCGGCAATGCATCGTAAGACCGCTGCTCCTCAGGCCTCAGTGACGGACGTGCTATCCGAGTTAGCACAGTTGTTTCGCAGCATCCCAGCAATTGACGGTTTCTCGGTCGAATCAGGAATTATCCGACGGCGCTGGGTCGGTGCGGTCCGCGGTTGCATCAAGCTACGGACGACCGAACGCTTTATAGGGTCCGACAGGATGGCGAAAGGGATTCGAAAGATTTCGAGTTTTCCCTTTAGTAGTATCGGAAGATGCCTTTCATATCTTCTGGCATTTCTTCCAGTGATTATTTTTCGGACTTCATTGCTGCGATCCTGGATAAGAGACTTATAGCGTCATTGGACTCGGATTTTTCGATCGGTACAGGGACTTTGTCCCTGACTTACCGACGCAGTCCAATATTGTCATTACAACATGTGTTTTATTTTTCGACGCTATATATTATATATATATACAAGCCTGCTACTAAGCATGATAGTTTAGTTTCTTGTCCGCGTGGCTCATTTCTGCCATTTTATCTTTTTTACATATAGTTTATTTTGGCAGAGCAGGGCATACCGAGAGTTCATATGCGTCTAGACGGTGTGATTAAAGACTGCATATATTCTTTTTCGCCGTTTATGTCTTTTCCAATTTCAATGTTGGGAACGACATTATGTATAGTAGACTTAGCTTAGACGCTTTATTATACGTAATCCGCCTTACTGAAGCGTTATCATTAAGTCTTCAAGAAAAGATTTACGGGATATTATTCTCAATGTAATTTCTTTTGAGGGCAGTAGTTTGTTCACGTATAACTCCGCCCTTCAGTGGCTGATTGGAGTTGGTTAGACGTGATGCAGCCCTAGCTACATCCACGCGTGGATAGTAGGTTAAGAACTCTCTCAGAGTCGCTTCGTTCTCGGAGGAGCTTCTCTTCGACGGCAACTTTCCGGCAATCCATGAATTGCTTGATTTATACATTCTCTTGTCTATCTAGTGTTACAAGAGATTCAGACTGGGGCAAACATTCGGTGGTTGACTCAGAGAGTGCCGCCGCAGTTGCCGGACCCTAGTGTGGCTGTTATGACGGTTGCCAGTCAAACAGATTGGGATATATACTGATCCCTACGGATTCGAAGTGCCAGGGTCTTTGGGTTCCGCAGTCTTTTAGCTATCAGTTTAACTTCCGCGGAATAATGTTTTTTAGGCTTGCTTTATGTCATTGCATGAACATTATTCAGAAACACATGCCCAAATTCCTGTCCTTTAATTCGACAGTAGTGGCGTATCTCCGGAACCAGGGAGGCACTCTTTCGTTTCCGTTATTCAATTTAATGGAAAGAATCCGTCTGTTGGTTATAGTACACCAAGTTCAGTTTTGGTCCGTCATATTCTGGGTCGTCTGATTGTTTTATCGCACTCCCGTTCTCTTACGGGTCGCTTGTTGCTGTCAGAATGGACTCTCAACAAACAAGTATTTAATCAGATTTGCTATCTATGGGAGCGCCCTATGATGTTTTATTTATGACACAGCTTGCTAATCAATTGCAGACGTATGTGTTGGCTTGTCCAGATCTCTGAGCTAATACTGTTAACGCTCTATTGATCTATAGGACGGAATGATAGGATACGCGTATCCTCCGGCGCTGTTGTTTTAGCAGGTATTGCTAAGATAAACAACCACAATACATTTCTGTTGATAGCATCTCTATCTTCACAGAGATCATGAGTAATTTACTCTCTTGTCTACTGTGGATCTTAACGTGAAATCTTCCTCTATGTGAGGATCTTTTTTCACTGGGTAAATCGTGTCATCTTTATCACAACCAGCAAGGTCGCAACCTTCATGTATTCCGTTGTGTGGTCCGTATTGCATTGTAAGCACTGTACTGGACGAGCTTTGGACGCGATTTCTTACTATAGGAGATCCTCTTCTTCGCTATTCTATGCGACTAAAGTGGAGGCTCTTCCGTCGTGGTGTAGGGATCATTATGTTCTTATGGTTGATCCCTCCATACTACGCATTGCTAGTTTTTAGTATACTTGTTTCACAAGATCTACTGCAGCCTGTTGTTATTTAGGTTATAGGTTTATGTTACCTCATACCTATGCACTCTACGATAGTTTACAATTGAGTCTTTTGTCTCTTTATCTAAGTCAGTTAGTAACTTTTTGATAAATAGACTTAGAATCTTTAGATTAAATTCCTATACGGATTTTAACTTCGGTTCTTATTTAGCTAAGTAATCATTTGAGCCTCTGGAAACAGTAGTTTTCAAATTCTGACCTTTTAGACAGTAATTCTGTTGGTTTCTCTTTTACTGTAGAGTCAGTGAGTTTCATGCACTATCGATGGATGATTTTCACTTTCATAGTTTCGGAATCAATACTTCCGTTACTATTTAGGTTGGATTGTTGCATAAGAGTTAGGCTCCTATTATCCGGAACCTATTATTTTAAGGTCCTTCCGTCTTCGTATGGGCATAGGCCTTTACTCTTTCCGGGTACAATTTATGTATTTATAAACAGATATCTGTTTATTACAAGGGCGTAAGCTTCTTCTGTCTTTGATGTCTAGTAGAAGGACGTTACGCTCCATTTTATTGTTAATGGATTCTATTAACTAGCGTACTGCTTATGGTATATCATTAGCTTAGCAGTTGTGCTTAAGATTTCGGCTCATGAAGTAAGAGTTCTTCTACTTCTTGGGCTTACATTAATAGTGTTGCTATTATAGATTTTTGAAGGCTGCTCATTGCGCTCAGCCATCCATTCATGAATTTTATCTCAGAAATATCGAGTCCATTTCTGGAGGCCTCTATTGTTAGGTCTATTATCTACTGCTCAGAATGTCATTCACTTAACAGTTGCTACTATAGCTAGGTAGGCTGTCTGTTTCGGCAGTGTCTCCGTTCGGCTGCCCTCTTCGCTCTGGGCTATTTGACCCAGGGCAAGAAAAAGGGGGGGGGGAGGGTGTTCCCTTGGGTCACCTGTTTTTACTATGAAAACAAGGGGATACCTCCTCCGGAGTTAGTAATTCTGAGCTGTTATTGGGATGGTTGTTTAGTGAGAAGTTTAAGTTTATAAAATTCATTCAAGTCTTAGTTTTTAAAGTATAGCTTTTGAATATTGCTTATGTCAACGGACATGATTATGCAATTCTCACACACTTTTAGGAGTATAAGAGTCTCTATTCTCTAGACTTACTTTATTATTGGCTTACTTTAAAAATTATTAGTATAAGGATTATTGGATATTAATAGAGTGCATGGATGTATGAAGCTCAATTTTTGGAAGGTGTTGTATCTTTCTAATTTATCATAAATAAGAAAGATACATGTAAGGCCTATTACTTCTTTTCCCTACAGGGGATGACTCTATTTTATTTTATTGAGCGTATTCCATTTTGCTCTATGTCCTGGGCCCTCCAGCCTTTTTACTATTCAGCTATGTCTGGGTCATTGGTACAGTATAAAAATGTTAAAAAATTTATAGTAATTTATATATTTTTTATACTTACCAATGACCCAGACGGGGATGGCCCTCCCAGGAGTTGGGAACTCTTGCCTCCCCGCTGAGTACATAGCGCTTACCAGGCACTGGTTATTAGAATGATAAATGGCGCCAATTTCGGAACGTCCTTGACACTGCGCATGCGCAGTGGGGGCGAGGTGTGGAGGGCCTTTCAGGACATGTTTTCTTTAGTTTTAGATGCAAATTTTGGGGATTGGGGGGCAAAATTTGTGTTTGGCCCTATATTTTAAGAGTTAGCACCAGCTATGTCTGGGTCATTGGTAAGTATAAAAAATATATAAATTACTATAAATTTTTTAACTTTTTTAAAGTTTAAATTGGTTATAAAAAGAGAGCATGCAGCCGCCAAAAGGACCATGCGGGAGGGCCTGAGAAACAGATTTTTTATTTTTTTAGGTCTAAAATAAAAAGCATAAAATGAAAAAGCTGCCTGCCTGCATGCAATTTTACAAAAAAAGCCCGAGAAACAGAAGATCTACTTTGTGGGGCCTAATGTTCTTACTTTTCTGTTATAATTTCAGGTCAGCTTGGTCTAGGTTTCAGTATAACTACTAGAGATAACCCAGCAGGGGATCTCAATCCAATATATGTTAAAAATATTTTGCCCTCAGGAGCAGCTATAGCTGATGGGAGATTGATGCCAGGTGACAGGTTACTTGAGGTAAATTTAACTGTTTATATTTTATTTCTTGTTGTTATCTTTCAGGCATTTCATAGAGTACTGATTCAAGCATATACTGAAATGAACTATTAATTCTCCAGTGTCATTGTTAAACATTCAGTTAACCCTTTACCTAACATGAAAAGCAGACGACACTTGCAAAAAAATTCTTGAATTACAAATTGTTTTCAGTTTTTGTCTCAAAAACATAGGGTATGACCCCTCATTGGAACGAGCTCTTTGAGCTGCTGCTCTTTGAGCTCGTTCCAATGAGGGGTCATACCCTATGTTTTTGAGACAGAAAATTTAAAAAATAATGAAAATTGATTGGCCAATTTTGAGAATAGCGCTGGCTGGTTTTGGCCGTTACGTTGGGTAAAGGGTTAACAGACCAAACTTTTATTAAGTGTAAAAAACACTATATTATTAGGCTATTTAAAAAAGTTATTGTTTGTCAAGCAGTATTTGCAATTATCCTTGAATTGCTAACATTCATTGAAAATAATCTGGGTTCATATGAATATGCTTTGAATATTGAAAAAACATATTGCTAAGGCCTAAAAACATTAAAAATCTGTTTCTCAGGCCCCCCAGCATTGTCCTTTTGGCTGCCGCATGCACTCTTTTTATAACCAGTGCAAGCTTAAAAAAATAAAAATTAAATGGTTTATATCTGATATTTTACCCAAGTCAATAAAATTGTCCCTTGAGTGCAATAAGGCTTTGCAATGCTGTAGCATTGCAAAGCCTTGTTGCACTCAAGGGTCATAATACACCACCACCCATGCTATTCTGTAGATTATGAGGCCTAAAACACAAAACAGACCAAGAACATGAACTTTTTAATGGCAAAGAAATAATTACAAAAATAAAAAAATAAAATAAAAAAAACGCCTGTCCACATGTAATTGTACAAAAAATGGCCTGCGAAACGGAAGATCTACTTTGTGAGGCCGAATCTGTCATGCGCATAAAAAGACGATATTGTTCCAAAGAAAAATTAGCCCATTTTATTCTTTTTACAACATCTTCTGACTGATTCTGGCCAATTATTATTTTTTGACCTCTCTGCTTTATCTGAGCAGCAGTTGTGGTGAAGCTGCTGATATCACATCTATTTGCAAAAATTGTGTCTGGTCCTCTAAATTGAGGCAGCATGTATAGACATGATTGGCTAAACTTCATTTTATACTTGTTGGACGGTCATGATATATCCACATATGCTAAGAGTGACCTTAACTCCTTGCATGCAGCTGGCGGATATTCCTGTCCAGGACAGAAAATCTCTTGCTACCAAAATAAGAATAATCAAATTTTCCCCAGTAAATTCTATTAACAATTAACATTTTGTTTGGTAATTTCTTGAATTTAATTGTATTGTCCCTTTCTCCCGATAAATTCTATCTTTTGATTGGTCAGAATGCCTTGGCAAAGGGTGCACCCAACATCCGAGGTCTATGAGAGCATGCAACATCCAGGATATAAGTGCATGCGAAACATCAGGGGTATATGGTTTAAATGAAAGCTTTTTGCATTCTCTCGCCTCGGTATAAAAATCAAACCAAAAAACCAGAAAATAGTCACAAATATCATCAGATTTCCAAAAATTTGATCATATTTTGCTGTTATAAATTAAATAGGCGAATAATTAAATGAAACAACTTGAGAAAAATAAAATAAGAGCAAATATCGTCCCCTCAGTTCCAATGTCACATTGGAACTCAGGGGACGATATGTCAACAAAATACTGTTTACTTGTTTCCTTATTGACCCAAGGGGTGTAACTCTATCTGTTGTCTTCTGCATTTGTAAAAACAGAACAATTAGCGGAGCGTGAGAAATGCATCTCCAAATTTATTTTCACTATGTTTTTATTGTGTTTCAAACGGGACAAAAACGTTATCTCCGCCGACATGTATGGTATATGGAGATTTAATATCTGGATGTCTCATTTAAACACTTCGCCTGTGGCTCGGTGTTTAAAAACCGACATCCAGGTATTAAATCTCCATATACCATACATGTCTGCAGAGATAACTCATATTGAATTTTTCATCAAATCTTGTCATAGCTACCTCACAGACAAGATTTGATAGAAAATACATTTAAAATGCCCAGCAGGTTAAAAGTTAAATACCCAATAAAAAGAAAAAAAAAGGAAACTTAATCAATCCTGAAAATAAGTATGCCTGCCCAAGTTTTTGGTCCCTTTCATGCGTAAAACCAAGGCCAAGTAGACGACCATGCCCACCTAGAATAGACCACAGTGACTGTCAAAAACAAGTAATAGTTAATGTTATTTGTCTTTCAATAGGTAAATGGAGTTGACATGACAGAAAAATCCCATTTTGATGCCGTAGCAGTGTTACGGAATATTACAAAGGGTACTCTTGTCAATATCAAGATCTCAAGACAAGAGCTAGTGGATGAGAGATTTATTGTTCCCAGAGAACTGGTATTGTATATTTTTGTCTTCATTATAAAGGAATTTGGTGTGCACAACAAGGCTGACCTGTCATAAAGCCAGAGAATTGCACAGTGCCTGTCCATACTTTTGTTTCAGCGTTGCTTCTTTGTATGTGATACATACATTTTCCTTCCCCGCGGGAACCCCGGGAAGTGAAGCAGTGCCTGTTTAATGGGGTAAACAGGCTATGTTTTACTGGTAAAATAGGACCCAGTCACCAATGCTTGGGAGGTGCAACCCCTCTTTAAAATGGGCAACATGGCTCATTAACGCTCAGCCCTGGTCTTGAATTTATACTCATGTTGTGGTCATGATTAGCCATTGTGCAAAAATATGTGACCTTAAACACCAATAAATAAATAAATACATTTTCCTAAAGGTCTACAGGATGTGATTTCGAGACCCATTTCCAATGAATTTTTGTATACATTTTACCAAGCTTCCCCTGTGGGAACCCCCAGAAAGGGGAGAAGTACTCATTACTGTGTTAATTGGTAGAGGGCTAAATTGTTTTTGGTCTTCAGAATTTGTTCGCATGTCTACTTTGTTACAATTCATTGGAAAGTGCCAATAGGCACTCTCCCATAAATTGTAACAAGGCAAATACTAACAGACTAAATAATATCACTTCAAAGATCAGGTAAAGTATAGCCACTGAATATAAGCAATATAAGTTGTCGTACAGTGGAGCCCACTTAATTGGATATCCCTTAACTGAATAACCCTGTTAATTGAATATAATTTTCTAACACAAACCATTTACCATACCTCATGTACAAATTTGACCTGTTAATTGAATATAGGTTATAGAGTAAACTCCTGTTAATTGGATAAAAAATCTTGTAACCTGTCAAGAAATTACCCTGACTCTCCCCAGTTTTCCTTTGTTTATTTGGCCTCAGGACATCCAATACAGGCATTTAATCTCTTATATCTTGTTTGACAGAGCTCATGGAGCTCTGTCAAACAAGATATAATTGAATAAATGCTATGTTTATCTCAAGAATACAGGAAAGTGACACAATCCCTGTTAATTTGAATAATTTTCATTATTATTCATTTATTTATTGGTGTTTAAGGTCGCATACTTGCACAATGGCTAATTGTGACCATGACAGTTTTATGGGTGGAGGAAGCCGGAGTACCCGGGGAGAACCACCGAGCATCAATGAGCAACTGTCAGCTCCTCAACATTCTAACTCTGTTCAAGCTCCGCTCAAGCAGGGTTACAGTGGTTGAAAACATGTGTATCATCGATGTGCAGTACACCGTAGTACACGGCGTCATCATGTCCATGTGTAGGCAACCAGGATAAAGTGCCTCTCCCAAGGACACAACGTGAGTCATCCCAGACGGGGATCGAACTGAGGACTTCTAGCATAGAAATCCAACAGTCTACCACTGAGCCACCGCACTCCCAATAATAATTTTCATTGGCAAAGTGGCTATTCAATTAACAGGGTTCCACTGTGCATGTACTTCAGAGTAAACTCCAAATATGGGCTCACAACACTCTTTCAGTTAAAAATTCAGCTTTACTGGTAAAATAGGACCAAGTAATCAATGCTTGATGTGGAGGTCATTTAAGTGGGTTGCATAGGTATAAACAATTGGCTAAACTTGACTTCTTACCTATGTTGCAGTCATGTTGTAGGCAAAGTTGCAAAAAGTGACCCTAATACTAGAGCTGTAGGTTAACCGAAACCGAACCGAGGTTTTTAGTTTTTTTAAAAAACCGAAACCGTCGACATCCCGTAATCTAAGGTTTTTCGTTTTTTATTAAATACTCTCTTGCTGCAGAAATTCACAGAATGTAGCCATCCCAGAGTAGTGAGAGTACCCAGACACTGCCAATGGCAGTGTCTGGGTACTCTCACTACTATGGGAAGGCTACATTCTGTGAATTTCCGACATTTCAGTTTAGTTGGGTTTGCAGCTTTCCTCAAGTTGCGTGTAGGTGTCAGACCTCGAAAAATGGCCAAGCACAATAAAAGTTCTGTATATTTAGGTAATTATTATATTGGCCTTCCTGATTCTTCATGTATTATAGCTTATTTCGGGCATTCATTGAGTTTCACTCATTTTCACTACCATTCAGTTATGACTCCGGACATAAGAATCGAGTTTTGTTGAATTTACTTGGCCTCATGAACAAACCGAAAACCGAACCGAACCGAGGTTTTACTCCACCTGAAAAACCAAAACCGAAACCGAACAAGAAATTAAAAACCTACAGCTCTACCTAATACCAATATATATTTTTATACTGTACCAATGACCCAGACATAGCTGGTGCTAACTCTTAAAATATAGGGCCAAACACAAATTTTGCCCCCCAATCCCCAAAATTTGCATCTAAAACTAAAGAAAACATGTCCTGAAAGGCCCTCCACACTTCGCCCCTACTGCGCATGCGCAGTGTCAAGGACGTTCCGAAATTGGCGCCATTTATCATTCTAAGTTTGGCCCTTCATCAGTTAACATCTGACTGATCTTTGTGCTTTTAAATCTCAGTTTAAATGATGCCAGACACATAAATATTAGTGAAATGGTGATTCTAAGGAGGATAGAAAAGGAGGAGAGGAAAAGAATGTGTGACAGAATATTATCAGGGCTGTAACTTAAAATTTTTTAATGAAATTATGTTAAGTTACCTATTTTCAAGGCAGCAGCCATTTTGTTGTCATTCTGATTATTTAGTTACACTGTTTTTTCAAGTGTTTTTCCTCTCTCCCTGTCCTTTAAGTTCCCCCTTGCTATTCTCCCATGCTTTTGGCATAGTTTCTGTAATTATTATTACTAAAATTTCTTGGGAGTTTTAGCTGAATTACAGAATGAATTCTGTTCTTTCCCCATGTTTACGTCTTCACCTATGGGTGGTTAGGCGTTGTGTTCTGCATCTACCTTCTGATGTTCTGCAGTTTCTTCCCTGGAAGTCTCTGTTTTGCATCAGATGGTGTATTTTTGGTAACTGATTTCGGGCCTGGGTGCCTGGAGTCTTATTTTAGTGTTTTTACACTCATTGTTTACATTTACAACAGCCCTCTGTGTGAGGGGGGGATTTCTAAATAATAATATCTTTATGTTATTTTAATCATAACTAGATACATTATTATTGTTCGTAAGTGTTGAATAAATTGTTTAAAATATTTTTAAAATTTTTGTCCACACTTAGGCTTGGGATCCATTGGGGCTCAACGTTACTTTTCAGAAACTTGGGCTGTTCTGAAAAAATATTTTTTCAAAATATTTTGATTTCAATTATTTTTTCTATATTAATGGATCATATTATTATTATGTATTTTGATTGCCAGGGGTTAGTGCGAGTACCAGGACTTGTTTTCTTTTCACATTGAAAGGATATTGATCAATTGTTTTAAGAGGAAGTCTTCCTCTGACCTTATTATCATTCTATGTGGTCAGTGTACTCGCATTAACTCCTGTTCTGTATCGTATGATTTCGATGACAATATGGGAAGCGTATGTCACGGTATGTTGTTGGGGATTTGGACACTCCGGTCCTTTCCCCGCAGGGTCACTCTACTTTATCAATTTCTATTTCAGACGATCAAGATTAGGGTGATGTATCTGTGATGTCTTCCAACAGTGTGCCTCCGTCGTCACAATTAATGAAGGGCTAGCGGAAAAGTGCTCATGTAATACGCCAATTGCCTAAGAGGACCCTAGTAGGTTCGACGGCCTTTGACGTCCGCTAGCTCGCCCGGTGTAGCGTCCATTCACCGAATGGTTCGGCAGCTGGGTTCGTCCGTTGCGGTTTAGAAGGAATTTTGGGGTGATGCGAGCACTATAAAATTATCTTAATGCACACCCAGTGACGGCGGATCGGAGGGAGAACGGAGGAAGCCTTTTAGTCCGGTTCATAGCTCGTTCCGGTCCATCCGGACGGCAAGCGAGAGAGGCCCCTCTCTCGTTCACAACATCTGGCCCCAGATGTTGTGGTACAAATGTGTCGCTAGCGGAGCATACGTCCGTCGCTCGGGACGCTCCGTTGTATAGGCAGTCCGCTGAGACTGCTAAGGCTTCCTCTTCTCGTCAGCGCACACGACCGCACCTTGGCTGCGTGACCGCCGATATATTACCAGCTTCGCCGTTCAAGGATTCTTCGGCGACCAGGTCACACCATCCGGCAGCCAGGGATTCGAGACCGATGGACTCCGGACGTTCGCATAGGAAAAGTATGCGGGAGCCATCTGATGCGGAGCTGCCCTCGGCGAAGCAGCGATAGACTGCGCCTCCGCAGGTCTTGACGCCGGACATTCTTGTGCACATAGCACAGCTTATCGCAGCATCCCAGCAGCCGACAGAAGCGGTGTCGGATCGAGAATTATCCGACAGCGCTGGGTCGGTAGCCGGGGACTCGAGGCCTGCAGACTCCGGACGTTCGCATAGGAAGTGTGCGGGAGTCAACGTACACGGAGCTTCCAGCGGCAATGCATCGTAAGTCCGCTACTGCACAGGCCTCGGGAACGGACGTGCTTTCCTTAATAGCACAGTTTATCGCAGCATCCCAGCATCAACTGAATCTGTCGCATATATTTTATCCGACGATGCTGGGTTGGGACGCTCCGCGGAAGCGGGTACGGACGTCCGAAAGTTTCATCCGGTCCGACGGGATACCGAAAGGGATTCGGAGGATTTCAAGCTTTCCCTTTCGGAACAACATATGCTGCGATGCCGGATAAGAAACTGATAGCGTCGGTGGACTTAGAAATTTTTGGTTCGGTTCAGGGACATCGTCCCTCAGTTCCGACATAGTCCAATAATGTCACACAACTTTCGAATTATTGAACGACGCTATATATATTATTATTTTATGCTTGCTATCCAAGCATTTCTGGTTTCTTGTTCGAAGAGTTATGGAGATGTCTTTCAAAAGTGTGCCTCTGTCGTCATAGTTAATGAAGAGTTAGCGGCAATAAGTGCTCATGGAATATGTCTATCGCTTACGGAGTGACATTCGCTAGCTCACCCGGTGTAGCGTACATTCATCGAATGGTTCGGCTGCCGGGTTCGTCCGTTGCGGTCTAGGAAGGAGATTTGGGTGATGCGAGCACTTTAATTACTTTAGTACTCACCCAGTGTCGGCAGATTGAGGACAGATCGGAGGAAGCCAACAACATAGGGGACCGCATGTTGTGGTTCAGATATTTTACATTCGGAGCATATGTCCGTTGCTCGGGACGCTCCGTTATATTGACAGTCCGAGAGACTGTCTTTAATGCTTCCTCATCCTCACAGCAGGGCACACGACCGCACATTGGCTACGTGACCTCGAGTATCCGATCAGTTTCGGCATTCAGTGATTCCACAGCAAATAGGTCACGCCATCCGGTAGCCAAGGGACACGAGGCCTATACACTCCGTTCGCTCGCATATTGGAAGGATGCATGGGGTAACGATCTCGGAGCTTCCTGCGGCAATGCATCGTAAGACCGCTGCTCCTCAGGCCTCAGTGACGGACGTGCTATCCGAGTTAGCACAGTTGTTTCGCAGCATCCCAGCAATTGACAGTTTCTTGGTTGAATCAGGAATTATCCGACGGCGCTGGGTCGGTGCGGTCCGCGGTTGCATCAAGCTACGGACGACCGAACGCTTTATAGGGTCCGACAGGATGGCGAAAGGGATTCGAAAGATTTCGAGTTTTCCCTTTAGTAGTATCGGAAGATGCCTTTCATATCTTCTGGCATTTCTTCCAGTGATTATTTTTCGGACTTCATTGCTGCGATCTTGGATAAGAGACTTATAGCGTCATTGGACTCGGATTTTTCGATCAGTACAGGGACTTTGTCCCTGACTTACCGACGCAGTCCAATATTGTCATTACAACATGTGTTTTATTTTTCGACGCTATATATTTATATATATATACAAGCCTGCTACTAAGCATGATAGTTTAGTTTCTTGTCCGCGTGGCTCATTTCTGCCATTTTATCTTTTTACATATAGTTTATTTTGGCAGAGCAGGGCATACCGAGAGTTCATATGCGTCTAGACGGTGTGATTAAAGACTGCATATATTCTTTTTCGCCGTTTATGTCTTTTCCAATTTCAATGTTGGGAACGACATTATGTATAGTAGACTTAACTTAGACGCTTTATTATACGTAATCCGCCTTACTGAGGCGTTATCATTACGTCTTCAAGAAAAGATTTACGGGATATTATTCTCAATGTAATTTCTTTTGAGGGCAGTAGTTTGTTCACGTATAACTCCGCCCTTCAGTGGCTGATTGGAGTTGGTTAGACGTGATGCAGCCCTAGCTTCATCCACGCGTGGATAGTAGGTTAAGAACTCTCTCAGAGTCGCTTCGTTCTCGGAGGAGCTTCTCTTCGACGGCAACTTTCCGGCAATCCATGAATTGCTTGATTTATACATTCTCTTGTCTATCTAGTGTTACAAGAGATTCAGACTGGGGCAAACATTCGGTGGTTGACTCAGAGAGTG
The DNA here is from genome assembly GCA_031216915.1 of Pictodentalium vernedei. Classification (NCBI taxonomy): domain Eukaryota; kingdom Metazoa; phylum Mollusca; class Scaphopoda; order Dentaliida; family Dentaliidae; genus Pictodentalium; species Pictodentalium vernedei. The sequence goes on from CM062288.1 coordinate 281,239,856, forward strand.
CCGCCGCAGTTGCCGGACCCGAGTGTGGCTGTTATGACGGTTGCCAGTCAAACAGATTGGGATATATACTGATCCCTACGGATTCGAAGTGCCAGCGTCTTTGGGTTCCGCAGTCTTTTAGCTATCAGTTTAACTTCCGCGGAATAATGTTTTTTAGGCTTGCTTTATGTCATTGCATGAACATTATTCAGAAACGCATGCCCAAATTCCTGTCCTTAAATTCGACAGTAGTGGCGTATCTCCGGAACCAGGGAGGCACTCTTTCGTTTCCGTTATTCAATTTAATGGATAGAATCCGTCTGTTGGTTATAGTACACCAAGTTCAGTTTTGGTCCGTCATATTCTGGGTCGTCTGATTGTTTTATCGCACTCCCGTTCTCTTACGGGTCGCTTGTTGCTGTCAGAATGGACTCTCAACAAACAAGTATTCAATCAGATTTGCTATCTATGGGAGCGCCCAATGATGTTTTATTTATGACACAGCTTGCTAATCAATTGCAGACGTATGTGTTGGCTTGTCCAGATCTCTGAGCTAATACTGTTAACGCTCTATTGATCTATAGGACGGAATGATAGGATACGCGTATCCTCCGGCGCTGTTGTTTTAGCAGGTATTGCTAAGATAAACAACCACAATACATTTCTGTTGATAGCATCTCTCTCTTCACAGAGATCATGAGTAATTTACTCTCTTGTCTACTGTGGATCTTAACGTGAAATCTTCCTCTATGTGAGGATCTTTTTTCACTGGGTAAATCGTGTCATCTTTATCACAACCAGCAAGGTCGCAACCTTCATGTATTCCGTTGTGTGGTCCGTATTGCATTGTAAGCACTGTACTGGACGAGCTTTGGACGCGATTTCTTACTATAGGAGATCCTCTTCTTCGCTATTCTATGCGACTAAAGTGGAGGCTCTTCCGTCGTGGTGTAGGGATCATTATGTTTCATATGGTTGATCCCTCCATACTACTCATTGCTATTTTTTAGTATACTTGTTTCACAAGATCTACTGCAGCCTGTTGTTATTTAGGTTATAGGTTTATGTTACCTCATACCTATGCACTCTACGATAGTTTACAATTGAGTCTTTTGTCTCTTTATCTAAGTCAGTTAGTAACTTTTTGATAAATAGACTTAGAATCTTTAGATTAAATTCCTATACGGATTTTAACTTCGGTTCTTATTTAGCTAAGTAATCATTTGAGCCTCTGGAAACAGTAGTTTTCAAATTCTGACCTTTTAGACAGTAATTCTGTTGGTTTCTCTTTTACTGTAGAGTCAGTGAGTTTCATGCACTATCGATGGATGATTTTCACTTTCATAGTTTCGGAATCAATACTTCCGTTACTATTTAGGTTGGATTGTTGCATAAGAGTTAGGCTCCTATTATCCGGAACCTATTATTTTAAGGTCCTTCCGTCTTCGTATGGGCATAGGCCTTTACTCTTTCCGGGTACAGTTTATGTATTTATAAACAGATATCTGTTTATTACAAGGGCGTAAGCTTCTTCTGTCTTTGATGTCTAGTAGAAGGACGTTACGCTCCATTTTATTGTTAATGGATTCTATTAACTAGCGTACTGCTTATGGTATATCATTGGCTTAGCAGTTGTGCTTAAGATTTCGGCTCATGAAGTAAGAGTTCTTCTACTTCTTGGGCTTACATTAATAGTGTTGCTATTTTAGATTTTTGAAGGCTGCTCATTGGGCTCAGCCATCCATTCATGAATTTTATCTCAGAAATATCGAGTCCATTTCTGGAGGCCTCTATTGTTAGGTCTATTATCTACTGCTCAGAATGTCATTCACTTAACAGTTGCTACTATAGCTAGGTAGGCTGTCTGTTTCGGCAGTGTCTCCGTTCGGCTGCCCTCTTCGCTCTGGGCTATTTGACCCAGGGCAAGAAAAAGGGGGGGGGGGGGGGGGGGGGGGGGGAGGGTGTTCCCTTGGGTCACCTGTTTTTACTATGAAAACAAGGGGATACCTCCTCCGGAGTTAGTAATTCTGAGCTGTTATTGGGATGGTTGTTTAGTGAGAAGTTTAAGTTTATAAAATTCATTCAAGTCTTAGTTTTTAAAGTATAGCTTTTGAATATTGCATATGTCAACGGACATGATTATGCAATTCTCACACACTTTTAGGAGTATAAGAGTCTCTATTCTCTAGACTTACTTTATTATTGGCTTACTTTAAAAATTATTAGTATAAGGATTATTGGATATTAATAGAGTACATGGATGTATGAAGCTCAATTTTTGGAAGGTGTTGTATCTTTCTAATTTATCATAAATAAGAAAGATACATGTAAGGCCTATTACTTCTTTTCCCTACAGGGGATGACTCTATTTTATTTTATTGAGCGTATTCCATTTTGCTCTATGTCCTTGGCCCTCCAGCCTTTTTACTATTCAGCTATGTCTGGGTCATTGGTACAGTATAAAAATGTTAAAAAATTTATAGTAATTTATATATTTTTTATACTTACCAATGACCCAGACGGGGATGGCCCTCCCAGGAGTTGGGAACTCTTGCCTCCCCGCTGAGTACATAGCGCTTACCAGGCACTGGTTATTAGAATGATAAATGGCGCCAATTTCGGAATGTCCTTGACACTGCGCATGCGCAGTAGGGGCAAAGTGTGGAGGGCCTTTCAGGACATGTTTTCTTTAGTTTTAGATGCAAATTTTGGGGATTGGGGGGCAAAATTTGTGTTTGGCCCTATATTTTAAGAGTTAGCACCAGCTATGTCTGGGTCATTGGTAAGTATAAAAAATATATAAATTACTATTAACTTTCCAGCTAACAGCTTCTAATTCCCAATTCCCTAACATACAATGAGCATTAAATCTTGAACAGTTTTCCATAAATTCTTCTACACCATAAAATGTAGGCCTAGTTGGTGGGCAGTGATTTTCAGCCAAGACGTGACTAGAAACCATTGCTAGGGTGGGAGCATAGTAGTTCAGTGGTCAGAGCATTGGACTTAAATCCAAAAGGTCAATGATTCGATCCTAGTGAGTGGAAACTGTATTGTCTCTAGAGCGGGAATGGTTACGGGTTTTCATGGTCGATTAAACACAATGATTAACCTTGGATAACCAGTTGATCACCTGTCCAAATAAATATCTAAATAATTGCCATACCGTTGATGATTTACAGCATGAATCCTTTACAAAACGTAACAAACAAAACCGACTAGGCCTATATACAAAAATCTCCATTCAAATTTATTATGTTTTCAATTTTTATCTCAAAAACATAGCTTATGACCCCTCATTGGAACGGGCTCATTGAGCTCGTTCCAATGGGGGTTCATAAGCTCTGTTTTGGAGACAAAAATTGAAAATTTTTAGTAATTCATGAATTTATTTTGCAAGTATCGTCTTCTACCTGCAATAGGTAAAGGGTTAAGAATGACCATTTGATCATGCAAGTAAAAAAGTATATGTCAGCAAGTAACTTGCATGCTTTACTCTGTCTCATATAATTGATGTGAGTCAGTGTGACAATGTTTGTCTGTTTTAGAGCAAGTATGTTCCTTTGCTAATCCATCTCATACAGTAGTTCAAAAGTAACAGTTAATCGATCAATTACTTTTTGGATTGATCAAGATTTTGATCATTGATTAATCGATTAAATGGTTAACCATTTCAGCTCTAATCGTCTCCTTGGGTAAGACACTCAGTCCTGATTGGCCATGTGTTGGGGTACAGTGGCACTGCATACTCAGGCATACTTTGATGGTGCATTAGCCTTCAACTGCTGTTAACTCTATTTGTGCCAAGTTAGTAGGTTGGAGAGCCTGAGAGATGCTTGCCACTGCTTGGTGGTTTTCTCCAGGTACTCTTTCTTCCTTCACCAATAAAACTGTCTGACACAATGTAATCCTAGCTGTTGAAAGTGTCATTAAATCCCATTAAATAAACAAACAAACTGCTATAATAATTTTATTATCGTCTGGAAGCCATTCCATGTTGAAGAACCTGTTCTGAACTGTCAGCATTTACTAGGGATAAGCTGTCATTACATCTAACTCTTAACCCGCTGAGTATTTTCATGATATTTTTCATCAAATCTGGTCATGGCTGCTGTAAAGCAGCCATGACTAGATTTGTTGAAAAATTAATCTAAATGTAACAGAAGAACTCATTGTTGAAAAATTCCATTCAATTTGTAGGGTGAAAATATGATTACATGTGCCCAAATTATACTTATATCAGTGATAAGAGAATCCCTGTGCTGGGCAGGAATATCTGCCAGCAGCATGCAACGAGTTAAGGAACGTGACTGAAACAATAACTTTTTATACATTTTCAAAATTCTAAATTTCTTCCCATGGAGGGTAAATTTTCACATTGAAGGTCCTCTGTGGCCTTTCCCAAAATAGTCAGAAAAAAACAGTAATAATTCAGAGCCCCTTTTATTGATTCAGAGAAGAGAGTTAAAAAAATGAAATGCAGGTGAAGTTCGATTTTCACTTATGGCATTTCCTGTTCCAGAGTTATGCCCCTTTTTAAGTCAAAATGGTAAAATCAATAATTTCCACATGATAATTCTAGTTAACTTTGATGTAGGGCCTTATAATTTTGCAACATTACTACCTACCATGAAATGCAGGTCAAGGTCAATTTTCACCCTTAGGTCCTTTACTGTTCCAGAGTTATGCCCCTTGAAATGTGGCAAATTGGTAAAGTGATAAAACATTTCTTATGATATCTTATTAAATGCCTAGGGCATGTATAATCAACCTGCTTATATTTTCACCCTGATTAAGCAGTGACCTGTCTCCAAAGGCCAGTATAATATCCTTCCCAAGGAGCTTTTAATAAAACCCTTTACCTAACATGAAAAGCAGACGACACATTCTCAACGAGCTCGTTCCAACAAAGGGTTCTAACCTATGTTTATGAGACAAAAAATGAAAAAAATAATGAAAATTAATTGCTGATCTTTGAGAATAGCACTGGCCGGTTTGGCCGTTACTTTGGGTAAAGGGTTAATACAGGTTTACTGTGTACTGTTATCCTTGTCCTTCCATTTCACAGTTCTGCATTTGAAAAAAATCAGTATATGTTGTTTCCATCAATTTGCATGTGGGGGAGCATCTGCTGGCTGTGCCAACTTGTTCCTTCTGAACTTACTCTGTCTAGATTCAGTACCAGAGATTCGTTATAAAGTTTTTGTGATTGAGACTGTAATGAGGTGAAGTTCACTTTTTGTGAAGCATTATAGCCTAATGTGACATGAAGTCCAGTAGGTTTGTTTTTCTTTCAAAATATTATCAGATGAGAAGTGGATACTTTGTATTCATCAACAGTCCATCTGTCTATCTGCTTGCTCATGTTTGTTTGTGTCAGTGTTGCATGTTTTTCTGTTTGTATTTTGGTGTGTCAGTTTGTCCATCATTCTACATTCCAGTTCAAGCTTCTGCCATCTTGGAAATTGAAGTTCACTCAAATGCACCCAAATGGTTGCGTATACCATGTAATAACTTATTAACAATCTCCTCATTGTCACTCACAGAGTCAAGGGAATAATTTTGGGCTTTACCAAATACAAATACCCATTTTAGAATCCTCTTCCTCGAGTGGACCAAGAATGCAGTGGAAGGTAAGCTTGGCTTACCACACCCAAAATTAATTTATTTACAGAGATTGGATGAGCATTGCCCTGGTGCTTGGAAATATGCCACTATCAAAACAAAACAGATAGGCCTGTGACTTGATTTAACATAATACCTTTGAACATTTTGACAAGTTGGTAACACATAGATTGTTGTAAGCATGTTAAGTCAAGATTTCATCATCATCTAAAAAGATGGCCGTTGCTATTCATGGCCGTTTTTAAGGTTAGGCCTAAAAAAATTTAAAATCTGTTTCTTAAGCCCTCCGGTATGGTCTTTTGTCTGCCGCATGCTCTCTTTTTTATAACCAATGTAAACTGAAAAAAAATAAAAATTAAATGGTTTATGTCTGATATTTTGACCAAGTTAAAATTTTTATAAATTTGTCCCTTGAGTGCAAGAAGGCTTTGCAATGCTTTAGCATTGCAAAGCCTTCTTGCACTCAAGGGATGAAATACGCCACCATCCATGCAATTTTGTAATTTTGAGGCCAAGAACATGAACTTTTGATGGCAAAGAAATAATTACAGAAATAAAAAATAAAATAAAAAAACGCTCGCCCGCATGCAATTTTAGAAATAATGACCTGAGAAACAGAAGATCTACTTTTGGGGCCTTAAATCTTTATGTATTTCTTTTTAAAAGGGCAGAACAAAATGTACCAGTATTTTAACATTTACTTATCAAAAAAAGAACATAAATAATAAGTGGGTAATTAAATATATATAAATTTTTGGAGGTGGAGGTGGGTAGCATCTTAAGGGTGGTGAGTGTATCAACTGTTTATAAACAAGTTTAACCCTTTACCCAGTGCATAAGATATCCAAATTTATTATATGCTAAACGATAGATTATCGAAAAAATTGCGGAAAGATAGAAATCATATGCCCTGCTGGGAAGATGAAGAAATTTTCACTTTCACAGCTTTCAAAGCAAGCTTCAAGGTGAATACAAGTCAAATTATCACTGAAAATTATCAGTTTGTTCTCAAAACATATACAGTGGAACCCTGTTAATTGAATAGCCACTTTGCCAATGAAAATTATTCAATTAACAGGAGTATTCAATTAACAGGAATTGTGTCACTTTCCTGTATTCTAGAGGTAAACTTAGTATTTATTCTATTATATCTTGTTTGACAGAGCTTCATGTGCTCTTTCAAACAAGATATAATAGATTAAATGCCTGTATTGGATGTACTGAGGCCAAATTGGTCTATAAAAAAAGGAAAACTGGGGAGAGTCATTGTAATTTCTCGACAGGTTACAAGATTTTTTATTCAATTAACAGGGTTATTCAGTTAAGAGATAACCAATAAAGTGGGCTACACTGTAATGAAAAGAAAATCTAGTGTTTTTGAGTGGATACCAATCATTTCCAGCAATAATTCAACACGTATTCACCTTGAATTGATGCATGAAACTCGCCAGCTGAATCGGATTGCAAGACGCTACCTGTTCTGAGTATCGATCAAATCACTTCCGCATATCAGTGCTCATCAGCTGTTTACTTTCATGCATCAATTCAGGATTGAAATGAGTTGAATTATCGATAGGAATGATCAGATTCTTAGAAAAAGCATATAATAATAAGAAAATCTAGTGTTTTTGAGTGGATACCGAAAATTATCTCACTCATGACTGAGACAAATGGTTATTTTCACTTGCGTTAATAAACATTTGTCAAGGTCACTCATGAGATAATTTTTGGTATCCACTCAAAAACACGAGATATCCTCTATTTATTATTTTAATAATTGTTTTTTAAAATGACGAATCGGCCGCATCTGCCCACGTAATTTACAAATTAAGTAGTTAAAAAAAAATATATTTAAAAAAATTTCAACAAAACCATATCAAGAGATCCCGCATTGGAACAAGCTTGATGAGCTCATTTCAATGAGGGCTCACATGTTATGGTTTTGTTGACATTTTTTTGAAGAATATATTTTTTTAACTGCTAAACTGGTAGAGTTCTGAATTATTTTTGGTCATCAAAGATTGTTCATGTGTTGTTGCCTTGTTACAGTTGATTAGGGAGTGCCTATAGGGACTCTCAAATTAATTGTAACAAGGCAAATCCTGACAGACAAAACTATTTAACTTCAAAAGTAATATTAAGCTCTGGCAAGGCACTTAATCCCAATTGCCCATGTGGAGGCATGGTGGCATTGTGTACTGAGGCGTACTGCACATTGAAGGTGCACCTGTCTTCAACCAATGCTAACCCTGCTTGTGCAGGGTCAGTATGTTGGGGAGTCTGGAAGTTGATTGCCATTGCTCGGTGGTTCCCTCTGGGTACTCTGGCTTCCTCCACTTGTAAAACTGTCCAACACGAGGTGACACTAGCTGTTAAAGGTGTCATTAAACCCCAATAAATAAATAAATATGAAGCTCATCCAACTAAAATGATGCATTTAAGCTGAAGCACCTGCACTTCAGAATAAAGCCCAAAAATGGGCATCCAGCACTCTACCAGTTGATTTGAAAATGTATGCACGATTGGACGATTTGTTAGGTAAAGGGTTAATATCACTATATAAGTTTTGAATCTTCTCAAAATGTGAGCACCTCATTTGATTTTGAATTTCGATACTTAACACTTTCACTTTTGTTCAGTATCACTGCAGTATTCATGCACTTTAAAACTATGACTAAAACTGCTTCTGAATTAAAAAAAAACTAATCTCCGCCGTATCTAATCATTGTTTTTGTTCACATTTGACAATGTTTTTGTTTGTATCACGTTATTACTAAGCTAATGATAAAATGATGTATATGAACTAGTGGTCCAATGAATTATAAATATGCCAGCGTAGTATGTCATGGCAGGTCATAGCCCTGGCCAGTCAGGGTTCATATTGGCTCTTGGGTTAGCACATGAGAGTTTGTATCTTGATTCATATGGGAGTGGTGTCTTTTTGATTAGTGTTTGTATCTGATTCATATGGAAGTGGTGGCTTTTTGATTAGTGTTTGTATCTGATTATGGGGAGTGGTTGTTTTTTATTAGTGTTTGTATCTGATTCATATGGAAGTGGTGGCTTTTTGATTAGTGTTTGTATCTGATTCATATGGGAGTAGTGGCTTTTTGATTAGTGTTTGTATCTGATTCATATGGAAGTGGTGGTTTTTTGATTAGTGTTTGTATCTGATTCATATGGGAGTAGTGGCTTTTTGATTAGTGTTTGTATCTGATTCATATGGAAGTGGTGGATTTTTGATTAGTGTTTGTATCCGATTCATATAGGAGTAGTGGCTTTTTGATTAGTGTTTGTATCTGATTCATATGGAAGTGGTGGCTTTTTGATTAGTGTTTGTATCTGATTCATATGGGGAGTGCTTGTTTTTTTGATTAGTGTTTGTATCTGATGCATATGGGAGTAGAGGCTTTTTGATTAGTGTTTGTATCTGATTCATATAGGAGTGGTGGCTTTTTGATTAATGTTTGTATCTGATTCATATGGGGAGTAGTGGCTTTTTGATTAGTGTTTGTATCTGATTCATATGGGAGTGGTGGCTTTCTGATTAGTGTTTGTATCTGATTCATATGGGAGTGGTGGCTTTTTGATTAGTGTTTGTATCTGATTCATATGGGAGTGGTGGCTTTCTGATTAGTGTTTGTATCTTATTCATATGGGGAGTGGTGGCTTTTTGATTAGTGTTTGTATCTGATTATGGGGAGTGGTTGTTTTTTATTAGTGTTTGTATCTGATTCATATGGAAGTGGTGGCTTTTTGATTAGTGTTTGTATCTGATTCATATGGAAGTGGTGGATTTTTGATTAGTGTTTGTATCCGATTCATATGGGGAGTGGTGGCTTTTTGATTAGTGTTTGTATCTGATTCATATGGAAGTGGTGGCTTTTTGATTAGTGTTTGTATCTGATTCATATGGGGAGTGCTTGTTTTTTTGATTAGTGTTTGTATCTGATGCATATGGGAGTAGAGGGTTTTTGATTAGTGTTTGTATCTGATTCATATAGGAGTGGTGGCTTTCTGATTAGTGTTTGTATCTTATTCATATGGGGAGTGGTGGCTTTTTGATTAGTGTTTGTATCTGATTATGGGGAGTGGTTGTTTTTTATTAGTGTTTGTATCTGATTCATATGGAAGTGGTGGCTTTTTGATTAGTGTTTGTATCTGATTATGGGGAGTGGTTGTTTTTTATTAGTGTTTGTATCTGATGCATATGGGAGTGGTGGCTTTTTGATTAGTGTTTGTATCTGATTCATATGGGAGTGGTGGCTTTCTGATTAGTGTTTGTATCTTATTCATATGGGGAGTGGTGGCTTTTTGATTAGTGTTTGTATCTGATTATGGGGAGTGGTTGTTTTTTATTAGTGTTTGTATCTGATTCATATGGAAGTGGTGGCTTTTTGATTAGTGTTTGTATCTGATTCATATGGAAGTGGTGGATTTTTGATTAGTGTTTGTATCTTATTCATATGGGGAGTGGTGGCTTTTTGATTAGTGTTTGTATCTGATTCATATGGAAGTGGTGGCTTTTTGATTAGTGTTTGTATCTGATTCATATGGGGAGTGCTTGTTTTTTTGATTAGTGTTTGTATCTGATGCATATGGGAGTAGAGGGTTTTTGATTAGTGTTTGTATCTGATTCATATAGGAGTGGTGGCTTTTTGATTAATGTTTGTATCTGATTCATATGGGAGTGGTGGCTTTCTGATTAGTGTTTGTATCTGATTCATATGGGAGTGGTGGCTTTTTGATTAGTGTTTGTATCTGATTCATATGGGAGTGGTGGCTTTCTGATTAGTGTTTGTATCTTATTCATATGGGGAGTGGTGGCTTTTTGATTAGTGTTTGTATCTGATTCATATGGAAGTGGTGGTTTTTTGATTAGTGTTTGTATCTGATTCGTATAGGGAGTGGTGGTTTTTTGATTAGTGTTTGTATCTGATTCATATGGGAGTAGTGGTTTTTGATTAGTGTTTGTATCTGATTCATATAGGAAGTGGTGGCTTTTTGATTATTGTATTGATTTCAGATCAAAAGATTGGGGGGTTCAATCCTAATCCACATCATCTACATTGTATCCTTTGGCAAGACTCTTAACCCTTTATGAAAAGCAGACAACACTTGCAAAAACAATTCTTGAATAACTAAATTTTTTTCATTTTTTGTATCAAAAATATAGGTTATGACCCGCCATTGGAACGTGCTCGACGAGCTCGTCCCAATGAGGGGTCATAACCTATGTTTTTGAGACAAAAGATGAAAAAAATAATGAAAATTAATTGGTGATTTTTGAGAAGAGCGCTGGCCGGTTTTGGCCGTTATGTTAGGTAAAGGGTTAAACTGGCTTCTTCAGGTTAGTAGCAGGGTTTGACAGTTAATTATTGTTACTTGGTGTTTCTCTTGGAAGAACTTTGATTTCTTCCCCCAGAAAACATCTGACACAATATAACCTTGGCTGTTGTAAAACACTTCAGGCCCTCCCAACTCCCCCTAGACCCCCACCACCGACCACCCACCTTAATTGCTGTACTGGCAGTGGAAGTTCACTCTCTGCTTCCAGCCAATACAATCTTGACTCAAGACCTCTTTATGTCAAGTTACCTGGTTGTAAAGTTGAAAATTTCTCAGTTACTTGTTGCTGTTTTGATGTTCTCTCCAGTTATTGTGGTAAAAATACACAGAATTATCAATGATTCGTCTCTGTTTGTGAACTTATTCACTCAAATTTGCATATTCTTCAGAAATTTGAGATAGGCCCAGATTATTTTTACCCCTTATGAAGTGCATGGTTGGGGAGGATAAGATATTTAGCTATATCTACTCATTTGCATGTTTGTTCATTCTTCATTCTGACTGTTTGCTCATCAGTCCATTCATCTGGCCTACATTTCTCTTCAGCTGGAAAATGTTTATCTTCCGTTTGAATGTTCACTCTAATTCCTAATTCCTGATTTTATGAACAATAATAGTTACATTGGTGAGTAATTGTATTTACAAAAAATTAAAATCTTTAAATTTAGGTACATATATTCACTTGTATTCAAGTCTATTAACTCTACACCAAATACATCTGTTATTTGTCATTTAATCATTTACCTAAAGATCGGTCCAAATTTTTTTTCCCTGTTTTTTCTTCCCAAAAATGGCTTCCTCATTTGAATAATATTTTGTAATCAAATTTACAAAAAACTTTTTCAAATGTCATCAATGAATTGTGTTAGGCAATGATTAACTTTTTGTACACTGATGTCAAAAAACGGAAATTTCCAAAAAACATTATTTTACCTTAACCCCTTTACCAAACAAAATTGGTTGCATCCTCCAGCATAATATACAAATTGCAAAAAATTATTTTTTTTAAATTTCAACAAAACCATGTGACCCTCTCATTGAAAGTAGTTCATCAAGCTCATCCCAATAAGCAGTCACGTGGTATGGTTTTGTTGACATTTTTTGAAAACTTTGAAGAATTAATATTTAAAATAATAAATTTTGGTATCGTGATCACATTGGGTAAAGAATTACAGTATAGGTAGCGTGGAATGGTTGTAATCTATGTTTGGACAGTGATGTCCACGCATACAAATTACCAGGTAAATAAAAATCGTTATCTGCAAAATTTTAATTAATGAAGCACTGGGTTATACCCGATGCTTCATTAATTAAATGTTTGATGACAATTCATATAATTTGTGTTTGAAAACGATATTATTGCATCCATGGAATATTGCCCATTTGTGGAAAGTGAGCAGTCCACGGCGGCTGTACAGCAGTGCAACTGGGAATTTAATTTAACCAATCCAATCCTGTTTGACAGAGCTCAATGAGCTCTGTCAAACAGGTTTGAATTGCTTAAATTCCTAGTTACATTATGGGAAAGTTTTAGAGTTTGAAATTTTGATACTTCGAGATCAGTGTGTAAAGAGTTAAATGTTGAAAAAATATTTCTGTATTTATTAAAAATCTGAAATAGCATTAACCCTTTACCTTACACATTGGTAAAATTCCTCAGATCCATACACAGAAAATGCAATTTAAATATTCTTTTGCAATTTTTGGCTGAGAAATATATTGATTCTGACCGCTCTCCCACCTGCCACTCCCCCACCCCGCCCCCGATGGAACAAGCTCATTCAGCTTGTTCGGCTGAGTGATCGTGACCTACAGCCTGGAAGCCAAAAAAATGGAAATATTTTGCGATTTATGAAAAAATTATGACAAAAGTCAGTTTCTAGGCGTGTTAAACAAAAGCTTCAAAAAGAACATGGAAAATCTTTGGACTTTATTTTGGTGGAGAGTTAATATGTTTTCAATCACAAACTTTGCTTGTTCTGTTGATTTACATGTATATGAAGGAAGATTTTATACTTCATAACTCAGAGTGTGGAAATACACCCATTGTATACAGTGACAACCACTTAATTGGATATCTCTTAATTGAATAACCCTATTGATTGAAATGTAACTTTCAAATACTGCATCATTTACCTTACCCACAGAACAAATTTGACCTGTTAATGGCATCTGGCTTTCTGGTTTGCTGCTATCCCTTGCATTGCTTGGATTGAAGTGTTAATGTAATATCAACGTAATATTCCTCCTGCCCATGTTACTCCTGATAAAAAATCCACACTGGTATCACATTTCAACTTGTTATCTCTGAAAAGGCTGGAGAATATAAGTACAGACGAAGATATAAAGAGATGCACATTCATGCTCATACTCTAGAAAGAGGACACTCATGTTAATTGAATAAAAATTGTGAGCTAGCAAGCAATTTGACAACAAGACAACCATTTAATTCTTCACATTCATACAGTTTGGCTGCCAATGACCAAGCCAGAAAATAAGCAGACTGTCCTCTGCAAAATGAGGTCCCCAGATGGTGAATTTAGTGATGCTACCCAGCATAGCAGGGTAGCATCACTAAATTTGCCCACTGTGAACCTCAACCTGAATCAGAGTCTCAAAACTAAACAGAAAGAGGTACCCAGAGGATAAATTGGTCAACTGTATGGGATAGCATCATCAAATTCACCCTCTGGGGACCTTATTCTTCAAATGTCAGACTGCTTGTTTTCAGGTCTGCCAATAACTTGTCACATTCCACGAGTAGTCAATATTTCCACAGATGCAATAATATTAAATTAAATTTTATAACGTGAGTGACCAAGTATAGACTTCTTTCTTTGTATACTGTACTTGTATTGATGATGGAACCATGTCCACAGACACAATATATTTTGAGGTGTATTGACTCAGAAGGAAAAGCTGAATACTGGTATCAAGAGATGAAACAAAAAGCTTGTCTTTCAACTGTCATCCTGATATCTGCACAAACTTCACTTGGTGTGAGAACTTCATGGCCCAGAGAATTAACCCCTAGCACTCTGGTTGTACAACAGAATTTTCTCCAATCACTCCTTTTTTTTCCTGTTTAACTATAAATTTAACCAATTATATCTTGTTTGACAGAGCTCAGAGAGCTCTGTCAAACAAGGTATATTTGGTTAAATATCAGACTGCATTCTGGGAAATAGTTACTGCTGAAAACTTTGTCATTTTGACATCAGAGTGCACAGGGTTAAGGTATACAAAAGTATAATTTGGACATTTGGACCAAAATTTTTCTTTTGTGAAAGTAAATAAACTTTCTGACCGGTGAATGTTTTTGTGAACTTTTTCATGAAATCTGACTATGGCTGCAACAAGGCAACCGTGACTAGATTTCAGGAAAAAAGTTAGGACAAATACTCAGCAGGTTAGAAGTTAACTGGAAGAGAGCTAAATTTATTTCAAATGATATTTTGAAACATGAGGTTATTTCTCTGAAAAAATTCACTCAAATAATTACGACTGTTTTTGCTCTAAATTTTTAGTTTTAAAATATTTTGTTTTCATTTATTGGAGAGTGCCTATTGGCACTCTCCGATAATGGAAAACAAAATATTTCATTTCAATACATTTTTTATTATTTTCAAAAACATAGCAACAACTTGCAGGGATGCTCTCAGCACTTTCCAGTAAAGCCATGATAGTGGCTTCCAGCAATCTACCAGTTAATGGCATGCTGCTCCCAGTTGTGCAACAAATGTGACTCTTGTAAGGATACTAAAACATTTTACTTCATTTAAGTAACTTTTGTGGGGGGCGTGGTGGCTCAGTAGGTAGAGGTGCAGGCTGCAAGCCGATTGATCCTCAGTTCGAATCCCACCTGTGGCAACTGCATTGTGTCCTTGAGCAAGACACTTCATCCCCATTGCCCACGTGGGGGCATGGTGATGTTGTGTTCTAAGGTGTACTGCACTTCGATGGTGCACCTGTCTTCAACCAATGCTAACCCTGCTTGTGTGGAGTTAGTATGTTGGGGAACTGACAGTTGCTTGCCATTGCTTGGTGGTTCTCTCTGGGTACTCCGGTTTCCTCCTCCCATAAAACCGTCTTGGTCATGATTAGCCATTGTGCAGAAATATGTGACCTTAAACACTAGTAAATAAATAAACAAACAAGTAACTTTTGCTTTAAAATGGTTCGATTATCAATATATTTGTAATATTGTCACTGGTAAGGGTGTCGTTATATTGTTTTGCCTGCTCTCTTAGTAGTTTAGTAGATTTATATTGCTCGTTTGTTCACAGAATAATACTAAACCTGACGTTGATGATGTCGATAATTTCCAGCCTTTTGAAAAAGCGGAGGATGATGGGACTCTTGCTGATCTGAGTAACAAAGAGATCATGCTTTTCGATATTCCTCTGAACGATTCTGGTTCTGCTGGCTTGGGAGTGAGCGTCAAGGGTAAAACTCTGGCAACAAAAGATGGCCCAAAGGATCTTGGGATATTTATTAAAGCTGTTATTAGTGGAGGTGCTGCATCAAAGGTAAATATAGTTTTATTTAATTTCTTTGTTTGAAATTATTTGTCAAACCGCTACATGTATAGTGAAATTGTATGACAAACCACTACATGTATGTTGATATTGTTCGACAGACCACTACACATATGGTGAAATTGTTTGACAAACAATAACATGGATGCTGAAATCATTTGACAAACCACTACATGTATGGTGAAATCATTTGACAAACCACTACATATATTGTGAAATTGTTTGACAAACCACTACGCGTATGGTGAAATTGTTTGTTGAACCATGAATGGTGAAATTGTTTGACAAAGTACTACACATATGGTGAAAAATTGTTTGACAAACTACATGTATGGTGAAATTGTTTGACAAACCACCACACATATGGTGACATTGTTTGACAAACCACTACATGTATGGTGAAATTGTTTGACAAACCACTACACGTCTGATGATATGGGTATGGCACCTGGCAGAAACACTGTCATCCATATCCTTATTTTCTGATCCTTGAGATCCGTGAAGAAACAACAAGAAAATTAGTAGTTTATGGACCACTTGGTAGTTTACCCAGTGTTCCATTAACTCCAGATACATATGTTTCCACTGGACAAGCTGACAAAAGTAAGGGTACATTTCCATCTGTGGCTGTATAAATATTCAAAATTTGATTCAAATTTATGAAATTTGGTTTCAGGAAAAAATCTTTGTTTCATGATCAGTTTGGTTTTTAGCTCAACTTTGACATAGTCAAATTTGAGGTTATGTCATGGACGTCTGTCCGTCTGTCCGTCCGTCCATCAACAATTCAATATGGCTAGGATGGCTCGGGCTAGAGGCCGTATTTATGAACTGATCTTTATGTAACTTCTCTGGTACCTTTGTTATCAGCATGGGACGAGAACAAGTATTTTTGGGTGCAGTCTGAAATTCAAGAAGGCAACAGGCAGCCATTTTGTACTGAAATTAGTGCAATCATTTTTTTGTACATAATTTTTGTATGAAAATTCTGATTTGAATAAATGTTTTCATGAATGTTTAGTAACATGGAATATATCACATATAGTACAGGTTTTTTTCTCGTACAGAAAGTATGCAAATTGGATGAACATTGATTTATTCAGTGCTACTTATACACAGTAAGTACACATGTCAATACGGCTTGATCTAGAGGCTTTATTTATGAACCGATATTCATGAAACTTCTTGGGTAGCTTTGTTATTACCTTGGGATGAGAACGAGTGTTTTTGGGTGCGGCCCAAAATTCAAGATGGCTGCCGGTGGCCATTTTATACCGAAATTAGGTGCAATCAGTTTTTTGTACAGAGCTTCTATATGAAGGTTCTGATTTGAATAAATTTTCGTATGAATTTTTAGTAACATTGAATACATCACATATAATGCAGGTTTTTTCTTGTGCATAAATTATGCAAATTGGATGAACTTTGATTTATTCAGTGCTACTAATACACAGTTAGTACACATGTCAATACGACTCAGGCTAGAGGCTGTACTTATGAACTGATCTTCATGAAACTTCTTGGGTACCTTTGTTATCACCTTGGGATGAGTACGAGTGTTTTTGGGTGTGGTCTGAAAATTCAAGATGCCAAACTTTGAATTATTCAGTGCTTCTTATACACAGTAAGTGCACATTTTAATACGGCTCTGGCTCAAGGAATCTGTCACCCACCTTTACAATACTTTATCTGTACATTTGTTACAGGCTACGGTCAGTATTTATGTACAGACCTTTACAATACTTTACATGCACCTTTGTTATCAGGTCATTACCTACATGTTTGTCATTGCTGTGTCACATACTATACACGTACACGTCTTATACAAGTTGAGCCACAGTGTCATTGACACTTTCATTTGAGGTGTTAAAGAGCACATAGTAAATAACACTTTGGGCTCTTTAACTTTGAAAAAATCTGCAACAGTTTGCACGACCCCACTCGCCACAAAAAGATTACAGTACGTGGAGAGTGGATTGTAAGTAAATCACCCATGGAGTGGAGTTATCACCCGAACTATAACTTTCAAATTTTGTATATATCGACTAAAAACACAAGCAATGTTTCAGCCAATGGATCTCCGGGTTTAACCCGGAGGTCCATTCGCTGAAACTTTGCTTGTGCTTGTTATGATCTGCAACGAATTTGCAATTATTGCTTGGGTGAAATCTCCACTCTGTGGGTGATTTAGTTATAATACACTCTCCACGTACTGTACCTTCCCTTTGATCATTCTTAGGGATTCTAGGAGATCAGTTACTTAGCCTGCGCGGTGAGATAAAAAACATAAATTACGGTTACAAATGAATAAAGTTCATCAAATCTATGCAGGCCTGGCATTCTGAAAAATGCAGGAGGGCAAAAAATCCCTCTCCTCAATCAGCTTAGGAGAGCAATTAGCTTTACACAGCATTTTAAGTATCCAATTGAACGAACTCATTGAAACTGAAACCAACAGACTACATCAGTGATTTTATTAACTTTACTAAGGTAAAGCGAAATCTCTTAGACATCTAGATGTCTCACTCAACAACCGAACACACACTTGACAAGACCTGTGTGTGTACCCAGACCTGTTGTCCAAGAAAGTCATACGCCTACCACTACCACCTTCAACCCCCCCAAGGGGTTGAAGGTGGTAGTGGTAGGCGTATGACTTTCTTGGTCAACAGGTCTGCTTGAATCTACAGTCACATCCTGGTGCAAGTGCTTCAAGTGACAGGATAGTAGTAATGGTAGTATATTATAGTGTCAATATTCCTTGAATAATTACCCCTCAAACTGTGATGTCAGTTGTTGAACTTGAAACTGACAGAAAAAAAAATATTGCTGTGACCCATTTTGCTTCAAATGATTGCAACTGTGTTTGGGTATGGTTGCAGCCATTACCTTTTACCACTAAACCACTTTCAAAATGAAATTACGTGATGTTATGTGACTTCGAAGCTAATTTACATTTTTGCTTTAAAACAAAAATTTAATGTGAGCTTAATACATGTAATCTCAATCATTCCAGACCAAAATATTTAGGAGGGCAATTTTTCGCTCTCCTTAATTCTTTTAGGAGGGCAGTACGGAGAGCTAAAAAATCGCTCTCCTGAAATTGCCAAGCCTGTCTATGTTGTGTTTTCATTGTCACATTTTCTCCCTTATTGACTCATCCGGTGGACAAGTCAATGAGGTAGAAAACGTGACAATGAGATCCCAACATATTTGCCCCTTTGTTGGATAGACTAAATGATGAAAGTCCATAATGTTCGCAAGTCCAGTTCCATCCCAGTAGGATAGTTTGCTCTTAAACAGAGTAACACATTTGGGCATTTTTTGCTGGGTCTTGCAGTTCACCAGTTTGCCACAAAAAATGGACTGAACTGGAAAGCAAAAAAACTCCTTGGTTGCAGTTTTGATGTTGAATCTCTCCAAAATTGAATCACTTGTTTTTGAATGACAAATAGCTCCGACAGATTTGTTAAGATTTGTTTGCCTCTCTCAGTTTTGTGGATTATTCAGTCCAGCAATACAACTCCACAAGGCATCAAAAAGTAATACCAGTATACTTTTCATTCAAGAGAGTAATGACACTGAAAAAATATTAAAAGTTTGTGTACACAATACGAATGAGAAGGCTGTGATTAAATTGAGGGAAAAATCACTTCTCCCTCTGTAGGCTTTTAATTAGAAGTGAAATGAAAACAGGGAGAAGTGACACAGAAGGGGAAGCATGAATGGAGTTTTGTGTGATTGTTCCATTATATATTTTTCCCACCTGTAAATAATTCAGTGAAATTGAGAAAAATACATGTTTATATACTGAGTCAAAAAGAAAGTATAATAAACTTTGAGGAGCAATTTTTTTAGTATTATCGACTGTAATCCCAAACAAATTATTGTAAGTTCATATTTTGAGTCTAGCTGTATGAATTTGCATAATTTCATGTTCTTACTGTTGCCAGCGTCATGTCAGGACGTCGCAATTCAGACAAGGGGTGAAATGAAAAATTGACGCATGCAGTCAATAGCGTGTATGTCCACCATTTTCCTCTTGGGTGGCATGACATCGATGGCGCATGGACCTGATAAGTCTCTGGATGTCACCCTGTGGTATTGCATTCCACTCCTGCCTTAGAACATTACGTAAATCGCCTAACGTCTGAAGATCATGAAGTCGCACCCAATGGTCCAATTGATCCCAAAGATGCTCGATTGGCGACAAATCTGGCAAAAGTGGGGAGCAGGGAAGAAGTTTGATGCTCTGCTCCTCAAGAAAGTCACGATAGATACGCGCCATGTGACATAGGGCATTGTCTTGCTGGAATAACTGCAATCCGACATTAGCGTTGAACAATGGGACAACAGCATTAAGAATTTCATCCATATATCGCTGTCCATTCAGATTACCATTGATGAAGATCAACTGGGTTTGATGGTGCAAGGAAATTCCTGCCCAAACCATTACACTACCCCTGCCAAAACGGTCACATTCCCACATGCAAGTATCAGAAACCCATTCTCCTTGTCAGTGATGCACTCTGGCCCTACCATCAGCGTGCCATAGACAAATTTGTGATTCATCACTAAAAAGAACTGTGCTTCAATGCTGCTGAGTCAAGCGAACACGCTGATGTACCCATTCCGTTCTGACGGTACGATGACATTGGGGAAAGGTTGGTCCATGGTATGGACGCCTACTTCAGATAACATATTCAGCGAGTCTGTTGCAGACAGTTTGTGCAATATTTCCATTATTATACCACCCACTTGAAAAGTGGGAGGTATATAGTGATCACTTGGTCCATCCATACGTCCGTCCTTCCGCCCATCTGTCCATTACGCTTTAGTGGGGTACACATCTGTTATCCGCAACTCCTAAACCAGTGAACAGATTTCATTGAAACTCTCAGACATTCTTTCACATACATTGAAGGTGTGCACCTTCTATTTTGTTTTCAGATATTTTCATTTTTACAGTTTCCCATATTGAAAAATGAACTTTGTCAAATTCAATTGACATTCTGTTCAGATCTGCTATCCGCATCTCCTCCTCTTAAACCATTGAAGAGATTTCATTGAAACTTTCAGACATTCTTTTACATATATTGAAGATGTGCACCTCCTGTTTTGTTTTCAGATATTTTCATTTTTAGGGTTTCTCATATTTAAAAATGGGCTTTGTCAATTCAAGCTTGCATGGGGTGGGCGGGGTGGGGGTGGGGGGGTTGACATTTGCTATCCACGACCTCTTTTAAACTGGTGAATGGATTTCAATGAAACCTTCAAACATTGGTGTCAGTGTTTGCGCTCTCTACATTAAACACACTTTTACTTTTTACTGTTGTAAAAGGGGGTGCGGTGGCTCAGTTGGTAGAGGTGCAGGCTGCAAGCTGAGAGGTCCTCGGTTTGAATCCCACCTGCGGCAACCGCGTTGTGTCCTTGGGCAAGACACTTCACCGCCATTGCCCACGTGGGGGCATGGTGACGCTGTGTACTAAGGCATACTGCACGTCGATGGTACACCTGTCTTCAACCAATGCTAACCCTGCTTGTGTGGAGTTGGTATGTTGGGGAGCTGACAGTTGCTTGCCGTTGCTCGGTGGTTCTCTCCAGGTACTCCGGCATCCTCCATCCATAAAACTCACGTCATGGTTAGCCATAGTGCAGAAATATGTGACCTTAAACACCAATAAATAAATAAATAAATAATACTGGTGGAAAATGTTTCTTGGTGGGAGTGGGTAGTATCATTTAGTGAGCAGTGCTCACAGTTTTTCTAGTTAGTTCGACCAGGAGTAATTGCTGCTGTCCTCGTCGCCAGAAGGAAGTGATCCCGCAAGTGAGACATCCTAATGTGTCGGTCTTGTGCAGGGGTTGTCACTCTTGGTTGGCATGAACGCGGTTGGTTGGCAGAAGATTCAGTAGTTCTATACCTTCCAATGAGACAGTAAATAGTGGCCACAGTGACTCCGAACTCAGCAGCGAGCTTATCTGGAGGTATCCTAGCCTCATGCTTACCAATAGCATGCAACCTCTGATTTTCGATTAACCTTGGCATTTCTTAAAATGTCAGAAGACAAAAACTAGCGTGTTTTCTCAATAACCTGGGCTCTCTAGCACAACGTAACCCAAAGAAAATTGTTGGTCACCCATTCAATTTGACATTCTCAGGTAGCACATGCTATTTTGAAATCTGTAGCAAAATTGTATACGGTTGGGTGGACAGCAACAAGCCAACAACATGTCATTAGACTCTTTGCACAACTTCTTGTCCACAAACGTGCAATTTTAGAACTATTATATTTCATCCTTTATGCTATCTTTTCACATTTGTTTCTATTATACTTTCTTTTTTGACTCGGTATATGTGTAATTTATTAAAAAAAAAAAGTCCTGCAACTAAACTCGAGAAGGTATATATAATTTTCACAAAGTACAGATTGGCCTTCATGCTGAAGAATTCACATTTTATGTAACTCTTTGTAACCAATTCACTATTTTTTGGACCAAGTATACAATAACCTTAACAATGCTATTAATCCTTTATCTAACAAATCGAATGCATCCATCCGTGTAATATACTAATTCTGCAGTTAAAAAATTAAAAACATTTCAGCAAATCCATATCATGTGACCCCTTCTTTGGAATGAGCTTATCAAGCTTGTTCCACTGAGGGGGTCACATGATATGGTTTTGTTGAAACGTATTGAAAAATGTGATAACTCAATAACTAAAATGATAAAATTTTGATATCATCTGCATTGGTAAAAATAAAATAAAATCTAATTTTTTGGGCACCTCTCCTATGATAAAAATTCTGCAAAAAAATTTTTTTCATCCGTTTTATTTTCAAATAGTTAGAATCTACACTGACAAAAGCCATTTCTTTTCAAACTTTCATGTGTATTAACCCTTTACCCAACGTAACGGCCAAAACCGGCCAGAGCTTTTCACAAAAAAATGCCAACTAATTTTCATTATTTTTTTCATTTTTTTGTCTCAAAAACATAGGTTATGACCCCTCTTTGGAACGAGCTTTTTTTGCACTTGTAGGACAAATCTTTAACCAACTATACCTTGTTTGACAGAGCTCACTGAGCTCTGTGAAACAAGATATATTTGGTTAAATTTTCAACTATGCTATGGGAAATTTTCACTGCTGAAAACATTTGTTTGCCACATAATAGTGTAAGTAGTTAAATTTCTGATTTTAACTATTTTAAGAATTGTTTTGCGAATAAACAAGAAAAAAAAGTCGCCCTCCTGCATCATAAAATTGAAGAAAAATTGCCTGAAAAAAACCTGTGAAAAACAAGACCTTTTTTTAAAGGATTAAGTGGGCTCTTCTCTGCATATATTAATTGGTTCATGTCTTTTCAGGATGCAAGGCTACAACTGAATGATCAGCTTTTGGAGGTCAACAGCAGAAAGTTAACAGGAATTCCCAATACTCATGCAATGGCACTTCTCCGAAAAGCAATGCACTCCGAAGGTCCCAAAGCAGGGTATATTTGTATCACAGTAGCTCGACCTGTAGGGTCTGTTCCAATAACTCCTCTTTCGGACACTTCTGACGAACCAAACTTAAGCATGGTGGAATCTGTAGAAATGGAGTTGGAAGAGTTACAAAAGACTGTGAATGATGTGATAAACAATTCCCTAGAAGAACAAAATGAACGTTCCAAGACTCCAGTGAACCATGTGGGTAATGGTTTACGAAATGAGTCTTATCACATGGCAACCAATGAAAGCTTGAACTTGTCTTCCAGTGGAGCAGATAGGACTAAATTAACTTTGGTGTCTTCAGCAAATAAACCAAGTGTTTCTAATGCTCCCACTATTAATTCAGGCAATGCAGAAACTGTGATGATTGAAGAGGATATGTATGCTCAAGTCAAAGTAAGTTATTGTTAACCCTTTATCTAATGAATCAGCCAAATCTGCCCATGTAATTTTCAAGTTGAGCAGTCAAGCCAGAAAATAAGCAGACTGTCATCTGCAAAATGAGGTCCCCAGGGGGTGAATTTAGTGATGCTACCCTGCATAGCAGGGTAGCAACACTAAATTTACCCTCTGTGAACCTCAGTCTGAATCAGGGTCTCAAAACTAAACAGAAAGAGGTACCCAGAGGATAAACTGGCCCCTGTATGGAATGGAATCATCAAATTCACCCTCTGGGGTCCTCATTCTGCAGATGTCAGACAGCTTATTTTCAGGCCTGTGAGCAGTTGAAAAAAGATAATTTTTCAAAAAATTTAAAAAAACCCACATCATGTGATCCCTTATTGGAGAGAGTTCATTGGGATCGCTCCAATGAATGGTCATATGATATGGTTTTGTTGAAATTTTTCGAAAAATTTGAAAAAACAATACTTAAAATAATAAATTTTGATATCGTGTTCATTGGGTAAAGGGTTAAAGTCTAGAATTTCAAAAGCCATCACTTTCTTAATTAGACCGCCAGGGGTGCCGTGAGGATGACCATTGGGGGAGGGGGATGGGGAGAATGAAAGGCAAATTTTACCATGGACCATCTTCTCTAGTAGTTCATGAAGTACAGTGAATATCTCTTAACTGAATAAACCTGTTAGTTGAATATAATTTCCCCAAACAAAACCATTTAACATTCCTCCAGTAGAAATTTTACATGTTAGTTGAATATAGGTTATTGAGTAAACCCCTGTTAATTGAATAAAAAATTTTGTTTCTTGTTGAGAAATTACCCTTACTTTCCCCAGTTTTCCTTTGTTTATAGACCTATTTGGCCTCAGTACATTCAATACAGGCATTTAATCTATTATATCTTGTTTGACAGAGCTCACGGAGCTCTGTCAAACAAGATATAATAGAATAAATGCTAAGTTTATCTCTAGAATACCGGAAAGTGACACAATCCCTGTTAATTGAACACGCCTGTTAATTGAATAATTTTTATTGGCAAAGTGTCTATTCAATTAACAGAGTTCCATTGTACAAGTTTGCTTCTTGGATCCACAAGTTTCTATTGGTTTAACAAGTTGATGTAATGGTAGACATCATACCATCTTCTGATAAATGTCATATTACTTCATGTGTATTGTATAATACTCACAAGAAGTAAGTCTGTTAAAATCTTGTTTCACAGGCACCTCCCTCGTCATCGAAATTTTTTTGTGGGGGCTAACAATCACCACCTATCATATTCATGGTTCCAACCACTCATCTGTAGAACTGGATTGCTGGAACATTCATTGGTTACATATACAAAAGAGTCTCTACCATCGCCATCCTGGGGAGGGGGGTGGGGGGGGGGGGGGCTGCTATAAATGAACTATGATCAACAGAAAAGAAAATTGTTTCAAGTTTTTCAATTTCCAGACTTCTCGCAGCTTCATTCATTTTTTAAAGAGTATATATTGAACTCCGTGAAATATAAATATCTTGTTGAATCTGGATCATGTGCACATTTTTTGTGACAATGCAAATGGAAAATTTACAACATACTTCTTTGCAACTTAACAAAGTAACAGTAACACAGGAGCACGATTACGATGGTTACGTCATTGAACTTCAAACTGAAAGGTCATTGGTTTGAACCTCACCAGAGGTAACTGTGTTATGTCCTTGGGCAAGGCACTTAATCCTGATTGCCCACTTGGGGGCATGCTGGGACTGTGTACTAAGGCGTACTGCACATCAGTGGTGCACTTGTCTTCAACCAGTGCTAATCCTGCATGTGTGCTGTTAGTATTTTGGGGAGTCTGACAGTTGCTTGCCATTGCTTGATGGTTCTCTACAGATACTCCGGCTTCCTCCACCTGTAAAACTGTACAACACGAGCTGACCCTGGCTGTCAAAGTGTCGTTAAACCCCAATAAATAAATAACCAAAGTAACCTTAAGTGCCTTATCCTTGTCTAATTCCTCCTATGAAAATAAGCTATTTTTGAAGGTTTTCTTTCATATTTTAAATATTATTGACAGAAAACCAAGTGCTGAGATTGAAAAGTTGGTACAGTGTTGTTAGTTATCATCAGGGGGTCCTGTGGCATTGCGGTAACAGGTTCTCGTCAGTTCACTGAAGTTAAGCAACATCGAGCCCAATTAATCATTGGATGGGTGACTGTCTGAGCAATCAATTCGGACTCCCACGTTGTGTCCTTGGACAAGGCACTTAACCCTGATTGCCCACATGGGGGCACGATGACTCTGTGTACTAAGGTGTACTGCACGTCGATGGTACACATGTCTTCAACCAATCTAACCCTGCCTGTGCTGCAGTGCAGAGTTGCGGTGTTGGTGAGCTGGCAGCTGCTTGTTGTTGCTCGGTGGTTCTCTCCGGGTATTCTGGCTTCCTCCACCTGTAAAACTGCCATGGTCATGATTAGCCATTGTGCATAAGTATATGACCTTAAACACCAATAAATAAATAAATACATTAGTTATCATCCAGTTAAACGACACGGCATTTGATGAAGTGAAAGCTTTTACATCATCAAGTCATGGTTTGGGAGGAGTTTTTGTACAAGGTATATGCCATGATGTTTGATGAAGTGAAAACAGTAACCCTTTACCCAGCGAATCGGTCACATCCGCCTGCGTAATATGCAAATTCAGCAGCTGAAAACATATTATTTCTCAAAAAATGTCAACAAAAGCATATCATGTGACCCCTCTTTGGAACAAGCTTGTCGAGCTCATTCCAATGAGGGGTCACATGATATGTTTTTGTTGACATTTTTTGAAAAGTTTTTAAAAATGGTATTTAAAATAATAAATTTTGATATCATCTGCATTGGGTAAAGGGTTAAGCTACAGCATAACAGCTTTCACAACATCAAAAGTCATGGTTAGGGAGGAGATATCATATTGATTAACTGGACAGCACCTTAGTTGGGGGGTGGGGTGCTGTTAGTGGCGATGTATTTCGATTATGTTCCAACAATCCTCTTGCAGGCCTGAAAATAAGTAGTCTGACATTTGCAGAATGAGATCCCCAGAGGGTAAATTTGATGATGCTATCCCATACCGTGCGCCAATTTATCCTCTGGGTACCTACTTCTGTTTAGTTTTGAGACCCTGATTCAGACTGATGTTCAGAGACCTCATTTTGCAGATGACAGTCTGCTTATTTTCTGGCTTGTCCTCTTGTATAGGGAGGTCAGTGGTTCAGACTTACAAGTGATGAACTTTTCAACATATTATGAACAATATGGACCCTGATAAAAAATGTTGATAGGAAAACTAAATATTTTGTGTGTATCGATCTTTTCTCATCCTTTCAGTATAAAAAACAATACATCTTCAAAATGTTAATTTTGTAAAAACAGTATTTCAATTTATTAGAAGTTTTTCTTTATTTTTTCTTATTATAGAAGCCACAGAAGCTGCGACCTCACTCAACATTAGGGGTATTCAGGAATTCAGTGTATAGTTCGAGTTCAGATGATGCTGGAACTCCTTTCTGGTTGAATGATCTACAGCAGGAACAGAGATTATCCAATAATGAAAGTGATCTGTAAGTCATGGCCTCATCTTATTTGTATCAATGTAATGAGTGTGACATTAAGCATTATCAGTTAGAATTTCATTTCTCTTGACTTTTTGTTTCCACTGAAGAGCCTGGTGAATGTGATCAGTCCCATTTATAGTGTGATCAGTTCCATTTATTAACTGGTTACAGTCCTAAATTATTTTTTTGAAGGTGATTTTCAAAATGAGTGCTTTTGTAAAGATACCATTCTACCAGTAATCTGAGTCTTATTATAGCTAGATGTTATTCATAAAGAAATGTTTTATTACAATCTACTGCAGACTGCCTGTTGGCGGATTTCCATGAAACTTCACACAAAGGTAAAGATCAATAGAATGTCTATTGCACAGCAACATCATGCGCGAGTGACAAAGGTTAAGGTCACAGAAATGTGAAAACCAAATTCTCTCACAGGATCAGACTTTTTTTTTTTTTTATCCAGAACTACTGACACTACAGCTTTAAATGTATTTAATTAAATTCAAAACCTTATGGACTATAGTGAGCACCAAATTCAACACAAAACTTTTCATTCCAGTATTATAGGCCAGGTGTCCGTGGCTGGGTGGTCACTGTTAGTCTTGTTCATTCTTCAAAAACGATTTGCCAGAGGAAGAAAAGAATTATGTATTTTTCTCCTCATATATGTGTATTTAGAAAACTTTCCTTTTATGGGGTTGTGGTCATACCTAGTTGCAGTGTATTATATTTAACCTTAGGGTGGGTTGTGAGCCATATGTAATATCCCATGCCACATTATATTCTGAAGATGTACTTGTATGCATGCATAATGTTAGTCCTACAAGTGACAATATTAATTTCACACCACACTTAAGGGATGCGCCCTACCCCCCCCCCCCCCCCCCAATTTGTTATCCCCCCCCCCAATATAGGTATATAGTTGAGGTGTCTTCCTGTATGTCTGGCCATCTGTCTGTATGTCCGTATGTCCATCCATCAGTCTGTCCATCCATCCATCCATCCATACAAACATTTCGTATTATAAGTCTGGCATCGAGTGTGGATTTTGATGTCCTTTGTTACACAATGGAACCCTGGAGGTTAATTGAATAGCTCTTTTGCCTGTGAAAAATATTCAATTCAATTTACAGGAGTATACAATTAACATGATTATGATCAGTTTATCATTTTCAAGTGTTAAAATGAGGGTTTGATCTATTATATCTTGTTTGACAGAGCTCACGGTGCTCTGTCAAACAAGATATAACAGATTGAATTTCAATATTGGATGTACTGAGGCCAAATAGATATTTAAAGATAGGTAATTCAGTGACTGTCAGAGTAATTCTTTGAAATATTACAGGATTTTTTTGTGTCGCCGCCCCACGAAGTGGGGAGCGACATATAGGGATTACTTTTGTTGTCTTGCATCGTCCGCGTCACACTTTCTCTTATCCGCCACTCCTCTTTAACCTATGAATGGATTTTGATGAAACTTTCAGTGATTCTTTATCACTTAATGGCATTATGCACCTCCTATTTTATTTTTTGATCCGCTGTATTTTTTCCAGAGTTATGCCCCTTTTCCACTTAGAATTCTGTCTGAAATATTAAAATATAGTGCAGGCGACACACGTCTTCCATGGAAGACTCACATCTAAGTTTATTCAATTAACAGGACTTTACTCTATAATCTGTACACAATAATTAACAGGTCAAATTTGCACTTTAGGAATTGTAAATGGTTTGGTGTTTAGAAATTCTATTCTATTAGTACGGGTTTTCAGGTTAGCGATATCCAATTAAGTGATCCCAACTATATTGTTTTTCGGTGTCTAGAGACAAAGTCAGTTTGTATGTAACAATAA
Organism: Pictodentalium vernedei; assembly: GCA_031216915.1. Lineage (NCBI taxonomy): Eukaryota > Metazoa > Mollusca > Scaphopoda > Dentaliida > Dentaliidae > Pictodentalium > Pictodentalium vernedei. Next base: position 281,268,679 of record CM062288.1, read on the forward strand.
TAAGTTATGGGACATAATTTTTTTCCCAGAAATCTGGTCGGAAATGTCCCAAAAAGGCATAAAATATAAGTGAATATATATGCTCATTGACATATTATCTTTGGATGACAGTTGACATTTTTCCTTGGCAATATTAAAACTTTTTGAATCTGCTAAATTTCCAGAAGTCCAGAAGCATTACTAGAGGATCCATTTAATCGTGAGGGATTTGGAAGGCGTAGTATGTCAGAAAAACGGAAGGGTCATGTCGATCCAAGAGCAACAGAATTTTACCAAAAAGTGAAAAACTACAGAGAAATTAAAGGTAAGTTGAATACTCTTGAGGGCACAAAGATAAGAGTATCTGGTTCTCAGTTCTGTTCATTCCGTATTACTCATTTTGTGTTTTTTTAAAATTGAGACCTTTACAACCTAATTGATCGTGATTTTTCGTAATTGACAGATTTCAATGTTAAAAAATAAATATTCCCGTTCAAAGTTCATATTTAACCCCTTGCTCTCTGGCTTTGCATTCATCTCCATTGCCCGCGTGGGGGCACGATGATGTCGTGTACTAAGGCGTACTGCACGTCGATGGTACGCATGTCTTCAACCAATCTAACCCTGCCTCTGCTGCAGTGCGGAGTTACGATGTTGGGGAGCTGGCAGCTGCTCGTCGTTGCTCAGTGGTTCTCTCCGGGTACTCCGGCTTCCTCCACCCGTAAAACTGTCACGGTCATGATTAGCCATTGTGCATAAGTATGTGACCTTAAAACAACAATAAATAAATAAATAAATACTCTGGCTTTGCAACAGAATTTTCTCCAGTCACTCTGTTTTCCCCTTGCTTAACTATGAATTTAACCAATTATACCTTGTTTGACAGAGCTCGCTGAGCTCTGTCAAACAAGGTATATTTGGTTAAATATCAAACTGCATTATGGGAAATATTTGCTGCTGAAAACTTTGCCATTTTGACATCAGAGTGCAGAGAGTTAAAAGACAAAAATAAGGAGTTGAAATCAAATTAAACTTTAGTCATTTTTAGCCCTCAACCCTTAAGTCGCTATACATCCACAAATAGTCACTTTTGTATTGCTTTGAAAAAGTTGGCCCAAGTGTATTCTTCTTGAGAAATCCAGCGTGATTTCTCATAATTAAAAGATTTCAATGTTAAATGATAAATATTCCACTTCAGAGTCCACGTGTAAAAGATAAAAATAAGGAGTTGAAGTCAAAAATTAAACTTTAGTCATTTTAGCCCTCAACTCCTTAACCCAATGCAGACAATATCAAAATTTATTATTTTTAATATTTTTTAAAATTTAAAAAAAAAAAATTCAGCAAAACCATATCATGTGACCCCTCATTGGAATGAGCTCGAGGAGCTCGTTCCAATGAGGGGTGACATGATATGGTTTTGTTAAAATTTGTTGAAAAATAATATTTTTTCAACTGCTAAAATTGCGTATTATTCGGGCGAATGTGGCCGATTTGTTAGGTAAAAGTTTAAAGCACCTTATATCCACAATTTGCTTTTATATTGCTTTGAGGGGTGCGATGGCTCAGTAGGTAGAGGTGCAGGCTGCAAGCCGAGAGTTCCTCAGTTCTAATCCCACCTGCGACAACTACGTTGTGTCCTTGGGCAAGACACTTCATCTCCATTGCCCACGTGAGGGCACGGTGGCGTGGTGCACTAAGGTGTACTGCACCTCGATGTTGCACTTGTCTTCAACCAATGCTAACCCTGCTTGTGTGGAATTGGTATGTTGGGGAGCTGACAATTGCTCACCGTTGCTCGGTGGTTCTCTCCGGGTACTCTGGCTTCCTTCACCCTTAAAACTGTCACGGTCATGATAAGCCATTGTGCATAAATATGTGACCTTAATCACCAATAAATAAATAAATTAATAAATACTTTGCCTTGTTACAATTTATGGGAGAGTGCCTATGGGCACCCTCCCATAAATTGTAACAAGACAAACCCTTACAGATTAAATAATATCATTTCAAAGGTAATACAAAGCACATCCACTGAATATGAACCTTCAAGTTGTGGTACCTGTACTTCAGAATGAAGCCCAAATATGGGCTTCCAGCACTCTACCAGTTAAGGAACCTGAAGTGTTTTTATACCCCCCGTAAACAAAGTTTGGGGGAGATATATAGGAATCACCCTGTCCGTCCGTCTGTCCGGGCCAACATTGGGGGTTTAGGGGATATTATTATTAGGGGCTACCTCCAAATTAAGGTAGTGTTAGGGTTAGGAGTGGGGTGGGGTGGGGTTAGGGGTAGCCCCAGAGTAGGGCTTAAAGTTGGGGAGGGTTAGGTCCGGGGGGGGGGGGGGGGGGTAGGGTTGTGGTCAGGGGGAGGGGGGGGGGGTAGGGTTAGTTTTAGTAGCCCCTAAACCGAAAAATAGCTCCTAATCCTATTGGTTTGGCTAGGGTGAGGTTGGGTCAGGGGTGGGGTGGGAGTTAGGGTTAGGGGTAGCCCCAGAGTAGGGCTTAAGGTTTGGGGGTTAGGTCCTGGGGGTGGGTGGGGGTTAGGGTTTTGGGTGGGCTTTTAGGGTCAGGGTGGGGTAGGGTAGGGTTAGGGTGTGGTTTTTGGGCAGAGGGGTGTGGTTAGGGTTAAATATAAGTTCTAGGGTGGAGGGGGTGGGGTTCTGGGTAAAATAAGGTTTTGGACATACAAAATGTTTTTTTGGTAGCCCATAAACCCGAAATGTTGGAGCGTCCGTCTGTCCATCTGTCCATCCTTATTAGCGCAACTCCTCCTAAACCGTTTGAAGAATTTTCATGAAGCTTTACTCAATGGAAGAACTCCATATGAAGATGTGCATGAAGCAATATTATTCCTTTCTGACATTTCCAAGGGGAGATAATCTAACTTATACCGTCTGTCCATACTTGTAAGCGCAACTCCTCCTAAACCGTTTGAAGAATTTTCATGAAACTTTACACAATGGAAAAACTCCATATGAAGATGTGCATGAAGCAGTTTAATTCCGTTCTGACATTTCCAAGGGGAGATAATCTAACTTATGCATTTCAGGCATGGGGTATCACTTTGTGAGTTTGCTCACAGTACCTCTAGTTTATTATATGTTCGTAACACATAGAAAAAAATTATCTCAAACCAACTTCTTTTCCTGAAACCGAACGGAAACTGAAACCAAATCAGAAAAATCAAAACCTCCCAGCTCTGATGAGGTCTTGGAATCTAGTCCAATAAAAATCGGTCACTAAAGTTTTTGTTGAGGCAAACACTTGCCGTGTGAAAAAGTGGTTTGCTCAGTTTGTTAAGGCCTGGTATACCTTTTTCTTTTGATGTTTGGATCATTGCAATAAAATAAATTAGGTTATGACACACTGTAGTTTGAAGGTAATATAAAGGGTTTATTTTGAAATGCACAGCTTTTTCTACGTATTGTGCGTTACTTGACTGAGAACCATGTTATTATCTTTGCTTGGCTTCTTTGATTGTATCAAGCATCCAGCATGTACCTACATTTTGCATGAGTTAACTGTTATAATATGATTTGAAGTCGTGAATACTAATTCTTTAGGATAACAGATATTATTATACATACTGAAATGTTTGAACCCTGAATAATATCATGCTTGGTTTGTGGATGCAAAACATTTGTACCTCTACCTCTAACATTATCTGTTTGTCTGTCAATCTGATGATTTCTCAAGAGCACATTTGATTACAATCATAAGTACACTACCCACATATACATATGCACACATACCATGTTAGAATTACATATTCATAAACGGAGAAAGAAAAAATAGAAAGACACCATTATACTTCCAGTTTAACGATTTTGAGGCTCTTGGGTGTCATCGTACTACAATTTTTACTTTTTGCGAGTAGACAACAGCGTAGCTTGGTTCCACCAAGCAAGTGATTAACCTTACATAATGAATTGACTGCATCCGTCACTTAATATACAAATTATGCTGTAGAAAAAAAATAAACAATACCATATCATGTGACCCACCTAGGCAGTGTGTCACATACAAAATTCTTGTCTGATCCACCAGGGTCAAGGTCAGAGATAGAGGTTAGCATGAGGAATCAGAATGTGAATCAACTTTTTTGTGTCTAGGCAATAATTTTTAGTGGAAGGCGATATCACAATGAAACTTTCACAACATAGGGACCACCACTAGACAAAGTGTTGCATACAAAATCAAGTCATCACATCCTCTGCCCCCCTCTAACCCACCAAGTGATATATAACAGGCCTATGATGCCCCACCAGGCAGTGTTCTTGTTATATCCCGCTAAGACAAAGTTTTGCAGGGATCTAGAAATGGGAGCCTTCTATTCATCCATGAACATGATAACTTGAGCAATTGTAATGGGATTTTCAGGAAACTTGCTATGGGCATCTTGATCAAGTCTGATATTCACCAAATTTCCATTGGTTTTGTAGGAGTTATGCTCCTTTATATTGGAAATTGGGTGTTTGTCTGATAAAGACTTTGTGAACACTATAACTTAATCAGGTTTTCATGAAACTTACTGCATGTGTACATTGTGAGAAGATCTTTGTCAGATTTGATATTCCCCAAATTTCCGTGGCTTTTGTAGGAGTTATGCTCCTTTTTGTTTTAAATCGGTGTTTGTCTGATAATAACTTAATGAACGTGATAACTTTAACAATTGTGCTTGGATTTTTAGGAAACTTGCTATAAGCAAACATTGTGAGAAGATCTTTGTCAAGTTCGATATTCCCGAAATTTCCTTGGCTTTTGTCAGAGTTATGTCCATTTTTGTTTGAAATTCAGTGTTTGTGTGATAATGACTTTGTTATCGCGATAACTAGAATAATTGTAATTTAATTTTACAATCTCAAGGCATGTACCATTAACATGTCATCATTAGGAGGACATGCTGAAAATAGATAAGTCACCTGGGCACTGATTTCTAGTCAAGTCTTGGCTGCGTTAACAGACAGCCAGAACTTTACTAGATTCACTGCTAAGCAAGTGGTCTTGTACAGATTGTAGGCAAGTGGAAATACCAAAGTACGCATCAAACCTCTTTTACCTCTTTACCTAAGAAAGTGTTCATATCCGGTAGGTGGCTTTGGCAAAAATCAAATTTTATTAGGTTTTTTTCAATTTTTACCTTCCAAACATAGCTTTTTAGCCCTCATTGATTTGAGCTTGTTCAGCTGATTCCAATAAGGAGTCATAAGGCTATATTTTTAGGCAACAAATGTAAATTTTTAGTCATTTCATGATTTTGGGAGTCTAATGTTGTTCGCCAACCTGGTAAGGTAAATGTTATAGAGATGCTTACACCAGTGGTGTAGATAAGGTGGGGGGGGGGGGGGGGGGGGGAGAGGCGGGGGGTGTTGATGGGAGAGTTTGTCAGAAACTTCTTATGTTCTCAGGTAAATTCTGAGGCTTCTTTTGGTAAAATTATGCAAAATGAAAGGAAAACTATTGATAGTTTGGTTGAAAAGTATGTTTTTAGACTGAATTTTTGTTAATTAACCTCTTTTGGCATCCAAAGCAGTAGAAATTTCTAAAAAATCTCAAACCTGTCAAAAATTTAATTTGTCTTGTCAAAAAATTCTGGGCTTGCGAACCCATCCCCCTCACACAACAGACATCACAGACAGAAAGCTATTGATACCCCTAGCTTATACTTGTATCACAAAATGACTGAGGAACAGAATTTTAAGTTTGTATGTCCTTGTTATAAATGCATTGTTCTTGCATGAGCATGTTCACTCATTATTAATCTCCCCACTCTTGACAGGCACAGGAAAGGATGCATCATCATCATCTGGATCTCGGCAACAACCAGTACGATTGCTTGTACGATCAAACTCTGCAGAATCACTCTCAACTCGAACTAATACTGACAGCATGTTTGATAACAATGATAGTATGTATCTTTCTTATAATCACTTTTCTTTAGTTTTCAGAAATTATTTTGTAGTACTAGTTGTAATAAATTGTGCAGTACAAGATGAAATGAGGTATTGGAAAACAAAAGGGAAATTAAATACTTCTTTTAACTCTTTCAACTTTAGAGACAGCTTTTCTGGTCCAGCAACACGATACGTCATAATTTCATTAAGTAGGATGGCTACTAAGTGAACGAGTGTGGTAGAACAATTAATATATTTTTATACTGTACCAATGACCCAGACATAGCTTGTGCTAACTCTTAAAATATAGGGCCAAACACAAATTTTGCCCCCCAATCCCCAAAATTTGCATCTAAAACTAAAGAAAACATGTCCTGAAAGGCCCTCCACACTTCGCCCCTACTGCGCATGCGCAGTGTCAAGGACGTTCCGAAATTGGCGCCATTTATCATTCTAAGTTTGGCCCTTCATCAGTTAACATCTGACTGATCTTTGTGCTTTTAAATCTCAGTTTAAATGATGCCAGACACATAAATATTAGTGAAATGGTGATTCTAAGGAGGATAGAGAAGGAGGAGAGGAAAAGAATGTGTGACAGAATATTATCAGGGCTGTAACTTAAAATTTTTTAATGAAATTATGTTAAGTTACCTATTTTCAAGGCAGCAGCCATTTTGTTGTCATTCTGATTATTTAGTTACACTGTTTTTACAAGTGTTTTCCTCTCTCCCTGTCCTTTAAGTTCCCCCTTGCTATTCTCCCATGCTTTTGGCATAGTTTCTGTAATTATTATTACTAAAATTTCTTGGGAGTTTTAGCTGAATAACAGAATGAATTCTGTTCTTTCCCCATGTTTACGTCTTCACCTACGGGTGGTTAGGCGTTGTGTTCTGCATCTACCATCTGATGTTCTGCAGTTTCTTCCCTGGAAGTCTCTGTTTTGCATCAGATAGTGTATTTTTGGTAACTGATTTCGGGCCTGGGTGCCTGGAGTCTTATTTTAGTGTTTTTACACTCATTGTTTACATTTACAACAGCCCTCTGTGTGAGGGGGGGATTTCTAAAAAATAATATCTTTATGTTATTTTAATCATAACTAGATACATTATTATTGTTCGTAAGTGTTGAATAAATTGTTTAAAATATTTTTAAAATTTTTGTCCACACTTAGGCTTGGGATCCATTGGGGCTCAACATTACTTTTCAGAAACTTGGGCTGTTCTGAAAAAATATTTTTTCAAAATATTTTGATTTCAATTATTTTTTCTATATTAATGGATCATATTATTATTATGTATTTTGATTGCCAGGAGGGGTTAGTGCGAGTACCAGGACTTGTTTTCTTTTCACATTGAAAGGATATTGATCAATTGTTTTAAGAGGAAGTCTTCCTCTGACTTTATTATCATTCTATATGTGGTCAGTGTACTCGCATTAACTCCTGTTCTGTATCGTATGATTTCGATGACAATATGGGAAGCGTATGTCACGGTATGTTGTTGGGGATTTGGACACTCCGGTCCTTTCCCCGCAGGGTCACTCTACTTTATCAATTTCTATTTCAGACGATCAAGATTAGGGTGATGTATCTGTGATGTCTTCCAACTGTGTGCCTCCGTCGTCACAATTAATGAAGGGCTAGCGGAAAAGTGCTCATGTAATACGCCAATTGCCTAAGAGGACCCTAGTAGGTTCGACGGCCTTTGACGTCCGCTAGCTCGCCCGGTGTAGCGTCCATTCACCGAATGGTTCGGCAGCCGGGTTCGTCCGTTGCGGTCTAGAAGGAATTTTGGGGTGATGCGAGCACTATAAAATTAACTTAATGCACACCCAGTGACGGCGGATCGGAGGGAGAACGGAGGAAGCCTTTTAGTCCGGTTCATAGCTCGTTCCGGTCCATCCGGACGGCAAGCGAGGGAGGCCCCTCTCTCGTTCAACAACATCTGGCCCCAGATGTTGTGGTACAAAATGTGTCGCTAGCGGAGCATACGTCCGTCGCTCGGGACGCTCCGTTGTATAGGCAGTCCGCTGAGACTGCTAAGGCTTCCTCTTCTCGTCAGCGCACACGACCGCACCTTGGCTGCGTGACCGCCGATATATTACCAGCTTCGCCGATCAAGGATTCTTCGGTGACCAGGTCACACCATCCGGCAGCCAGGGATTCGAGACCGATGGACTCCGGACGTTCGCATAGGAAAAGTATGCGGGAGCCATCTGATGCGGAGCTGCCCTCGGCGAAGCAGCGATAGACTGCGCCTCCGCAGGTCTCGACGCCGGACATTCTTGTGCACATAGCACAGCTTATCGCAGCATCCCAGCAGCCGACAGAAACGGTGTCGGATCGAGAATTATCCGACAGCGCTGGGTCGGTAGCCGGGGACTCGAGGCCTGCAGACTCCGGACGTTCGCATAGGAAGTGTGCGGGAGTCAACGTACACGGAGCTTCCGGCGGCAATGCATCGTAAGTCCGCTACTGCACAGGCCTCGGGAACGGACGTGCTTTCCTTAATAGCACAGTTTATCGCAGCATCCCAGCATCAACTGAATCTGTCGCATATATTTTATCCGACGATGCTGGGTCGGGACGCTCCGCGGAAGCGGGTACGGACGTCCGAAAGTTTCATCCGGTCCGACGGGATACCGAAAGGGATTCGGAGGATTTCAAGCTTTCCCTTTCGGAACAACATATGCTGCGATGCCGGATAAGAAACTGATAGCGTCGGTGGACTTAGAAATTTTTGGTTCGGTTCAGGGACATCGTCCCTCAGTTCCGACATAGTCCAATAATGTCACACAAACTTTTGAATTATTGTACGACGCTATATATATTATTATTTTATGCTTGCTATCCAAGCATTTCTGGTTTCTTGTTCGAAGAGTTATGGAGATGTCTTTCAAAAGTGTGCCTCTGTCGTCATAGTTAATGAAGAGTTAGCGGCAATAAGTGCTCATGGAATATGTCTATCGCTTACGGAGTGACATTCGCTAGCTCACCCGGTGTAGCGTACATTCATCGAATGGTTCGGCTGCCGGGTTCGTCCGTTGCGGTCTAGGAAGGAGATTTGGGTGATGCGAGCACTTTAATTACTTTAGTACTCACCCAGTGACGGCAGATTGAGGACAGATCGGAGGAAGCCTGTTAGTCCGGTTCCTGGCTTGTCCAGGTCCGTCCGGGCTGTGAGCGAGAGAGGTTCCTCTCTCGCCCAACAACATAGGGGACCGCATGTTGTGGTTCAGATATTTTACATTCGGAGCATATGTCCGTTGCTCGGGACGCTCCGTTATATTGACAGTCCGAGAGACTGTCTTTAATGCTTCCTCATCCTCACAGCAGGGCACACGACCGCACATTGGCTACGTGACCTCGAGTATCCGATCAGTTTCGGCATTCAGTGATTCCACGGCGAATAGGTCGCGCCATCCGGTAGCCAAGGGACACGAGGCCTATACACTCCGTTCGCTCGCATATTGGAAGTATGCACGGGGTAACGATCACGGAGCTTCCAGCGGCAATGCATCGTAAGACCGCTTCTCCTCAGCCCTCAGTGACGGACGTGCTATCCGAGTTAGCACAGTTGTTTCGCAGCATCCCAGCAATTGACAGTTTCTCGGTCGAATCAGGAATTATCCGACGGCGCTGGGTCGGTGCGGTCCGCGGTTGCATCAGCTACGGACGACCGAACGCTTTATAGGGTCCGACAGGATGGCGAAAGGGATTCGAAAGATTTCGAGTTTTCCCTTTAGTAGTATCGGAAGATGCCTTTCATATCTTCTGGCATTTCTTCCAGTGATTATTTTTCGGACTTCATTGCTGCGATCTTGGATAAGAGACTTATTGGACTCGGATTTTTCGATCGGTACAGGGACATTGTCCCTGACTTACCGACGCAGTCCAATATTGTCATTACAACATGTGTTTTATTTTTCGACGCTATATATATATATATATATACAAGCCTGCTACTAAGCATGATAGTTTAGTTTCTTGTCCGCGTTGCTCATTTCTGCCATTTTATCATTTTTACAAATAGTTTATTTTGGCAGAGCAGGGCATACCGAGAGTTCATATGCGTCTAGACGGTGTGATTAAAGACTGCATATATTCTTTTTCGCCGTTTATGTCTTTTCCAATTTCAATGTTGGGAACGACATTATGTATAGTAGACTTAACTTAGACGCTTTATTATACGTAATCCGCCTTACTGAGGCGTTATCATTACGTCTTCAAGAAAAGATTTACGGGATATTATTCTCAATGTAATTTCTTTTGAGGGCAGTAGTTTGTTCACGTATAACTCCGCCCTTCAGTGGCTGATTGGAGTTGGTTAGACGTGACGCAGCCCTAGCTACATCCACACGCGTGGATAGTAAGGTTAAGAACTCTCTCAGAGTCGCTTCGTTCTCGGAGGAGCTTCTCTTCGACGGCAACTTTCCGGCAATCCATGAATTGCTCGATTTATACATTCTCTTGTCTATCTAGTGTTACAAGAGATTCAGACTGGGGCAAACATTCGGTGGTTGACTCAGAGAGTGCCGCCGCAGTTGCCGGACCCGAGTGTGGCTGTTATGACGGTTGCCAGTCAAACAGATTGGGATATATACTGATCCCTACGGATTCGAAGTGCCAGGGTCTTTGGGTTCCGCAGTCTTTTAGCTATCAGTTTAACTTCCGCGGAATAATGTTTTTTAGGCTTGCTTTATGTCATTGCATGAACATTATTCAGAAACGCATGCCCTAATTCCTGTCCTTTAATTCGACAGTAGTGGCGTATCTCCGGAACCAGGGAGGCACTCTTTCGTTTCCGTTTTTCAATTTAATGGAAAGAATCCGTCTGTTGGTTATAGTACACCAAGTTCAGTTTTGGTCCGTCATATTCCGGGTCGTCTGATTGTTTTATCGGACTCCCGTTCTCTTACGGGTCGCTTGTTGCTGTCAGAATGGACTCTCAACAAACAAGTATTCAATCAGATTTGCTATCTATGGGAGCGCCCAATGATGATTTATTTATGACACAGCTTGCTAATCAATTGCAGACGTATGTGTTGGCTTGTCCAGATCTCTGAGCTAATAGTGTTAACGCTCTATTGATCTATAGGACGGAATGATAGGATACGCGTATCCTCCGGCGCTGTTGTTTTAGCAGGTATTGCTAAGATAAACAACCACAATACATTTCTGTTGATAGCATCTCTATCTTCACAGAGATCATGAGTAATTTACTCTCTTGTCTACTGTGGGTCTTAACGTGAAATCTTCCTCTATGTGAGGATCTTTTTTTCACTGGGTAAATCGTGTCATCTTTATCACAACCAGCAAGGTCGCAACCTTCATGTATTCCGTTGTGTGGTCCGTATTGCATTGTAAGCACTGTACTGGACGAGCTTTGGACGCGATTTCTTACTATAGGAGATCCTCTTCTTCGCTATTCTATGCAACTAAAGTGGAGGCTCTTCCGTCGTGGTGTAGGGATCATTATGTTCATATTGTTGATCCCTCCATACTACTCAGTGCTATTTTTTAGTATACTTGTTTCACAAGATCTACTGCAGCCTGTTATTATTTAGGTTATAGGTTTATGTTACCTCATACCTATGCACTCTACGATAGTTTACAATTGAGTCTTTTGTCTCTTTATCTAAGTCAGTTAGTAACTTTTTGATAAATAGACTTAGAATCTTTAGATTAAATTCCTATACGGATTTTAACTTCGGTTCTTATTTAGCTAAGTAATCATTTGAGCCTCTGGAAACAGTAGTTTTCAAATTCTGACCTTTTAGACAGTAATTCTGTTGGTTTCTCTTTTACTGTAGAGTCAGTGAGTTTCATGCACTATCGATGGATGATTTTCACTTTCATAGTTTCGGAATCAATACTTCCGTTACTATTTAGGTTGGATTGTTGCATAAGAGTTAGGCTCCTATTATCCGGAACCTATTATTTTAAGGTCCTTCCGTCTTCGTATGGGCATAGGCCTTTACTCTTTCCGGGTACAGTTTATGTATTTATAAACAGATATCTGTTTATTACAAGGGCGTAAGCTTCTTCTGTCTTTGATGTCTAGTAGAAGGACGTTACGCTCCATTTTATTGTTAATGGATTCTATTAACTATCGGTACTGCTTATGGTATATCTTTGACTTAGCAGTTGTGCTTAAGATTTCGGCTCATGAAGTAAGAGTTCTTCTACTTCTTGGGCTTACATTAATAGTGTCGCTATTATAGATTTTTGAAGGCCGCTCATTGCGCTCAGCCATCCACATTCATGAATTTTATCTTAGAAATATCGAGTCAATTTCTTGAGGCCTCTTTTGTTAGGTCTATTATCTACTGCTCAGAATGTCATTCTCTTAACAGTTGCTACTATAGCTAGGTAGGCTGTCTGTTTCGGCAGTGTCTCCGTTCGGCTGCCCTCTTCGCTCTGGGCTATTTGACCCAGGGCAAGAAAAAGGGGGGGGGGGGGGGAGGGTGTTCCCTTGGGTCACCTGTTTTACTATGAAAACAAGGGGATACCTCCTCCGGAGTTAGTAATTCTGAGCTGTTATTGGGATGGTTGTTTAGTGAGAAGTTTAAGTTTATAAAATTCATTCAAGTCTTAGTTTTTAAAGTATAGCTTTTGAATATTGCATATGTCAACGGACATGATTATGCAATTCTCAGACACTTTTAGGAGTATAAGAGTCTCTATTCTCTAGACTTACTTTATTATTGGCTTACTTTAAAAATTATTAGTATAAGGATTATATTGGATATTAATAGAGTACATGGATGTATGAAGCTCAATTTTGGAAGGTGTTGTATCTTTCTAATTTATCATAAATAAGAAAGATACATGTAAGGCCTATTACTTCTTTTCCCTACAGGGGATGACTCTATTTTATTTTATTGAGCGTATTCCATTTTGCTCTATGTCCTTGGCCCTCCAGCCTTTTTACTATTCAGCTATGTCTGGGTCATTGGTACAGTATAAAAATGTTAAAAAATTTATAGTAGTTTATATATTTTTTATACTTACCAATGACCCAGACGGGGATGGCCCTCCCAGGAGTTGGGAACTCTTGCCTCCCCGCTGAGTACATAGCGCTTACCAGGCACTGGTTATTAGAATGATAAATGGCGCCAATTTCGGAACGTCCTTGACACTGCGCATGCGCAGTAGGGGCGAAGTGTGGAGGGCCTTTCAGGACATGTTTTCTTTAGTTTTAGATGCAAATTTTGGGGATTGGGGGGCAAAATTTGTGTTTGGCCCTATATTTTAAGAGTTAGCACCAGCTATGTCTGGGTCATTGGTAAGTATAAAAAATATATAAATTACTATAAATTTTTTAACTTTCAGTGTGCATCCTGAAGGCTGCACGTTGAAAATATTAATTACTCTACCCCCAAATAATGGATATGGACTCTTCCAATTTCTGCCATTTAACAGGCATGGAAGATACCACCAGTGTTCAAAGGGTTAACTCTCTTTATCACATAATCATCATCAGATAGCTCATTATGGAAAATAACATTCATAACACATCTGTTACAGGAATGATGTCAAAAATAAATGTCAACGTCATAACATGGAGAGCACTGGCAAAACAAAACCAGTGCTCATTAGATAACAAGCAATGACGAGCCCGGTTAATCCTTGGATGGGTGACCATTCAGCGATTGATTCAGGTACTTCCTGCAGTAGTGGCTGGTGTGCAATCAGCGAAGTTTGAGCGTGTGATTCTGTGACGCTGCAACATGCCAGCTGTGAATGTTGGGAATGTTCACCAGTACTACGCAATCCTCACTGTACTTTGGTGTAAAATAGGGACCTGTTGAGGTGCTTGCCTTGTGTGCTCATCTGTGATGCACCGGCAGTGTGCTCCGTTGAGTTGAGCTGAGAATGTGATATGGGGTAATAATGTAAGTCAGAGAGCACTGCAGTGGATTCTAGAGGTTAACGTTGCATTATAACATTGTAAGTTGGTTTCGGAAGTAGAATTGAATTAATTTTCTCTTATATTTCATTAACTTTTTACATAATACAAATAGCAGATGACAGTTGCTAAAAAAAAATAAAAAATTCCTTGATAACTAAATATTATCATTTTTTGCCTTGGAAACATAGCTTGTGGTATTCCCCATTCTTTGGAGAGATCTTGTTCCAGTGAGGTTCTTTAGCCATATTCTTTGTTCCATAATAGAATTATTTTACACAATACTGTTTTTACAGGTTTTTGGCAGCCCCTTGAATTCCCTGAATGTCCTGGTATTCAGAAATCCCTTGCTGAGAACCTGGAAAATCCCTAATTATTGGAACCTTCCTTGTAATCCCTTGAAATAGAGGATCGCTAATGAGTCATGATTTGATATGAAATTTCTGTAACAAGTTCTCTAAAATCTATCCAAGCCAAGGATTACTGCGGCTCAGATCGATTTTAATGAATAAGGTTCAGAAATTTTATGTCAAATTGTAACGGATTTGAAATTCTTTTTATCACATAATGTGTAATTTAACACAAAATTATCTCACGAGTGACTGATACAAATGTTTATTTTTTTCGAGCGCTTGCACAAGCGAAAATAACCATTTGTCTCAGTCATTAGTGAGATAATTTTAGGTATCCACTCAAAAACACTAGATTTTATTTTTATTATGCACTTTTTATAAAAATCTGATAATTTCAATCGTTTCAACCATGAATTGATGCATGAAAGTAAACAGCATGTTGAATCATTGATATGCAGAAGTGATTTGATCGTTACTCGGAACAGATAGCATTTTGCGATCTGATTCAGTTGGTGGGTTTCTAGTCCAAACATGGCCTGAAAGTCTGTAATATAAGTTTTGGGTTTGGTACGTCCTTTGAAAGGACATACCAAACCACAAACTAATATTACAGACTTTCAGGCTATGTTTGGACTAGCAGGTTTGATGCATCAATTCAAGGTGAATATGTGTTGAATTATTGTTGGAAATGATTGGTATCCACTCAAAAACACTAGATTTCTTTTTCATTATATGTTTCTAGAACAAATTGATCATTTACAGTGAAAATTTGGCTCATATTCACCTTGAAGTGGTGCTTTGAAAGCCGCCATTCTGATTGATACTGTGAAAGTGAAAATTTCTCTATCTTCACAGTAGGGGATACGAATTCCATCCTTCCCTAATTTCTTTTACGGTATAATAAATTGTGTTATCACATAAAGGAAATGCCACTTGAAAGAATCAACATCAAATTCACCATTCTGATTCTTGCCAAATTTTGGCTTTATTAAAATTTTCTTGTTGTCTAGCAGCGAATCATTAGCTCACCTGACTGAAAGTCAGGGTGAGCTTTTCTGATCACTTTTTGTCCGGCGTCCGGCCTGAAGGTGGTGTTTGGGCCTTTTTCTCCTAAACCACTGGCTGCATATTAATGAAATTTCATGTGAGTAGGGGTTATATAAGGGCTTTTTGATTTTTTATCAAATTAGGTTTCGGCTCATATTGAGCAGAGGGATGGGGCAAAAATGCTCCAAGTCTTAAAAAATCTTCTTCTCAAGAACCAGCAATAGCAGAGACTTGATATTTAGTATGCAGCTTCCTTTAGAGGTGTAGACTCAAGTTTGTTCAAGAGAAGTTTGTCGGGCATTATTTGCCTTCGTTATGGGAGGGGCAAAAATTTTGGCCACGCCTAAAATTTCTGTTTTCAGAACCGACAGGTCGATTTGAACCAAATTTGATATGAGATGATAATGGGTCATAAGTAGTTGATTGATACAAAAAAAAATTTCTCATTGCCCCGTGGGAACCTCGGGAGCTAAAAATAGGAAAAACCTTAAAATTCCCATATCTCCAAAACTACACGGCACAGAGAATTCTTATTTTGTATAAAGCTTACTTTTATCCAATAGAATAGAATGGTTAAAAAAAAATCCCTATTGGTTTGATCACAAGGTACTTTTTTCAGGACTTTGAAAAAGTGCTGAGTCTGCACTTTTTAACACTGTAGGCAATGGGAAAGAGATTAAAAAATCTTCTTCTCCAGATCCAGCAGGCAGAATCTTTTGATATTTGGTATGCAACATTGTAGGGTGGATCTGATTCAAGTTTGTTCAAATTGGCCTCTTGGGTTCATATTTGGGCTCAGTATAGGAGCTCGATTTCGAACTTAGTGCATTTCAGGCAAATTTCTTAAAAAATCTTCTTCTCCAGATCCAGCAGACAGAATCTTTTGATATTTGGTATGCAACATTGTGGGGTGGATCTGATTGAAGTTTGTTCAAATCGGTTCCCTGGATTCATATTTGGGCTCACTATAGAAGCCCGAATTCGAACTTAGTGCATTTCAGGCAAATTTCTTAAAAAATCTTCTTCTCCAGATCCAGCAGGCAGAATCTTTTGATATTTGGCATGCAACATTGTGGGGTGGATCTGATTCAAGTTTGTTCAAATCGGCCCCCTGGGTTTATATTTGGGCTCAGTATAGAAGCTCGAATTCGAACTTACTGCATTTCAGGCAAATTTCTTAAAAAATCTTCTTCTCCAGATCCCGCAGGCAGAATCTTTTGATATTTGGTATGCAACATTGTGGGGTGGATCTGATTCAAGTTTGCCCAATTCGGCCCCCTGGATTCATATTTGGGCTCACTATAGAAGCTCGAATTCGAACTTAGTGCATTTCAGGCAAATTTTTTTAAAAATCTTCTTCTCCATATCCAGCAGGCAGAATCTTTTGATATTTGGTATGCAACATTGTGGGGTGGATCTGATTCAAGTTTGTTCAAATCGGCCCCCTGGGTTTATATTTGGGCTAAGTATAGAAACTCGAATTCGAACTTAGTGCATTTCAGGCAAATTTCTTAAAAAATCTTCTTCTCCAGATCCAGCAGGCAGAATCTTTTGATATTTGGTATGCAACATTGTGGGGTGGATCTGATTCAAGTTTGTTCAAATCGGCCCCCTGGATTCATATTTGGGCTCACTATAGAAGCCCGAATTCGAACTTAGTGCATTTCAGGCAAATTTCTTAAAAAATCTTCTCCAGATCCAGCAGGCAGAATCTTTTGATATTTGGTATGCAACATTGTGGGGTGGATCTGATTCAAGTTTGTTCAAAACAGGCCCCCTGGATTTATATTTGGCCTCAGCATAGAAGCTCGAATTCAAACTTAGTGCATTTCAGGCAAATTTCTTAAAAAATCTTCTTCTCCAGATCCAGCAGGCAGAATCTTTTGATATTTGGTGTGCAACATTGAGGGGTGGATCTGATTCAAGTTTGTTCAAATCGGCCCCCTGGATTCATATTTGGGCTCACTATAGAAGCTCGAGTTTGAACTTAGTGCATTTCAGGCAAATTTCTTAAAAAATCTTCTTCTCCAGATTCAGCAGGCAGAATCTTTTGATATTTGGTATGCAACATTGTGGGGTGGATCTGATTCAAGTTTGTTCAAATCGGCTCCCTAGATTCATATTTGGGCTCACTATAGAAGCTCGAATTCGAACTTAGTGCATTTCAGGCAAATTTCTTTGAAAATCTTATCAAGATCCAGCAGGCAGCATCTTTTGATATTGGGTATGCACCATGCTTACAGGGTTGAGATTCAAGTTTGTTCAAGCCAAGACCCTAGGTCCATATTTGGACTCACTGTGGGAGCTTGAATTGTAACTTAGTTCAAACTGAAGAATTTTCTTTAAAAATCATCTTCTTCAGATCCAGCAGTCAGAATGTTTTGATATTTGGTGTGCAGCATCCTTAGGGGGGTGAGATTCAAGTTTGTTAAAGCTAAGTCCCTGTGGGAGCCCGAATTATAACTTAGGTCAATATGAGGAATATTTTTTAAAAATCTTCTTTTTTTTTAGATCCACTGGTCAGAATCTTTGGATATTTGGTATAAGCTTTTCTTAGGAGGAGCAGATGCAACTTGTTGAAATCAATTCTCTGGGTTGATATTTAGGCTACCATGTCAGGTGAGCGCCCTCAGGCCCCTTGGGGCCTCTTGTCTATTTTAGCATGTGTTTGGTATGATTTTTTAGGTATAGATGAATTTATTTTTTATGAAGGACAAAATAAAAGATAAAAATATTTCACCCTGTGAGAACTCCAGGAAATGAAACACTGCTTGTTTACTATTCTGCTTTGTTGTTAACCCTTTACCCAACATAACAGCAAAAACCAGCCAGCACTATTCTAAAAATTTGCCGATTAATTTTCATTATTTTTTCATTTTTTTTGTCTCAAAACCCTACGTTGTGACCCCTCTTGGAACGAGCTCATCGGGCTCGTTCCAATGAGGGGTCATAACCTATGGTTTTGAGACAAAAAATGAAAAAATTAGTTATTCAAGAATTTTTTTGCAAGTGTCGGCTGCTTTTCGTGTTAGGTAAAGGGTTAACAAAGGACCTGGAACCAAGTCCTCTAATATGGGAAGAATAGGTATAAACAAATGGCTAAACTTGTCTTCATACCTATGTTGCTATCATGATATAGCCAGAGTTGTTGAAAGTGACTTTAAACACCAATAAATAAATAAATAATCAACTTTATTGTATCCAAAATTTACCTGTCTGTCAGATGAAGGGTTGAAGTGAAACCACACTGGGATCTGCAATCTGAGTCTCAACAGAGGCTTAATTTTATATTGGCTCCATTCTCAAAGTGAATTTGAACCATTTCTGAAGCTACGATGTTTTGAGACTACACATGCTTGATAACTGGGACACCCTCAACCAATGATCCTCATTTAATGTTGATAGGGTTGCAAACATGGCTGCAATTGCGGCTCATAGTTACCATGGAAACCCTATGGGAAATCACATTTTCATCTTCTTCTCTGGAACTACTGAGCCATTGTGAACCAAACTTTGCAGGAATGGTCTATGAGAGGTCCTTTATGAACAATCCTCATTTTGTTCCCATCAGTTGAAAAACATGGCCTCCAGAGGCATTCTTTGATTCTGATTTGTTGAGTTTCGAAAATCTCCTCTGCAACTACAAGGCCAAATGTTTTGACACCCTCTATGAACTATCATCATTCGGTGTTAAGCGGGTTGCAAACATGGCCACAATTGCAGCTCATAGTTACTATGGAAACCCTATGGGAAATCACATTTCCATCTTCTTATCTGAAACTACTTGGCCAGTGTGAACCAAACTTGGCACAAATAATCAGTTGTCGATTTAATTTTTTAAAATTGAATAGCAGTTTACTAACTTGGATAAATTTTGATTAGCATTTCCTATTATTTATATGTTTTTGTCAAGTGAAATTGATTAGCTATAGTTGAAAATTGATTCGAAAATCACTATGCGAATCCAGTTAACCAAGTCCTGTAAATAATGATCATTCTGTTTCTCGCAAATGAAGTAGCATTGCAGCCAGCTGCATTCTTTGATTCTGAAGGATGTGTAGTTCTTCCAGGTGAGCAATTACAGGCTCTTTGGAGCCTTTTGTTTAAACTAGTTAACTTAGACATCAATATTATGAAGACTTCAGGCTTAATAAAATTAAAAATCGGTTTCTCAGGCCCTCCCGCATGGTCCTTTTAGCTGCCGCATGCTCTCTTTTTATAACCAATGCAAACTTGAAAAAATAAAAATTAAATGGTTTATGTCTGATATTTTGCACAAGTTAACAAAATTGATAGATTTGTCCCTTTGCTTTTGCATTGCAAAGCCTTGTTGCACCCAAGGGACGAAATACACCACCGCCCTTGCTATTCTGTTGATTATGAGGCCTAAAACATAAAGTAAACCAAGAATATGAACTTCTGATGGCAAAGAAATAATTACAAAAATAAAATATAAAATAAAAATCCGCCCTCCCGCATGCAATTTTACAAAACTTGGCCTGAGAAACAACATCTACTTTGTGTGGCCTAAGGCAAAGCAATTGTTTCTTGTCAAGTGTTATCTGCCAAGCAGACAACACTTGACTAGAAACAACTGCTCAGGTTATACAACTTTTATTACTCACCACTATTCAAAACATAAGTATCAGAACACTAACCCATATAACATCAAAGATGTGTGGACTCGACTTCAGGTTTCAGTATGTTGAAGAAATTCCTAATTCTGTCCTTTACGATGCAAGTTTTTCCAGTGGGAAGGACACTGGTTTCTTTCCCCAGCAAGGATGGATAGAACCCTGTCACTCACAAAATATGATTTTCACTCCTCACAACTACTGGACAAGTGATTTCCTGAGTCCTGAAGTATACTACAATTTGTTATTAATTTGCAAACAAAAAATTATCAAAATGTCTTTTCAACCATGGGTGAGATTCTTCGTCATGTTGGTAACTAAACTGGAGAGCAGAGGTTCATTGATCATCACCTTGAACATCTGTCAGAAAGGTTGTTAATGTAATCCTTACCTACGTCGATAGCATGGTGTCGTTCAACAAGACACTTAATCCCAACTTCTCAACTGGTAGTACAGTGGCACAGACTGACAGTGTTCTTAGTGTTGAAATGATTAGGGAATTTTTGGAGTCGATTTGTCACCAGCCATTAGTCGATGACAAATCGACTAGTCAACTCTCATCACCACAAGATTATAGTATAGAAGCAGCAGCACCTATCATTACACATAACATGGCATTAAAATACCAGCGATTTTCCGCTTCTAACTTTACCGGTTGTAACTCATTTTAGGTGGAAATAATCTGTGCAATATGCCAGAGTCAACTGTTAAATGTCTTATTGCATATTTTAAATGTACATTGATAATCAAACAGCTTTTAAGCTGACATAATGTACCAGAATAATTCAAGAATCTTGTCGCAAACAGGAAGCCTTCCCTGTTTACAATTGAGCTGCTGTCTGTGTCATTTAATTTTGAATGAGAAAATTTCTGACTGTATATTATAGGTTATATATCATGTATTGGTAGTAATCCACTGTCTTTGTACTCACAATGATGAGAAATAAGCATGTGACACTGGTACATATACAGAACCGCATATACGTTTGAATGGGTTAAGAATTATTGCACTAGATTGCTTTGGCCCAGGATATCACGAGAGCCAAAGGCTCGAGTGATATCCTGGGCTAAAGCAATCGAGTGCGATAAATCTTAATCCATTCAAACGTATGTGCAGTTCTGTATTTATCACACACCTTGCATGTAACAACCACCCTACCCGAAAATTGAACTAAAAGTACTTTTCAACTGGATAATTGCCGAGCTTCCTTCGTTGCCTGGAAGACATCACTGTTACTTGACAGGGTACCAACCCTAATTTGCATTTCAAGTTTTACAGCATTTAATTGGTCGAAACCAAATGACACGATCAGTGTTACGGGCTCGATGATCGAACTTCATATATTAACAAAACTGCGGGAAATAACATGACAAAACATTATTAAATAAATAACAAGTTCAGTACACTCCATCATTATATGACCAGTTGTGGAAAGAATTTGTCAAGGAACAAGCAGTCAGAACAGGCCTGAAAATAAGCAGTCTGACATTTGCAGAATGAGGCCCCCAGAGGGTGAATTTGATGATGCAAACCCATACAGTGGGCCAATTTATCCTCTGGGTACCTCTTTCTGTTTAGTTTTGAGACCCTGATTCAGATTGAGGTTCACAGAGGGTAAATTCAGTGATGCTACCTGTGCAGGGTAGCTTTACTAAATTCACCCTCTGGGGACTTCATTTTGCAGATGACAGTCTGTTTATTTTCTGGCTTGAGTTAGAATGTTATTTTTATTTTGTAAATGTTTGACTTTAATCTGATTGTTTAAATATCTCAGATAAACAAATCTAAAGGAGGAACTTGGAATTTCCAAGCAATGTCAACTCTGGTGCATGCGACCAATGACTGATGTGATTTGTTTAGATGAGTTCCTTCTCTGTTTACGTTGGAAACAAAATCGAGCATGTTTTGTATCACCACATGTGCGATACACCTTTATTTTTATCATACAGGCTGAACAGTAGAAAGCTTGTGTTTTACATTAAGGCCACACAAAGTAGATCTTCTGTTTCTCAAGCCATTATTTGTAAAATTGCATGCGGGCGAGCGATTTTTTATTTTATTTTTTTTTCTGTAATTATTTCTTGGCCATCAAAGTTCATGTTCTTGGTTTATGTTTTAGGCCTCATATTCTACGGAACAGCATGGGTGATGGTGTATTTCGTCCCTTGAGAGCAAGAAGGCTTTGCAGCATTGCAAAGCCTTCTTGCACTCAAGGTACAAATTTATCAACTTTTCAACTTGGGCAAAATATCAGACATAAACCATTTAAATTTTATTTTTTTTAAGTGTTCATTGGTCATAAAAAGAAAGCAGGCGGCAGCCAAAAGGACCATGTGGGAGGGCCTGAGAAACAGATTTTTTATTTTTTTAGGCCTAATAGGTGTGTGATAAATAAAGAGTTTGTGTTATTATAGTGTGAGTTTATCGTTCTTTGCAGTTTTTCCTTTCCTTAACAATCAACATCTGATGGTACCTGGTCAAAGGAGGTCATTTTCATTAGAAAGTGTAACATCACCTGAAATCAGTGCTGAAGATGGTGAGCACCAGTATGGTCAGACTGGACGTGTTAGTAGAGGGCGCATGTGCAATGAAAGCTTTAGGGCTGCTGTGGATAGGTCTTATGACCCACTGCAGGAGACGATGGATCCATGTAATTATATAGTTAAAAAACATTAATGCATATCAGGTTGCGGTTTATAGGTTCTGTTTTTTTTTACTGTGAAATTCAAGATCATTATGATTGTTGTGCAAATTGATTTAGCTTGGAGGCTCCCAGTTTATCCCACTTCGTAATGTAATGGCTGAAATGCTATATCCACACAGCACTGTTCAGATTTGGTTATTTTTTTCAAATTTTGTCTCCAAAATTTAAGCTTCATTCTCAGTCATTGGAACAAACCCATTCAGCTTTTTCCTTCGAGGGTCATAAGCTAGTTTTTTTCAGAAAAAAATTGATAATTTTTAGTTATTCGGCTGGTAGAGTGCTAAATTATTTTTGTTCAGCAAAATTTGTTCAAATTTGCCTTGTTACAATTTATGGGAGAGTGCCTGTAGGCCTGTAAACCTTTACCTAACAAATTGGTCACATGCTCAATTTATAAATTGAGCAGTTGAAAAAAAAAAATTTCAAAAAAGTTTAACAAAACCATATCATGTGACCCCTCATTTCAATGAGGGGTCACATGATATGGTTTTGTTAAAAAAAAAGAAAATTTAAATAATTTTTTTTCAACTTCGCAATTGTAAATTGAGAATGCAGCCAATCCATTAGGTAAAGGGTTGCAGGCCTAATTCTGACTTTTATCACTTTTTGCTTCAGCAAAACAGTTGCCTTAACATGGAGTCTGTGGTTAAACTTTGAAGTTACATACTGGACAGTAGTTTCTAGGCAAAGCTTGGCTGCTTGCATAGGCAGCCAAGGCATGCCAAGAAACAAATGCAAAACCATAGTATGTACTATGTGGACTGTAGCAGAAATGTATAAATTTCCAGGATTTCAAGGATTAAAGTGGGAATTATTGTGTACAAATCCCCTTTGCTCTCTACATGTTCAAATAATTATATGTAGCTCCTCTAGGGAGCCCCTCTTATTTTTGTCCCAGAACATATTTGAAAATCCCCTGTGAGAACCCCAGGAAGTGAAGCAGTGTTTGTTTACTGTGGTAAACAAGCTCTGTTTTACTGGTAAAATAGGACCTGGTCAACAAAGCTATGGTCGGAAGTCCTCTAAAATGGGAAATACGTGTCTAAACAATGAGTGACTTGACTTTATCACTATATTGCAGTCATGATTAGCCATTGTGCAGAAATATGTGACCTTAAACCAATAAATAAATAACAAGAATATCCATGATTTTCTCATTCCAAACTCTTTGAAAACCTTGAAAATACTGAAGATACTGAAAACTTCATGAATTGACCAGTCATTCATTTGTAGTTATCCTGATTGTTGCATATCCCCCACCTCTCCCCACCCTCCTTAAAAAAAATGGTTGCTTGAGAGTTCAAATTTTCATAAAAAAAAACATTCATCATTGATGAAGTAAATGAAAGGTACATTGTAGCCTCGATTTTGGCTTCCAGTTCATTAACTCTTCAGGGTCTAATTCCAACTTTGATAACTTTTTGATGCAAAGGAACAGGTGCCCCAACATGCATTGATTGGGTTAACTGAAAACTTGTTTTCAAAGTACCTTGTCAGTTGTTTCTAGGCAAGTCTTGGCTGCCTCTGTAGGCAGCCAAGACTTGACTAGAAACAACAGCAAAGCCACAGGAGGTAGACTTTCAACATATAGCGAAAATGTATAAAATCTCCAGGCCCCTAAGGGTTAAGCTTGTTGATATATTGCTCCTAGAACTGTGCTTGTGAGCCAGAAAGTCTCAATTAAAATGTTTGGTGATTCACAGTGTTCTGACAATTTTGACATTCATCCATTGTCTTTTATGTCATTTTATTAATTTGTTCACTGTTAATTGCATGTGCAAGGTTGAAATTTGTTACTTTGAAGTGTGTTGATATTTGTGATAAATGTACTAATCCTTTTATTTGGGTTCTGTTTTCCATATATGTAATAATAAAGCCCTTTGTTAACCCTTTACCCAACGCAGACGATCTCAAAATTTATTATTTTAAATATAATTTTTTCAAATTTTTCAAAAAATTTCAACAAAACCATATCATGTGACCCCTCGTTGGAACGAGCTCGACGAGCTCGTTCCAACGAGGGATCACATGATATGGTTTTGTTGATATTTTTTTAAAAATAATATTTTTTCAACTGCTGAATTTGCATATTACGCGGGCGGATGCGGCCGATTGGTTGGGTAAAGGGTTAACCTTTTAAGCTCAATTCCAATGTTGACAATATTTGTGATCTCAGAATACGTGCCTTGACATTTTTTTTTTTTTTTTTTTTGTTATTAGGGTTTAACGACACATTAACAGCCAGGGTCATATCATGTCGGTGACAGTTTTATGGGTGGAGGAAGCCGGAGTACCTGGAGAGAACCACCGAGCAATGACGAGCAGCTGTCAGCTCTCCAACATCGTAACTCTGAACTCTGCGCCGTGGCACAGGCTTGGTTAGATTGGTTGAAGACATGGGCACCATCGACGTGCAGTATGCCTTAGTACACAGTGCCCCCATGTAGGCAATCGGGGCTAAGTGCCTTGCCCAATGATGCAACGCGGGAGCACGAATCAGTCGCTGAAATGGTCACCCATCCAACTACTAACCGCGCTCGACGTTGCTTAACTTCGGTGATCTGACGAGAACCGGTTACCACGACACCACCGCGCCCCCTACGTGCCTTGACATAAAGTCATACTTAGAGAGCTGGAGTGAAAGTTTTTAGGCAGTTGAGGATTGATTGGAAATCACTGAGACATGCCACTTGATAGAATTGTTCAGACCTCGTAATCTTTAACCCTTTACCAAACATGACAAACAAATAACACCTTCAAAAACATTTCATGAATAATAACGTATTTTCATTTTCTGCCTAAAAATCGAAGCTTATGACACCGAATGAGCTCAGTGAGTCATAAACTTTGTTCTGGAGGGAACATTTAACTAACTTTTCTAAAAAAGTTAAAAATCTGTTTCTCAGGCCTTCCTGCATGGTCCTTTTGGCTGCTGCATGCTCTCTTTTTATAACCAAATCCAAACTTAAAAAAATAAAAATTAATTTGTCTGATATTTTACCCAAGTTAATAAAATTGATGAATTTGTCCTTTGAGTGCAACAAGGCTTTACAATGCTTTAGCATTGCAAAGTCTTCTAGCACTCAAGGGATGAAATACACCCCCATGCATGCTATTCTGTAGATCATGAGGCCTAAAACATAAAACAAACCAAGAAGATGAACTTTTTATGGCAAAGAAATAATTACAAAAATAAAATAAAAAAAAAACACCTGCCCACATACAATTTTATAGAAAAATGGCCTGAGAAACAGAAGATGAACTTTGTGGGGTCTTACCTTGTTTCATTAGATAAAGGATTTTTAAAAGTCCAGACATTTTTAGTCGAGGTGTGACGAAGTCAAACTGGAATTATATAATTATTTATTTTGGACTTGCTAGGTGAAAGGTCAAGGTCACAGTTACCTTCAACATAGTAAATTGTAAACAATTGGTTTCTGGATGATAACTTGATAATGTTTCGACCCATGTTCATGAAACTTCATAGGTAGGTTGGCATCAATGAGAGGAAGAACCTTATTTATTATGGACTTGCTAGGTAAAAGGTCAAGGTCACAGTGACCTTCAACATAGTAAATCATAAACAATTGGTTGTCCGGACGATAACTTGATGATGGTTAGACCCACCTTCATGAAACTTCATAGGTAGGTTGGCCTTGGTGAGTAGAAGACCCATATTTATTTCGGACTCACAAGGTCAAAGGCCAAGGTCACAGTGACATTGAACATAGTAAAACGTAAACAATTGGTTTCCAGATGATAATTTGTCAATGGCTCCACCTACGTTCATGAAACTTCATAGGTAGGTTGTCATTGGTGCAAGAAAGAGCCCTATTTATTTCAGAATCACTAGGTCAAAGGTCAAGGTCACAGTGACCCTTCACATAGTAAATTGTAAACAATTGGTTTCCGGACGATAACTTGATAATGATTAAACCCACTTTTGTGCTGTCGCAACTCGACATTGGATCGGTGATCGTATCGGCATTTTTTACAATTTTATTAACATGAAAACTTCTTGTTGCCCCACTTCAAAGAAGGTGGTGCTATATTGTTGTGACCAAGTGCATTCATCCAAATTCTTCTCATGGGCACAACTTCTTACATTTATGAAACTTCTCAAACATGACCAAGGCTTAACCCTTTACCTAACATGAAAAGCAGACGATACTTGCAAATAAAATTCTTGAAGCACTAATTTTTTTTATTTTTTGCGTCAAAAACATAGCTTATGACCCCTCATTGGAACGAGCTCATTGAGCTCGTTCCAATGAGGGGTCATAAGCTATGTATTTTTATACTGTACCAATGACCCAGACTTAGCTGGTGCTAACTCCACAAAAACCAGGGCCAAACACAAATTTTGCCCCCCAATCCCCAAAATTTGCATCCAAAACAAAAAGAAATCATGTCCTAAAGGACCTCCATAGTACGACTCTACTGCGCATGCGCAGCGACGCAGTCGTCCCGAAATTGGCGCCAAATATCATTCTCTGTTTGGCCCTTCATCAGTCAACATCTCACTGATCTTTGTGCTTGTAAATCTCAGTTTAAAGGATGCCAGACACGTAATTTTTGGAGAAAATGTGATTCTAAGGAGGATAGAAGGAGGAGAGGAAAAAAGAAGTGGCAAAAAATAATCAGGGCTGTACTTAAAATTTTTTGTTGAAATTATGTTAAGTTGCCTATTTTCGAGGCATGGGCCTCTTATTGTCATTCTTGCTAATTGTTGCACTGCTTATTCAGTGTTTCCTCTCCCCTAGCCTTCTAAAGTCCCCCCTTGCAATTCTCCCATGCTTTTGGCATATTTTTGAGAAGTTTCATTTCTAAAATTCCCTGGGAGAGTTGCTTGGTTACAGAATGTTTTCTGTTATTTTCCCCATAGTTACGTTTTCACCCATGGGTGTATAACGTTTGTGTTCTGCATCTTCCATCTGATGTTCTGCAGATTCTCCCCTGGGAGTCTCTGTTTTGCATAAGATAGAGTGTAATTGATGACTGATTCCGGGCCAGTTTTTTCAGTGCCTGGAGTCATGTTTTCTACTGTGTTTACACTGTTTGTTTTCATTGGCAACAGCCTTTTTTGAGGGGGGCTGTTTGCCTTTGTGGTAGTTTATCTCATTATAAGATACATTTATTTTATCCGAAAGTGTCTCATTAATTATTTTATATAATTTTAAAATTTTTGACCACACTTTGCCATCGGATCCATCGGGGCTCAACGTTACTTTTCAGCAACTTGGGCTTCTCTGAAAAAATATTTTTTCAAAATTATTTTGTTTTGCAATTGTTTTTTCATTTATTAATGGATCATGTTATTATGTATCTTTGTGTCAGGGGTTTTTGCGAGTAACTAGGACTTATTGTTGTTCTTTCACAATGAAGGGACTTTGTTCAAATTGTAATAGGAAGAAATCTTCCTCTGACTTTCATGATCATTGTATTAATTGTAGTCAGTGTTCTCGCATTAATCCCTGTCCTATATGTGAACATTGGGATGAGAAACATTGGAAACGTGTGTCACGATATGTTGTTTCTGGAGAAAGAGCGATGCCGGCTCTTTCTCCACAAGGTCACTCTACTCTCTCAGTTTCTATTTCAGAGGAACCAGAACAGGGTGATGTTTCCATGTTATCTTCTTCAAGTGTGCGTCCGTCGTCACAAATAAATACAGAGCTAGCGGCAAAAGTGCTCATGGAGATTAGACAAATGTCGTCCGCTAGCTCGCCCGGTGTAGCGTCCATTCACCGAATGGTTCGGCAGCCGGGTTCGTCCGATGCGGTCCAAGAGGAAATTTTGGGTGATGCGAGCACTATAAAAATAATAGATGCACACCCAGTGACGGCGGATAGGGAACGAGAACGGAGGAAGCCTTTTAGTCCGGTTCCTAGCTCGTCCAGGTCCAGCCGGGCCGCGAGCGAGAGAGGCCCCTCTCTCGTACAACAACATCTGGGACCAGATGTTGTGGTACAAAATGTGTCTTTAGCGGAGCTTACGTCCGTCGCTCGGGACGCTCCGTTGTATAAGCAGTCCGCAGAGACTGTTAAGGCTTCCTCTTCTCGTCGGCGCACACGACCGCAGCTTGGCTGCGTGACCTCCGATATTTTGCCAGCTTCGCCGATGAAGGATTCTTCGGCGACCAGGTCACACCATCCGGCAGCCAGGGATTCGAGACCGATGGACTCCGGACGTTCGCATAGGAAAAGTATGCGGGAGCCATCTGATGCGGAGCTGCCCTCGGCGAAGCAGCGAAAGACCGCTCCTCCGCAGGTCTCGACGTCGGACATTCTAGTGCAGATAGCACAGCTTATCGCAGCATCCCAGCAGCCGACAGAAACGGTGTCGGATCGAGAATTATCCGACGGCGCTGGGTCGGTACGCTCCGCCGAAGCATCGGGGGCGGACGACCGGGAACATCGGGAGGTCCGACCGGATGGTGAAAGGGATACGGATGAATTGGAGCTATCCCTTTCGGAACAACATAAAGCTGCCGTGGACTTCATCCGGCACTTTCTTCCTCAAGTTGTTCCGTCGGGCCAGACTGCTGCGCTTCCGGACAGGAGAATTATAGCGTCATTGGACTCTGATTTTTTTGAGCGGTTCAGGGACATCGCTCCCGAGTTTCCGTCGCAGTCCAATAATGTTGCAAGAACATTTGAATTATTGAACGACGCTATTTTTAAACTTGCTTCCAGGACGGGGAAAGCAGGTTTCTTGTCCGCAAATACTCTCAACCTGCCTTTCATTAATGCAAGGAATAAATTCGACACGGCAGGTCAGGGTATACCGAGAGTTCCTCTGCGTATAGACGACGAGGCGGAAGACTTAGAGCTATCATTACCGTCGTCAGCTTCTATTCCAACCGCAGTGTTGGAAACAGCTATTGCGTCTAACAGAGCCAATTTAGATGCCTTATCTTACGCAGATCACCTTACTAAGGCGTTATCACTGCGTCTTCAAGGGGAAGAGTTTCAGGATATACAATCCTCCTTAAGACTTCTTTCAAGGGCAGTAGCTTATTCCACGTGTAACTCCGCCCTTTCAGTGGCAAATCTGGAGTTGGTTAGACGTGACGCAGCCCTGGCTACATCCACACTAGTGGATTCTAAGGTGAAGAACTCTCTTAGAGTCGCTTCGGTCTCAGGAGATCTTCTCTTTGACGGCAAGCTTTCCGCTATTTATGATAATATTAAAAAGAAAGCTAGTGATTCTCTGTTGTTTAGATCCGCTCCTAAAAGGTCGGATACAGCAGACACGAATAAGGCGGGCACTTCTGGGTCTTATGCGCCCAAGAGAGGTTCCTATAGAGGTTCCGGTGCGTCCTCTAGCTCTTATTCGAGAGACCGTCAGGATAGTGACTCTCGTTCGGGACGTCCTTCAGGCCGGGACAATCGGTCGGACACCCCGAGGTCGACGAGGCGAGGTGCGGGTCGTGGAAGACGTGGTTTCTCCTACCGCAGGCCTCGCAGATCCAGGAGGTGATGGCTTAAACCTCTATCGCGTTCCGGTTGGCGGAAGGTTGTCGAGTTTTTCTCAAGAGTGGGCGTCGATTACGGACGACCCGTGGGTGAGAGGAGTGACTTCGGAAGGTCTAAAGATATCCTTCAAACGAAAGCCTCCATTAACTCGAAGTCCAAAGTGGACTCATCTTCCGTCAAATCCTCAGAAAAGAGACGCTCTGCTATCAGAGGTGCAGTCTCTTTTAATGAAGAACGCGGTAGAGGTCGTAGAAAACCAGGAATCGCTGGGATTCTACAGCCATCTGTTTCTGGTTCCGAAACCAGACGGCTCGTTCCGTCCAGTCATAGATTTGAGCTGGATAAACAAGCTGATCGTCGCTCCGAAGTTTTATATGGAGACGATTCGATCGGTCAGAGCGAGTATTCGGGTGAACGATT
This sequence comes from Pictodentalium vernedei, assembly GCA_031216915.1. Taxonomy (NCBI): domain Eukaryota; kingdom Metazoa; phylum Mollusca; class Scaphopoda; order Dentaliida; family Dentaliidae; genus Pictodentalium; species Pictodentalium vernedei. The sequence goes on from CM062288.1 coordinate 281,299,101, forward strand.
ATGCAACGAGCATAGATCTCAAAGATGCGTACTTTCACGTCATGGTACATCCGACATTCCGAAAGTATCTACGCTTCGCAGTCCTAGGAGTGGTGTATCAGTTCCGGGCCATGTGCTTCGGATTGAATCTAGCACCCTGGGCTTTCACTCGGGTAATGAACTCGGTAATGATCTACTTCCGAGCTCATTCGTCTGCGGTAACGTCGGCCTACCTGGACGACATTCTTCAGAGGTACGGCAACGAGTTAACGCTTCAGAACGATGTTCAGAATCTTCTTCTATTGCTCCGACGTCTCGGTTTCATAGTAAACGAGGAGAAGTCGGATCTGGTGCCGTCCAAGTCATTCACTCATCTGGGAATGAGCTTCGAGACGCACAACAATCTCGTTCGTCTGCCGTTAACCAGAGCGAAATTAGTCAGTTGTTACGCTCGCTATTGTATGAATACAGACAAAGTCACGGCGAGAGAATTTATGAGACTGATAGGTCTGTGCGGAGCCGCCGCGGATCTCATTCCGATGGGACGGCTACGCACACGGCCTCTTCAAATTTTCCTGACTCAGAATTGGAGTGTGAAAATTCATTCGCTCGATGTAGACGTTCTCTTGTCAGATCAAGTAAAACAAGAGATTCAGACTTGGGCAAACATTCAGTGGTTAACTCAAGGAGTTCCGCTGCAGTTGCCGGATCCGAGTTTTACCATTATGACGGATGCCAGTCAAACAGGTTGGGGTGCATCATTAATCCCAACGGATTCGAGATGCCAGGGTCTTTGGGATCCGCAATTCCTGTGCAAGCACATAAACATCAAGGAAATGATGTCAATTTGGCTTGCGTTACGTCACTGGATGGACATTATTCACGATGCTCATGTCCAAATCCTATCCGACAATACGACAGTAGTGGCGTATATACGGAATCAGGGAGGCACTCATTCAGTTCCGTTGTTCAATCTAACGGAAAGAATCCTTCTGTTTGCGTTGGAACATCACGTTCTTCTTTCGGTCCGTCACATACCGGGTCGTCTGAATGTGCTAGCAGACTCCCTTTCACGAAAGGGTCGCTTGTTGCCGTCGGAGTGGACTCTCAACAAACAAGTATTCAATCAGATTTGCTACCAATGGGAACGGCCAATGATAGACTTATTTGCGACACATCTCAACAATCAGTTGCAGACGTATGTGTCCCCGTGTCCGGATCCAAGAGCATTTGCAGTAGACGCTCTGTCGATTCCTTGGGACGGAATGATAGGATATGCGTATCCTCCAGCGCCGTTAATTCAACAAGTATTGCTAAAGATAAAACAATCTCAATGCAAGATTCTGTTGGTAGCATCTCTGTCGCCACAGAGACCGTGGATAAATCTACTCAGGTATCTGTTGTGGGACCTACCGCGGAAGCTTCCTCCACGAGAGGATCTTCTTTGGCAGGGGAAATCGCGCCAACTCCATCACAACCCGCAAGGTCTCAACCTTCACGTTTTTCCGTTGTGCGGTCCTTCTTGCATGGCAAGCACTTTACAGGACGAGCACTGGACGCGATTTCTAACTGTAGGAGGACCTCCTCTTCGCTAAACTATGCGGCTAAGTGGAAGGTTTTCCGTCATTGGTGTAGGGATCATTCTGTAGATATATTTGATCCCTCTATACCAGACATTGCTAACTTTCTAGTATACTTGTTTGACGAAATCAAACTGCAGCCTGTTTCTATAAAGGGTTATAGATCTATGTTATCTGATACCTATGCACATCATGATAGTTTACAAATTGGATCTAATGTCTCTTTATCGAAATTGGTTAGAAACTTTTCGATAAATAGACCCAGAACTCTTAGATTAATTCCTAAGTGGAATTTAGCTTGGGTTCTCCTTAAATTGAAGGAAAAGCCATTTGAACCTCTTGGGACAGTAGATTTCAAATTCTTATCTTATAAGACAGCTTTTCTCTTAGCTTTCTCTTCTGCCAGAAGAGTCAGTGAGCTTCATGCACTATCGGTGGATGATTCTCATTATCGTAGTGTTGGGAACACTATCACCTTCACTACTAATGTCGGTTTTTTAGCTAAGAATCAGGCTCCTAATAAATATCCGGAACCTATTGTTATTAAGGCTCTTCCGTCTTCAGACGGGCGTAGGCCTTTACTCTGTCCTGTTAGAGCACTACGTATCTATAAACAGAGATCTCAGTTCATCAGAAAGGGACGGAAACGTTTCTTTCTGTCTTTGATGCCTAATAGAAAGGACATTTCAGTCCATTCTATTGCTAGATGGATTCAGTTAACTATCCGTACTGCGTATGAAGATTTATCTTCTTCTCAGCAGTCTGTGCTTAAGATTTCTGCTCATGAAGTAAGAGCTCTTTCTACTTCCTGGGCTTATGCTAATAGTGTTGCTATTGCAGATTTAATGAAGGCTGCTTATTGGTCTCAGCCTTCCACATTTACTAATTTTTATCTCAGAAATATTGAGTCCATTTCTGGAGACCTGCATTGTTTAGGTCCGTTATCTGTTGCTCAGAATGTCGTCCACTAAACAGTTGCAACTATAGTTATGCAGGCTTTCTGTTCCGGCAGTGACTCCGTCCGACTGCCCTCTTCGCTCTGGGCTATTTGACCCAGGGCAAGGGGAAGGGGGGGGGCGGGTGTTCCCTTAGGTCACCTGCTTTATAGTGAAAAGCAAGGGAATGCCTCCTCCAAGACAGTATTTCTGAGTCGCTTCCGGGATGGTTTTAAAGTGTAATATTAATGTTTAATTTCATTCATGTCTTATTTTTAAAGTGTAGCTCGGTGTGAAGCATTTGTATATGTCAAGTGTCAAACGGGCTTTAATATACAATACTCGGACACTTTTAAATGATTATAAAGAGTCTCAATTCTCTGGACTACTTTATTTATTGGCTTGCTTTAAAAATAATTAGTATAAGGGTTATACTGGATGTTAATAGAGAACATGAATGTTATTGTGCTCAATTATTAAGGGTAGTGTATCTTTCTAATTTAAATATTAAATAAGAAAGATACATGTAAAGCCTAATACTCCTTTTCTCCTTAAGGGGTTACCTCTTTATTTTATAATTGAGCTTATTGGATTTTCCTCTATGTCCTAGGCCCTCCAGCCTGTTTACTATTCAGCTAAGTCTGGGTCATTGGTACAGTATAAAAATGTTAAAAAATTTATAGTAATTTATATATTTTTTATACTTACCAATGACCCAGACGGGGATGGCCCTCCCTGAGTTGGGAACTCTTGCCTCCCCGCTGAGTACATAGCGCTGACCAGGCACTGCCAGTAAGAATGATATTTGGCGCCAATTTCGGGACGACTGCGTCGCTGCGCATGCGCAGTAGAGTCGTACTATGGAGGTCCTTTAGGACATGATTTCTTTTTGTTTTGGATGCAAATTTTGGGGATTGGGGGGCAAAATTTGTGTTTGGCCCTGGTTTTTGTGGAGTTAGCACCAGCTAAGTCTGGGTCATTGGTAAGTATAAAAAATATATAAATTACTATAAATTTTTTAACTTTTGTGACAAACAATGAAAAAGTAATAAAAATTTAATGGTGAATTTTGCGAATAACACTGGCCGGTTTTGGCCATTACGTTGGGTAAAGGGTTAAAAGTTGTGCAACTATCAGAATCAGTTCCCCGGGAGAACCACGGGAAGTGAAGCCGTGCTTGTTTACTGTGGTAATAGTGGCCAATGCTTGGGGTAGAAGTCCTCTAAAATGGGCAAGATAGGTATAAACGATTTACTAAACTTAACTTTAACTCCATGTTGTGGTCGCAATTAGATATTGTGCAGAAATATGTGACCGTAAACACCAATAAATAAATCAGAATTGATCCTCACAAATGATTCTCTCAAGGACAGTAATGAGAATCAACTTTGATTCGTGGTGAGGCCAAAAAGGTTGATAAATAAGGGGAATTTGGTGCTTGTCACAGTAATTTTTTCGACAATTACAAAAATTTATATATAATTAACAGGAGTTTACTCTATAACCCATATGCAATTAACAGATCAAATTCGTACTGAAGGTATGGTAAATGGTTTTGTGTTTGAAAATGATATTCAATTAACAGGGATATACAATTAAGAGATATCCAATTAAGTGGGCTCCACTGTATTATATGCTAAATGATAGATTATCGAAAAAATAAGATAGAAATCATATCCTGCACAGTGAAGATATAGAAATTTTAATTTTCACGGTATCAATCAAAATGGCGACTTTCAAAGCATCACTTCAAGGTGAATACGAGTCAGATTATCACTGGAAATTATCAATTTGTTCTAAAAACATATAATGAAAAGAAAATCTAATGTTTTTGAGTAGATAGATCATTTCCAGCAATAATTCACCACTTATTCACCTTGAATTGATGCATGAAATCCGCCAGCTGAATTGGATCGCAAGACACAACCTGTTTCGGAGTCTCGATCTGATCACTTTCGCATATCAATGCACATCAGCTGTTTACTTTCATGCATCATTTCAAGGTTGGAAGGAGTGGAATTATCGATAGGAATGATTAGATACTTATAAAAAGAAAAAAATAAAAAGAAAATCTAGTGTTTTTGAGTGGATACCAAAAATTATCTCACTTGTGACCGTGACAAATGGTTATTAACATTAGTCTCAGTCACTCATGAGATAATTTTCAGTAGCCACTCAAAAACACAAGATATCCTCTCTCTATCTTGTTCATGATCTGAGGCAAATACTTCAGTTGTCGGATTTGTACTTGCCTGGTTTGATTTCTGTTCTTTCTCTGAACTGCATTTGCAAGGATGGCCAGTGTGCCACCACCAAGTTTAACATCTTTCTGCTGAAATCTTAAGCAAGTTTCCTGCAGTACGTGGAGAGTGGATTGTAACTGAAACGTTGCTTGTGTTTTTTGTCCATATATACAGAATTTGAAAGTTTTCAATGCAGACAAATTGATTGCACTTACTTAGCAAAATAACAAGCACAAGCAAAGTTAAACTCGTGACCATGACCATAATTTGCAATTATTGCTTGGGTGGAGTCTCCACTCTGTGGATGATTTAGTGATAATACACTCTCCATGTTCTGTATGTTTACTTCATAAATTATTAAAGTTTTTTAGCATTATTTCCCCAGAAAAGGCTATTTTATTACTCTTTGTCAGTTGTATTAAAATGCACTATTAGGCCACACAAATTTAATTTTCTGTTTCTCAGGCCATTATTTGTAAAATTGCATGCAGGCGATCGTTTTTTTATTTTATTGTTTATTTCAGTAATTATTTCTTTGCCATCAAAAGTTCATGTTCTTGGTTCAAGTTTTAGACCTCATAATCTGCAGAATAGCATGGGTGGTGGTGTATTTCATCCCTTGAGTGCAAGAAGGCTTTGCAATGCTAAAGCATTGCAAAGCCTTCTAGCACTGAAGGGACAAATTCATCAATTTTTTTAACTTGGGTAAAATATCTTGGGTGAAAATTTAATTTTTATTTTTGTTTATGTTTAAATTGGTTATAAAAAGAGAGCGTGCGGCAGTCAAAAGGACCATGCGGGGAGGGGGGGGGGGGTGGCCTGAGAAACAGATTTTTAATTTTTTTAGGCCTTACAACAAAAGATTAAAGTGGTAAGCTGCTTAAATTATGATATATGACACTTTACCCAATGAATTGACCACATGCACCCTTGTAATTTACAAATTAAGTGATTGAAAGAAACTATTGTTTTCAAAAAATTTCAGCAAAACCTTATTATGTGCCCCTTCATTTGAATGAGCTTGTTAAAACTCATTCCAATGAGGGGTTCCATGATATGGTTTTGTTGAAATGTTTTGAAAAAATTGAAAAACAATAATTAAAACAATAATTTTCATTATCATCCTGTGCATTGGATAAACAGTTAATGTACAATGCTGTATTTTTCTTGTCATGACCCAAACATTGCGTTCAGTACATTATTACTGTCGTCAACAAGTTCTGATGCATTCAGATTTCTGTTTAGTTAATTCATTCTTATTGTCATTTGTTATATAGTGGAGGAGGAAAGTAGCGAAAGTGGTTCTTTGAGTCAAGGACGGTCAAACTCCGCCAGGTCCTCATTCAGTAGTGAGAACACAGATGTAAATAATCAGAGAAGGATGAAGAAGAAAGCACCTAGAAAATCTGGGAATATATTCAAAGGGTTGTTTAGGTATGTAGCAGAATTATCTAATGTGAATATTGTATATTTAGCTCCAAAAAGATTTCTTGCAATTATAATAATTTTTTGTGTTGGATAAATTATAATAGCTCACATACTAAAAGTTTAAGTACTAAACACAGTTTTTTTAATGTTGTCCTAGAATCAACACTTAATCCTTCACCCAATGAATCAGTATCCACCCGTGTAATTTGCAAATTCAACCGTTGGAAAAAGTTACCAATATTTTTCAAAACATTTCAACAATACCATATCATGTGATCCATCATTGGAATGAGCTCATCGAGCTCATTCCATTGAAGGGTCACATGATATGGTTTTGTTGGAATTTTGTTAAAAATTTGAAAAAAAATATTAATTAAAATATTAAAGTAACAAAATATTGTGTGCATTAGGCAAATGGATAAAAAAGATTTTTTTTCAAAAAAAATGATTGGTTAACCCCTTGTACACTAATGTCAGTGTACCAGATTTCAAGGAGATAATAGTTCCTGTAATGCAACAAGAAATTTAGCCAATTTAAACTTGTTTGACAGAGCTCAATGAGCTCTGTCCAACAAGACTGAATTGGTTAAAATCCTAGTTGTATTATGGAAAAATTTTGCTTCTTGAAATTTTGACATCAGTATGGCAAGGGGTTAACCTTCATTTAGCCTCAGATGTTGTAAGTGACCTAAACTTCAATACACATGCAAACAATATTCAGGTGTTGTTCATTCAATATAAACTTTTATTTAATGCTCAGGCATCAATTCACGCTGAAAAATTAAGTCATATTCCCCTGTCGGTCGGCAAAACGAAATATCAAAATGATATTTAGAAATCGATATTTCATCGTAGGTTCGGATGACGAATCACATGTACTTTAAACGAGTCAGCACATCAGTAATGAATTCCAGAGTCCCAAATACAAACGAATTCGAATAATTGATAGTGACAGTGACTAAATCAATTCATTAAATCAGCGGTTTCAAAGTTTGACTTTCTCATTCACCTTCCAGCGAAAAGCCGAAATCACTTTCAAATTTCTTCAGTTCAACTTCACACGTCTTCAGTGCATTGAGTTCAAAAAAAATAAAATGACGTGTCTTGTTATTGAAAATAAGAAAGTGGTGTTTTTTGTTATTGTTCTATTTCTTCGAAACACATTGCGATTATTTCAATTCGCCAGCCTTGGTAAATCGTAAAGTTAGGGGAGAAATAAGACGGGACTACTTTTTGTGCGGATATTCACACATTCCAATGGTTGGAGTTTGGTTGTTGTAATTTTTGTATGGACGCCGGTTCGGCACATAAATTTTGCGCCTTAATGGCAAATAAAGGCCACAAATTGGAGAGTTTGTAGTCGTAGAGCATTAAATAAAAAGAAAATTCACGAAAATTTGATGAATACAGAAAATATCTCGTTCGTGGCTACAAGAAATATGAGGATCTTCACTCGCGACTGCGTCGCTCGTGAAGATCCTCATATTTCTTTGTAGCCACTGACGAGATATTTTCGGTATTCATCAAATTTTCGTGAATATCCTCTATTTCATTATGGGTCATAAGTTCTTGACCACTTTTTAGCTCACTTTGACAAAGTCAAGCTGAGCTAATCTCATCGCTCTCCATCTGTCATCCGTCAACACCATGTTTTGGCCTTCTCTTCCAAAACCACTTGGCCAATTCAAGTGAAATTTGTGTGAGTCATGGTCCCAAAACGGCATTGCATTTTTGTTCAACTCAATATGCCCAGCCCCGTAGGAAGGGAGTGGGGGGAAATTCTCCCAATATATTTTTAAAATCTTCTTCTCATGAACCAGTGGGTACAATGACTTGATATTTGTTATGGAGCTTCTTTTTGAGGTGTAGAATCAAATTTGTTCAAACAAAGTCTGTGAAGCAATATTTGGCTTTGTAATAGGAGGGGTAAGATTTTTGGCGCCACCCAAAATTTCTATTTTCTAAACCGATGGTCTGATTTGAACCAAATTTGGTATGTAGCATTATTGGGTCAAGACACAAAACAACATTTCACCAGCCTACTTAGAAGAACTCCTCAATACCAAGAATGTGTGTCAATACAACCTGAGGTCTAATGGTAAAATGCTGTTCCAAAACATAGGTGTAAGACATTTGGAGATAGGTCATTCTCATTTGCTGGCCCTCACATGTGGAATAATTTATCAGAACATACCTGTTTCAAAAAGTCTTCTAGTGATGTTCTGGACTGTAAGATACTATATATATTCCGTTTGTATATTTGCACGAGCTCAGTAACATGTACAGTGCCTTAGAATATGGTTCTACATCTTCTGAACTATAATTTTGACGCTATATAAATGTATATTATTATAAGTACTTGACTCAAGCAAAAAAAAAAATTCCTGCATCCCCATTGCAACCCTAGAAGCTAAAAATAGAAATATTTTCAAACGCCCATATTTCCAAAACTGCATGGAACAGAGAGCTGTTATTTTGTATGAAGTATCCTTAGGGCCAGTATAACTTAGTGGTAAAAAAAATTGCCATCGGCTATGTTAGGGTGTTCTTTAAAAGGCATCAAAAAAATGCAGAGTCAGCATATTTCCAAAAATTTCAAAAAATCTTTTCTCCAGAATTAATGGTCAGAATCTTTTGATATTCGGTATACAGCATTCATGGTGTGGGGGGGGGGGGGGGGGGGGGGAGGGGGGTGTCAGATACAAGTTTGTTAAAATCAAGCTCATTCGTTCATATTTGGACTCAATACAGGAACCCGACTTTTTAACTTAGGGCAATATGGGGAATATTCTTTAAAAATCTTCTTCAGAACCACCAGTTAGAATCTTTTAATGTTTGGTATACATCATTGTTGTGAGGGTCAGATTCAAGATTGTTCAAACCAAGTCCCTAGGTTAATATTTGGGCTTCCTGTGGAAGACCAATTTTTAACTTAGAACTTAGTTCAATATGTGGGACAATTTTTAAAAATGTTCTTCTTCAGATCCTCCACTCAGAATGCTTTCATATTTGGTATACAAAATCTCTAGGGGGTGGGGGGGAGGGGGTGGGGGTCAGATTCAAGTTTGTTCAAATCGATCACTAGGTATATTTGGGCTTGCTATGGTAGCCCAAATTTTAACTTAGTGCAGTATGAGGAAATGTTTTGAAAAATCTTCTTCAGATCCACTAGTCGGAATGCTTTCATGTTTGGTATACAATATCTCTAGGGGGGTCAGATTCGAGTTTGTTCAATTTGAGTCCCTGGATTAATATTTGGGCTCCATATGAGAACCTGAAATTTTACTTAGTACAATATGAGGGAATTTCTTCAAAAATCTTCTGATTCACTAGTCAGAATGCTTTCATATTTGGTATACAACATCTCTAGGGAGGTCAGATTCAAGTTTGTTCAAATCGGATCCATAGGTTAATATTTGGGCTCGCTATGGTAGCCCAAATTTGAACTTGGTGCAATTTGAAGAAATTTCTTTACAATTTCTCTTCTTCAGATCTAACAGTCAGAATGCTTTCATATTTGGTACACAACATCTCTAGGGAAGTCAGATTCAGCTGTGTTCAAACCAAGAGCCTGGGTTAATATTTGGGCTCGCTATGGGAGCCGGAATTGGCCATTTTGCTGAAGAATTAAAAATTTTCAAATCGGTTCACTAAGGGTCTATATGGGCTCGCCCAAATTTTAACCTAGTGCAATATGAGTAAATTTTTAAAAAATCTTCTTCTTCAGATCCACCAGTCAGAATGCTTTTATATTTGGTTTACAACATCTCTAGGGGAGTCAGATTCAAGTTTGTTCAAATTGGTTCCCTGGGTTAATATTTGGGCTCCCTGTGGTAGCTCAAATTTTAACTTGGTGCAATATAAGGAATTTTTTTTTTAAATCTTCTTCAGATCCACTAATCAGAATGCTTTCATATCTGGTATATAACATCTCTAGGGGGGTCAAATTCAAGTTTGCTCAAATCAGGTCCATAGGTTAATATTTGGGTTCTGTTTGGTAGCCCAAATCTTAACTTAGTGCAATATGAAGAAATTGATTTAAAAATTTTTTTCTTCAGATCCAACAGTCATAATGCTTTCATATTTGACCTCTAGGGAGGTCAAATTCAACTTTGTTCAAATTAATAGTCTGGGTAAATAGTTGGGCTCCCTATGGGAGCCGGAATTGGCCATGCAGCTGAAGAATTAGAAATTTTGTATTCAGTATCCGCTAGGGGTGTGTAACTAAGATTAATCTACATAGGTTTTATCAAGGGTCTTCAAAGGGGAGCTCCACGTTTTACATTATGATCAGTTGAATAAAAGGCATGATGCTCGAACTATTTTTGTCACTCCTGAGCAGCTCAAGGATTTACAATGTATCCTTTGGAGATGGATTGCTTTATGTAGACTCATTCTTGGACTCTGTTTATATTGTGTTCTTTTCAAGGTGAGCGATTCAGGCCAGGTGGGGCTTTTTGTTTATTTATTTATTGGCATTTAATGACACTTTCAACAGCCAGGATCACCTTGTGTTGGACAGTTTTATGGATGGGGGAAGCTGGACTACCTGGAGAGAACCACCGAGGACTGGAGACCAACTGTCAGACCCCCCAGCATACTAACTTCACACAAGATGGGTAAACATTGGTTGAAGACAAGTGCACCATCGACGTACAGTACGTCTTACTACAAAGCCCCGCTGCACTCCCATGTAGGCAGTTGGGATTGACTGCCCTGCCTATGGGCACAATGCAATTACCCCTGGTGGACCTTTTGGTTTGATTTCCAATGCCATAACCACTGAGATACCACCTTTCTTTCCCACTTGATAGACCTTTACATTTCTTTTGCCTGGGACTTCATCAAATTTTTGCCACTTGAAAGATGTTGTTAGAACTTGAGACACTCGGATGTTATTAAAAAGCTGTAAGTCGTACCCAACTTGATATGATTAAAGTTTTGATGTCCCAGTGGGATCCTCACTTGATTACTGTGGTGCATCAGATCACGATCTAACTACGGCTGATTTACACCTACTAAGTTGCAATATTTTTACATTTCTTTTTAGACAGGTGGGTCACTTATTTTAGCTGGTAATGGTGGCAAGCACTCACATAGATTTTGATCATCATTTTATATTTTCCATAGTTTTGAAAACTCTTGATTTTGGATTTGCCCTATTCTTGAAAATCTTTAAAAACATGCCTCTAATGGCCACTAAGCCCTTTATTTTCAGGCCAGATAGCATTGGTCTAATTGGTAGGAAAAGTGTTAAAATGTAAACATTTTCTGGAATCTTGTTACAGGATAGGGAAGAATCGACGATCAGATGAAGGTTTGAAGAACACCACTCTTCCCACACATCAACCTTCCACTGTAGAGAATCATATAGCAGAATCATACACTGACCACAATAGGTATGTAGATAAACCCTTTACCTAATAAATTGGCCACACCCACTCGCATAATTTTGTAAATGCACAGATGAAGAAATAATTATTTTTTTAAAACATTCATCAAGAAAACCATATCATGTGACTTGTCATTGGCATGAGCTTGTCGAGCCCATTCGAATGAAGACGTCACATGATATGGTTTTGTTAAAAAATTTTGATAAAATTGAAAATAAATACTTAAAATAGAAAAAAAATGATATTGTCTGTATGTATTTTAACCCTTTACCTAACGAATCGGCCGCATCTGCCCACGTAATTTACAAATTAAGTACTTAAAAAAAAATATGTTTCAAAGAATTTCAACGAAACCATATCATGTGACCCCTCATTGGAACAAGCTTGACGAGCTTGTTCCAATGATGGGTCACATGATATGGTTTCGTTGAAATTGTTTGAAAAATATGCAAAAACAATTAAAATAATAAATTTTGATATCATCTGCGTTGGGTAAAGGGTTAATATGATTAATTATTTTTATTTTGTATGATATTTTAATTTAGTGTTACTTAGCACTTTTAGGATTTCAGTTGAAAAAAAACCCACAAATAAAAAAATAAAGACAATAAAAAACTAAAACTAATACATAACTAAATAAATAAAGTAAAAGAATATTATTAACGTTCACAAAATAATATTTTTATACTGTACCAATGACCCAGACATAGCTGGTGCTAACTCTTAAAAATCTAGGGCCAAACACAAATTTTGCCCCCCAATCCCCAAAATTTACATCTAAAACCAAAAGAAATCATGTCCTGAAGGACCTCCATACTTTGCCCTTACTGCGCATGCGCAGTGTCAAGGACGTTCCGAAATTGGCGCCAATTATCATTCTCTGTTTGGCCCTTCATCAGTCAACATCTCACTGATCTTTGTGCTTGTAAATCTCAGTTTAAAGGATGCCAGAAACGTAATTATTGGAGAAATGGTGATTCTAAGGAGGATATAGAAGGAGGAGAGGAAAAAGTAGTGACAAAAAATAATCAGGGCTGTACTTAAAATTTTTTATGAAATTATGTTAAGTTGCCTATTTTCGAGGCATGGGCCTCTTGTTGTCATTCTTGCTATAAAGTTGCACTGCTTATTCAGTGCTTCCTCTCCCCTGGTCTTCTAAGTCCCCCCTTGCTATTCTCCCATGCTTTTGGCATATTTTTGAGAAAGATCATTTCTAAATTCTCTTGGGAGAATTAGCTTGGTTACAGAATGAATTCTGTTATTTTCCCCATGTTCACGTTTTCACCCATGGGTGTATAAACGTTGTGTTCTGCATCTACCATCTGATGTTCTGCAGATTCTCCCCTGGGAGTCTCTGTTTTGCATCAGATAGTGTGTAATTTTGATGACTAATTTAGGGCCAGTATTGTCAGTGCCTGGAGTCATGTTTTCTGGTGTTTTTACACTGTTTGTTTACATTGGCAACAGTCTCTTTTGAGGGGGGGCTGTTTGCCTTTGGAGTAGTTTATCTCACTATAAGATACATTATTATTATCCATAAGTGTTGCATTAATTATTTAATATAATTTTAAAATTTTGGACCACACTTAGTCTTGGGATCCATTGGGGCTCAACGTTACTTTTCAGAAACTTGGGCTTCGCTGAAAAAATATTTTTCAAAAATTATTTTGATTTTCAATTGTTTTTTCAATATTAATGGATCATGTTATTATGTATCTTTGTGTTTAGGGGTTCGTGCGAGTACTAGGACTTGTTGTTGACTTTTCATAATGAAAGGATATTGTTCAAATTGTAATAGGAAGAAATCTTCCTCTGACTTTCATGATCATTGTATTAATTGTAGTCAGTGTACTCGCACTAATCCCTGTTCAATATGTCAATATTGGGATGACAAACATTGGAAACGTGTGTCACGATATGTTGTTAGTGGAGAAAGGGCTATGCCGGCTCTTTCTCCGCAGGGTCACTCTACTCTATCAGTTTCTATTTCAGAGGAACAAGAACAGGGTGATGTTTCCATGTTATCTTCCGCAAGTGCGCTTCCGTCGTCACAAATGAATACAGAGCTAGCGGCAAAAGTGCTCATGGACATAAGACAAATGTCGTCCGCTAGCTCGTCCGGTGTAGCGTCCATTCACCGAATGGTCCGGCAGCCGGGTTCGTCCGATGCGGTCCAGGAGGAAATGTTGGGTGATGCGAGCACTATAAACATTCAACGTGCACACCCAGTGACGGCGAATAGTAGGAGAGTTCGGAGGAAGCCTTCGAGTCCGGTTCCTAGCTCGTTCAGGTCCAGCCGGGCCGTGAGCGAGAGAGGCCCCGCTCTCGTACAACAACATCTGGGACCAGATGTTGTGGTACAAAATGTGTCGCAAGCGGAGCACACGTCCGTTGCTCGGGACGCTCCGTTGTATAGGCAGTCCGCTGAGACTGCTCAGGCTTCTTCCTCTCACCAGCGGACACGACCGCACCTTAGCTACATGACCGCCGATATTCTACCAGCTTTGCCGATCAGGGATTCTTCGGCGACCAGGTAACGCCATCCGGTAGCCAGGGACACGAGGCTGGTTGACTCCGGACGTTCACATAGGAAGAGTATGCGGGAGTCACCAGATGCGGAGCTGCCCTCGGCGAAGCAGCGAAAGACTGCGCCTCCGCAGGCCTTGATGTCAGACGTGCTTGTTCAAATAGCACAACTTATCGCAGCATCCCAGCAACCGACAGAAACGGTGTCGGATCGGGAATTATCTGACGGCGCTGGGTCGGTTCGCTCCGCCAAAGCATCGGGTGCGGACGACCGGGCGCATCATGAGGTCCGACCGGATGGTGAAAGGGATACGGATGACTTGGAGCTATCCCTTTCGGAACAACATAAAGCTGCCGTGGACTTCATCCGGTGCTTTCTTTCTCAGGTTGTTCCGTCGGGCCAGACTGCTGCGGTACCGGACAAGAGAATTATAGCGTCATTGGACACTGATTTCTTTGAGCGGTTCAGGGACATCGCTCCCGAGTTTCCGTCTCAGTCCAATAATGTCACAAGAACATTTGAATTATTGAACGACGCTATATTCAAACTTGCTTCCAAAACAGGAAAAGCGGGTTTCTTGTCCGCCAATGCTCTTAACCTGCCTTTCATTAATGCAAGGAATAAATTTGATACGGCAGGACAGGGTATCCCGAGAGTTCCTCTGTGTATGGACGACGAGGCGGAAGACTTAGAATTATCATTACCGTCGTCTACGTCTATTCCAACCGCGGTGTTGGAGACGACTATTTCGTCTAACAGAGCCAGTTTAGATGCTTTATCTTACACAGAACACCTTACTAAGGCGTTATCACTGCGTCTTCAAGAGAAAGAATTCCAGGATATACAATCCTCTTTAAGACTTCTTTCAAGGGCAGTAGCTTATTCCACGTGTAACTCCGCCCTTTCAGTGGCAAACCTGGAGTTGGTTAGACGTGACGCAGCCCTAGCTACATCCACACTCGTGGATAGTAAGGTGAAGAACTCTCTCAGAGTTGCTTCGGTCTCCGGAGAACTTCTCTTCGACGGCAAGCTTTCTGCAATTTACGATAAAATTACTAAGAAAGCTTCGGATTCTCTGCTGTTTAAATCTGCTTCTAAGAAGTCGGACACGGCAGATAAGAGTAAGACAGGCACTTCTGGGTCTAATGCGCCCAAGAGAGGTTCCTATAGAGGTTCCGTTGCGTCCTCTTGGTCTTATTCAAGAGACCGTCAAGGCAGCGACTCGCGTGCGGGACGTCCTTCGGGCCGGGACAACCGGTCGGACGCCCCGAGGTCGACGGGATGAGGTGCAGGTCACGGAGGACGTGGTTTCTCCTCCCGCAGGCCTCGCAGGTCCAGGAGGTGATGGCTTCAACCTCTATCGTGTGCCGGTTGGCGGAAGGTTGTCGAGTTTTTCACAAGAGTGGGCGTCGATTACGGACAACCCTTGGGTGAGAGGGGTGATTTCGGAAGGTCTAAAGATATACTTCAAGCGAAAGCCTCCGTTAACTCGAAGTCCAAAATGGACTCAACTTCCGTCAAATCCGCAGAAAAGAGACGCTCTGTTATCAGAGGTGCGGTCTCTTTTAAGGAAGAACGCGGTAGAGGTCGTAGAAAACCAGGAGACACCGGGATTCTACAGCCATCTGTTTCTGGTTCCAAAACCAGACGGCTCGTTCCGTCCAGTCATAGATTTGAGCTGGATAAACAAGCTGATCGTCTCTCCGAAGTTTTATATGGAGACGATTTGATCGGTCAGAGCGAGTATTCGGGTGAACGATTATGCAACAAGCATAGATCTCAAAGATGCGTACTTTCACATCATGGTACATCCGACATTCAGAAAGTATCTACGCTTTGCAGTCCTAGGAGTGATGTATCAATTCCGGGCGATGTGCTTCGGATTGAACCTAGCACCCTGGGCTTTCACTCGGGTAATGAACTCGGTAATGATGTATTTCCGAGCTCATTCGTCTGCGGTAACGTCTACTTACCTGGACGACATTCTTCAGAGGTACGGCAACGAGTTAACACTTCAGAACGATGTGCAGAATCTGCTTCTTTTGTTCCGACGTGTCGGTTTTATAATAAACGAAGAGAGGTCGGATCTGGTGCCGTCCAAGTCATTCACACATCTGGGAATGAGCTTCGAGACGCACAACAATCTCATTCGTCTGCCGTTAACCAGAGCGAAATTAGTCAGTTGTTACGCTCGCTATTGTCTGCATGCAGACAAAGTCACAGCGAGGGAGTTCATGAGACTGATAGGTCTGTGCGGAGCCGCTGCAGATCTCATTCCGATGGGGCGGTTACGCACGCGTCCTCTCCAAATTTTCTTGACTCAGAATTGGAGTGTGAAAATTCAATCGCTCGACATAGACGTTCTTTTGTCAGATCAAGTGAAACGAGAGATTCAGACTTGGGCAAACATTCAGTGGTTAACACAGGGAGTTCCGCTGCAGTTGCCGGATCCGAGTTTTACCATTATGACGGATGCCAGTCAAACAGGTTGGGGTGCATCATTGATCCCAACGGATTCGAGATGCCAGGGTCTTTGGGATCCGCAATTCCTGGGCAAGCACATAAACATCAAGGAAATGATGTCAAATTTGGCTTGCGTTACGTCATTGGATGGACATTATTCACAATGCTCATGTCCAAATCCTATCCGACAATATGACAGTAGTGGCGTATATACGGAATCAGGGAGGCACTCATTCAGTTCCGTTGTTCAATCTAACGGAAAGAATCCTTCTGTTTGCTCTAGAACATCAAGTTCTACTTTCGGTCCGTCATATACCGGGTCGTCTGAACGTACTAGCAGACTCCCTTTCACGAAAGGGTCGCTTGTTGCCGTCAGAGTGGACTCTCAACAAACAAGTATTCAATCAGATTTGCTACCAATGGGAACGGCCAATGATAGACTTATTTGCGACACATCTCAACAATCAGTTGCAGACATATGTGTCTCCGTGTCCGGATCCAAGAGCTTTTGCAGTAGACGCTCTGTCGATCCCTTGGGACGGAATGATAGGATATGCGTATCCTCCAGCGCCGTTAATTCAGCAAGTATTGCTAAAGATAAAACAATCTCAATGCAAGATTCTGTTGGTAGCATCTCTGTCTCCACAGAGACCGTGGATAAATCTACTCAGGTGTCTGTTGTGGGACCTACCGCGAAAGCTTCCTCCACGGGAGGATCTTCTTTCGCAGGGGAAACCGCGTCGACTTCATCACAACCCGCAAGGTCTCAATCTTCACGTTTTTCCGTTGTGCGGTCCTTCTTGCATGGCAAGCACTTTACAGGATGAGCAGTGGACGCGATTTCTAACTGTAGGAGGACCTCCTCTTCGCTAAACTATGCGGCTAAGTGGAAGGTTTTTCGTCGTTGGTGTAGGGATCATTCTGTTGATATTTTTTATCCCTCCATACCAGACATTGCAAACTTTCTAGTATACTTGTTTGACGAAATCAAACTGCAGCCTGTTACTATTAAGGGTTATAGGTCTATGTTATCTGATACCTATGCACATCATGATAGTTTACAAATTGGATCTAATGTCTCTTTATCTAAATTAGTTAGAAACTTCTCGATAAATAGACCCAGAACTCTTAGGTTAATTCCTAAGTGGAATTTAGCTTGGGTTCTTCTTAAACTGAAGGAAAAGCCATTGGAACCTCTTGGGACAGTAGATTTCAAATTCTTGTCTTATAAGACAGCTTTTCTCTTAGCTTTCTCTTCTGCTAGAAGAGTTGGTGAGCTTCATGCACTGTCGGTGGATGATTCTCACTATCGTAGTCTCGGGAACACTATCACCTTCACTACTAATGTGGGATTTTTAGCTAAGAATCAGGCTCCTAATAAATATCCGGAACCTATTGTTATTAAGGCCCTTCCATCTTCAGACGGGCGTAGGCCTTTACTCTGTCCTGTTAGAGCGTTACGTATCTATAAACAGAGATCTCAGTTTATCAGAAAGGGACGAAAACGTTTCTTTCTGTCTCTGATGCCTAATAGAAAGGACATTTCGGTCCATTCTATTGCTAGATGGATTCAATTAACTATCTGTACTGCTTATGAAAATTTATCTTCTTCTCAGCAGTCTGTGCTTAAGATTTCGGCTCATGAAGTAAGAGCTCTTTCTACATCTTGGGCTTACGCTAATAGTATTGCTATTACAGATTTAATGAAGGCTGCTTATTGGTCTCAGCCATCCACATTCACAAATTTTTATCTCAGAAATATTGAGTCCCTTTCTGGAGACCTGCATTGTTTAGGTCCGTTATCTGTTGCTCAGAATGTCGTCCTCTAAACAGTTGCAACTATAGTTATGCAGGCTTTCTGTTCCGGCAGTGACTCCGTCCGGCTGCCCTCTCCGCTCTGGGCTATTTGACCCAGAGCAAGGAGAAGGTGGGGGGAGGGTGTTCTCTTAGGTCACCTGCTTTATAGTGAAAAGCAAGGGAATGCCTCCTCCGAAGTCAGTATTTCTGAGTTGTTTCCGAGATGGTTTTAAAGTGTAATATTAATGTTAAAAATTCATTCATGTCATATTTTCAAAGTGTAGCTCGGTGTGGAGCATTTGTATATGTCAAGTGTCAAACCGGCGTTAATATACAATCCTCGGACACTTTTAAAGAATATAAAGAGTCTCAATTCTCTGGACTAACTTTATTTATTGGCTTACTTTAAAAATAATTAGTATAAAGGGTTATACTGGATGTTAATAGAGAACATGAAGGTTATTGTGCTCAATTATGAAGGGTATTGTATCTTTCTAATTTAACATAAAATAAGAAAGATACATGTAAAGCCTAATACTCCTTTTCTCCTTGAGGAGTTGACTCTATATTATATAGTTGAGCTTATTGGATTTTCCTCTATGTCCTAGGCCCTGCAGCCTTTTTACTATTCAGCTATGTCTGGGTCATTGGTACAGTATAAAAATGTTAAAAAATTTATAGTAATTTATATATTTTTTATACTTACCAATGACCCAGACGGGGATGGCCCTCCCAGGAGTTGGGAACTCATACCTCCCCGCTGAGTACATAGCGCTGACCAGGCACTGCTTGTAAGAATGATAATTGGCGCCATTTTTGGAACGTCCTTGACACTGCGCATGCGCAGTAAGGGCAAAGTATGGAGGTCCTTCAGGACATGATTTCTTTTGGTTTTAGATGCAAATTTTGGGGATTGGGGGGCAAAATTTGTGTTTGGCCCTAGATTTTTTTAAGAGTTAGCACCAGCTATGTCTGGGTCATTGGTAAGTATAAAAAATATATAAATTACTATAAATTTTTTAACTTTTTGATCATTATTTATTCTATAACCCTGCTTGAGCAGAGCTTGAACATGGTTAGTACATTGAGGAGTTGACAGTTCCTCATTAGTTCTCTCCAGGTACGCCGGCTTCCTCCACCCATAAAACTGTCAGTCACGATTAGCCAAAGTGCATAAGTATGTATTCATAACAGACTCACAACATTTTGAGCTGAAAGAGAAGAGTGAAGGAGTCCATCAAGTTGAGTTAACCCTTTACCCAACACAGACGATATAAAATTTTATTATTTTAAATATAATGTTTCAAAATTTTCTAACAAAAATTTCACCAAAACCATATCATGTGACCCCCTCATTGGAACGAGCTCAATGAGCTCGTTCCAAGGAGGGGTCACATGATATAGTTTGGTTGAAATATTTTGAAAAATTTAATTTTTTCTACTGCACAATTTGCATATTACGCGGGCGAATGTGGGCGATTCGTTGGGTAAAGGGTTAATTGGGTTATAAAATTGACAGTAAACAAATAGAGTTTGTGGCTTTTCAAACTTATGATTTTACAGGTTATAAAGGATCCTTGCTAGTTTTGAAACTTTTGAGAAAGTATTGAATTTTTTAATATTTAAACGACTTTTTTTTTCATTAACAGGTTACAAGGACCAAAAACTCAACCATACTATCCGTATACAATTTCTTCACAAGGCACATCAAATACATCATTGTATAGCCAGTCTACTGCAGCAAACAATCGCCCTTCTACTAGTTATGTCAGAGAACGACAAATACCCCATGACAGTGGCTATAATTCTTTACCCAAACCCCCTCACTTCTCACAGTATACTTCATCCAAAGCAAAACTGGAATTATTACGCAAAGAGCATCAACGGCGACATATGGAACGTCATGGTATGTATCCAAATGAACAGCAGGATGAATATCTGGAACAACAGATAAAGGAGCAAGAAAATCAAGTGAGTGTTATCTAGATGAACTATAGATTGTGGAAGTGTTCATTTTGATGAGAGTGTCACAGTAATATTTTTGTTTTGTTTTTGAGTTCAACTTACTTTTGTCCGGTATGAGCTATTTGGGTGGGTTGCAATCTGTCATCCATCCATTTGTACATACGTCTGTCTGTCTATCCATCCGCAATTCCTTTTGCACATCCTACAGCCCACAGCTCTCACCCGATCAGTATCAAATTTTATATATGACTTTGGGGTAAAATCTGGATGGGAGCAATTGTTTTTTTTCTAATTTCATTGAAAAACATAGCCACCAATGGCCATCTTGGATTTGGATATAAATTGTCCAACAATTCCTTTAGCACACTCTACAGTACACAGCTGTCACCCGATAAGGTCCGAACTTCATATGTAGCTTTGGGCAATGTCTAGATGGGAGCTATTAAATTTTTCTGAACTTTGTTGAAAAACATGGCCACCAGTGGCCATCTTAGATTTGACATATAAAAGGTCAACAATTCCATTAGCACTCCTGACAGGCCATAGCTCTCACCCAAACTTTTTCAAATTTCATATGTAGCTTTGCTGTGATGTGAAGCTGGAGCTATCAAATTATTCTGAATTTTGTTGAAAAACATGGCTGCCTGCAGTCATCTTTGATTTGGATATAAATTGTTCAACAATTCCTTTTGCACATCCTACAGCCCACAGCTCTCACCCGATCAGTATCAAATTTTATATATGACTTTGGGGTAAAATCTGGATGGGAGCAATTGTTTTTTTTTCTAATTTCATTGAAAAACATAGCCACCAATGGCCATCTTGGATTTGGATATAAATTGTCCAACAATTCCTTTAGCACACTCTACAGTACACAGCTGTCACCCGATAAGGTCCGAACTTCATATGTAGCTTTGGGCAATGTCTAGATGGGAGCTATTAAATTTTTATGAACTTTGTTGAAAAACATGGCCACCAGTGGCCATCTTAGATTTGACATATAAAAGGTCAACAATTCCATTAGCACTCCTGACAGGCCATAGCTCTCACCCAAACTTTTTCAAATTTCATATGTAGCTTTGCTGTGATGTGAAGCTGGAGCTATCAAATTATTCTGAATTTTGTTGAAAAACATGGCTGCCTGCAGTCATCTTTGATTTGGATATAAATTGTTCAACAATTCCTTTAGCACATCCTACATGGCGCTGCTCTCACCTGATCTGTACCAAATTTCATATGTGTTTTGGGGGTAAAATCTAGATGGGAGCCAAAACATTTTTAGCTCATCTTGACAAAGTCAAGCTGAGCTAATCTCTTCCCTCTCTGTCCGTTGTCCGTCAACACCATGTTTTGGTCTTCTCCTCCAAAGCCACTGGGCCAATTCAAGTGAAAGTTTGTGTGAGTGATGGTCCCAAAAGGGCATTTCATTTTTGTCCAACTCAACATGCCCAGCCCCATATGGAGGGAGTGGGGGAAAATGCTCCAAAATATTTTTAAAATCTTCTTCTCAAGAACCAGTGTGTACAATGACTTGATATTTGCTATGAAGCTTCCATATGAGGTGTAGAATCAAGTTTGTTCAAACGAAGTTCGTGAAGTAATACTTGGCTTTGTAATAGGAGGGGTAAGATTTTTGGCCCCGCCCAAAATTTCTATTTTCTGAACCGATGGTCCGGTATGAACCAAATTCGGTTTGTGGTATTATTGGGTCATAAGTACTTGACCCATGCAAAAAAAAAATTCCTGCATCCCCATGGGAACCCTGAGAGCTAAAAATAGAAATAGTTTCAAACGCCCATATTTCCCAAACCACACGGAACGGAGAGCTGTTTTTTGGTTTGAAGTATCCTTAGGACCAGTAGAATTGAATGGTAAAAAAAATTGCCATCGGTTATGTTAGGGGGTTCTGTAATGGGCATCGAAAAAATGCTGAGTCAGCATATTTGCAAAAATTTTAAAAAATCTTTTCTCCAGACCCAATCATCAGAATCTTTTGATATTCAGTATACTGCATTCATAGGGAGGGGGGGGGGGGGGGGGGGGGGGGGGGGGGATGGGGGGATATTTGGTATGCAACATCTCTAAGGGGGTCAGATTCAAGTTTGTTCAAATCATATCCCTAGGTATATATTTGGGCTCACTATGGTAGCCCAAATGTTTACTTAGTGCAATATGAGGAAATTTCTTTAAAAAATCTTCTTCTTCAGATCCACCAGTTGGAATGCTTTCATATTTGGTATACAACATCTCTAGGGGGTCAGATTCCAGGTTGTTCAATATATTCGAGTGCCTAGGTTAATATTTGGGCTCCATATGGGAACATGAAATTCAACTTAGTACAATATGAGGGAATTCCTTCAAAAATCTTCTTCTTTAGATTCACTTGTCAGAATGCTTTCACATTTGGTATACAACATTTCTATCGGGGTCAGATTCAGGTTTGTTCAAATCGGATCCATAGGTTAATATTTGGGCTCGCTATGGTAGCCCAAATTTGAACTTGGTGCAATTCAAAGAAATTTCTTTACAATTTCTCTTCTTCAGATCCAACAGTCAGAATGCTTTCATATTCGGTACACAACATCTCTAGGGAAGTCAGATTCAACTGTGTTCAAATCAAGAGCCTGGGTTAATATTTGGGCTCGCTATGGGAGTCGGAATTGGCCATTTTGCTGAAGAATTAAAAATTTTGTATTCAGTACCCTCTAGAGGTGTGTATCTAACATTAATTCACATAGGTTGTATCAAGGTGCTTCATGGGGGAGCTCTACATTTTACTTTATGATCAACTCAAGAAAAGGCATGATGCCCAGATTATTTTTGTCACTCCTGAGGGACTCAAGGATTGACAGTGTAGCCTATGGAGATGGCTTGCTTAATGTAGACTCATTCTTGGACTCTGTTTAAATTGTGTTCTGTTCAAGATGAGCGCTTCAGGCCCCGTGGGGCCTCTTGTTCTAAATTTTGTCGAAAAACCTGGCTGCCAGTGGCCATCTCAGATTTGGCATATAAATTTTCTACGATTCCACTAGCACACCGGGCAGGCTGCATCTCTCACCTGATCTTTTTCAAATTCCATATGTAACTTTGGTGTGATGTCTAGATGGGAGCTGTCAAATATTTCTGAATTTTGGTGAAAAACACGGCCACCAGCAGTCATCTTGGATTTGGATATATCTTGTCAACAATTCCATTAGCACACCCTAGAGGCCGCATCTTTTCCCTGATCTTTTTTGGATCTCATATATAGCATTGGTGTAATGTCTAGATGGGAGCTATCAAACTTATTTGAATTTCGTTCAAAACTATGGCCACCAGCAGCCATCTTGGATTTGGCATGTGAATTGTCAACAATTCCATGAGCACACCCTGCAGGCCGCATCTCTCGCTCAATCTTTTTTAAACTTCATATGTAGTTTTGATGTGATGTCTAGCCCTTTACCCAACGCAGACGATATGAAAATTTAAATATCATGTTTTCAAATTTTCAAAAAATTTCAACAAAACCATATGTGACCTCTCGTTGGAACGAGCTCGATGAGCTCGTTCCAACGAAGGGTCACATGACATGGTTTTGTTGAAATTTTTTTAAAAATAATATTTGTTCAACTATTGAATTTGCATATTACGTGGGTGGATGTGGCCGATTCGTTGGGTAAAGGGCTAGATGGGAGCTATGAAATTTTTCTGATTTTAGTTGAAAAACATGGCTGCCAGCAGCCATCTTGGATTTGGCATATAAATTGTTAACAATTCCATTAGCAGACCCTACAGGCTGCACCTCTCATCCAACCTTTTTCAAATTTTATATGTAACTTTGGTATGATGTCTAGATGGGAGTAATGAAATTTTTCTGCATTCGATTGAAAAAGAAGGCCACAATCGGCCATCTTGAATTTGACATATAAATTGTCAACAATTCCATTAGTACACCCAATATGCCCAGTCCCTCACGGTGATTTTTTTTCAGATTTCATATGTAGTTTTGGTGTGATGTCTTTTCTGTAGAAACTTGAGTGAATGACTTGGCATTACTGAATCTTTCTGTTTAGTTCAGTCCCTTCTTGGACAAATTGAGCTGCAGTGTCATTGTCACTTTAATTTTAATTGCAGTTTAATGACACTTTCAGCAGCCAAGATTACCTCATGTCTGGCAGTTTTACGAATGGAGGAAGCTACAGTACCCAAGAGATAATGACCAACCAGAGGATAGAAACTGTCAAACTCCCAACATACTAACTCCACACAAGCAGGGTTAGCATTAGTTGAAGACAAGTGCATCATCGAGGTGCAGAACACAATCGTACACAGCTCCACTATGCCCCCATGTGGGCAGTCAGGATTAAATGCCTTGCCCACACACAATGCAGTTCCCCTTGGTGAGGCTCAATCCGCAATCTTTCGGTTTGAAGTCCAAGGCTGTAACCGCTGATCCACCACGCTCCTACAGTAATGTTTGTAACATTACAGATAATTACAGTGGAACCCTGTTAATTGTATAGCCATTTTGCCAGTGAAAATTATTAGCTGCGGCTAGCAGCTCTATAAGTGGCAATGTCGGTCTGTCTGTCGGTCTGTCTGTCAGTCGGTCGGTCGGTCAGTCTGTCTGTCTGTCTGTCTGTGACCAACGAGTTTCAAAACTCAATAACTTTTGAAATACTTGATGGAATGACTTTATATTTGGCATGTAAGTGTATCTTATTGATGTCTAGCCACTGTTCAATGCATGTGTTGTCCCAAATATTTTTCTTGGAGTTATAGCCCTTGATGGACTTAGAATTTTGTGAAATTGCACCACCCGTCGCAGCTACAGCGTCGATGTCGCGATTTTTCATTTAACAGGAGTATTCAATTAACAGGGATTGTGACACTTTCCTGCATTCTAGAGGTAAACTTAGCAATTATTCTATTATATCTTGTTTGACAGAGCTCCTTGAGCTCTGTCAAACAAAATATAATAGATTAAATGCCTGTATTGGATGTACTGAGGCCACCTAGGTCTACAAACGAAGGAAAACTGGGGAGAGTCGGTAATTTTGCAACAGTTTATTTTTTTTTATTCAATTAGATTTTTTATTCAATTAGCAGGAGTTTACTCTATAACCTATATTCAGTTAACAGGTCAAATTTGTACATGAGGTATGGTAAATGGTTTTGTGTTGGGAAATTATATTCAGTTAAAAGGGTTATTAAGTTAAGTGATATACAGTTAAGTGGGCTGCACTGCATACAGTAAGTATGTGATTACAAAGAGGTCATTTTTGTAATCAGATCACAAATTGCTCATGATACACACCAGTGAGTCAAGATTTCCAAAATCTATCTTGGATTTAATGTTTTGCTTTTTTTTTCTCAGCAGCCAAGTTCTACAATGTCATTTTTCTTTGAAGGGTGTACAAACCCTCTCCAATAATTAAATAACAATCCAAGGCCATTGATACTCTTTGCAGAAAATCAAAAACGTTTTTTGATTTTCTGACTTAGGCCTAAAAAAGTTAAAAATCTGTTTCTCTGGCCCTCCCACATGGTAAAAAAATTTCCTGTATGACCAAAAATTTTCATTTTTGGCGTAGAAAACATAGCTTATGACCCCTCATTGGAATGAGCTCATTGAGATCATTCCAGTGAAGGCCCATAGACCATATTTGGGAGGCAAAAATTAAAAAAATAATAAAATTTTGGCTGGCGATTATTGTAAAAATTTTGGTTGCTTATTGTAAATGCCCTTGTCGGTTTTCATGTTACTTGAGGTAAATGGTAAATTACACGTTATGTGATAAAAAGCAGTTCTAATTCATCACCATTTCATATGAAATATCTTAATCTTGTTCACTATTCACAAAAGCCTCCATCACCTTGCCTCGATCAAATTTAGTTAACTCAGTTTGGAAATTTCACATCATGACTCATTACAGATCCTTTATATATGTAACATACAAAATGAAAACAAACGATCAGACTCCAGGCAGGAGTCTTAAGTGTTACATAAGAAGACTACTGTATTCACCTGTGGCTACATTGGAATGATTGCACTTTACTGTGTGTAAAATCTAAGTTTAATTGTTGAAAAAATAAAAACAAGACAGAAAAATTAAGTAGGATAGTTTTTGGTATGTTAACACATTCTTTATTCAATACAATTTACAAACCATTTCAATTTCACATACATAAGACAAAATATGAAGTGGCATGATAAAGTGGACAGTGGGAAACTGTACTCTCCAATAACAGTGCTGAAAATGATCGTCTCGAACTTTACCCTGCTTCTGCAAACTGCCTTACCCGAAAATAAGCTCACCCTTGTCTTTTTTGCTTTTTCACTGCCCGCACCCCCTGGGCTTATTCACGTGTCAGTATGGTAACAGAATTGGGTCATTTTTCTATTTTCCTGTTAAAAAGTGAGCATTTATTCTATTATATCTTGTTTCACAGAGCTGACTGAGCTCTGTCAAACAAGATATAATAGATTTAACCCTTCACCAAACATAACAGCCAAAATCGGCCAGCCCTATTCTAAAAAATCGTCAATTAATTTTCATTATTTTTTCATTTTTTGTCTTAAAAACATAGGTTATTACCCCCCACCCCCCCCCCCCCCCCCCCCCTGCTTGTTCGAATGAGTGGTCATAACCTATGTTTTTGAGACAAAAAATGAAAAAAATTAGTATTTAAGAAATTTTTTTACTTGTGTCGTCTGCGTTTCACGTTAGGTAAAGGGTTAATGCCAATATTGGATGTATTGAAGTCAGAAATGTCCAAATGTGGGGAATTTTTCAGATGTCAGTGTAATTCTTTGACAGATTACAAGACTCTTTATTCAAGTAACATGACTTTATTCTGTAACCTATGTTCAGTTAACAAGTCAGTTTTGTACTAAAGGTATGGTAAATGGGGTTTGGTATTTGTAAGTTATGTACAATTAATAGGGTTATTCAATATTGTTATGTGCACTTAATTCACTGTGTACTTAATTTTGGATGAATATTTTTGGGGTGGGTCATTTGACTAATTATGTCAGGAAAAATTTCTTATGATTGCATTGCGTAGAAGCAGATCTGCGGTCACAAAGTTTATGAAATCAGAAATGCCCTCACCACCCACCCCAACAGTTGATGCAATGTATTTGGATTGAAATGATTCAGTCCTGTACCTTATTCAGCTGCTACAAGATGGTGGCACTATCACCAAAAAATGTCGTGAATAACTAAATATTTTCATTTTTGTCTCATAAATATAGCTTATAACCCCACATTGTAAATAGCCTGATGAACTCATGCCAATGAGAGGTCATAAGCAGGTCAAATATATGATTTGGTTTCGCTTATATTATAAATTTATACTTTAGCCAAAATATCCACTAAATTCACCTGGTGCCATATAGAAAATGTTATTCACTGGTTGAGGGCTACATTATTTTTGGTGGTCTGAATTTGTTCATCAAAACTTGTTTTCTAACAAATTATTAAAGAGTGCCCACAATGCACTCTTCAATAAGTTGTGATAAAACAAATTAATATGAACAAAATATTATTTGCGTTTGACAAAATATGAAACACAAGCAAGGAAAATGTTGGCTTTTGCTCTGGTACCCTCACTTTTTGAACGCTCTGATAGTGTCTTCTAGCACTCAACCAGTTAAGTGAACAATAAACTCATTTATGTAACAGAGAAAAACTTTTGTCAGTGCCATCTTCTGCCATCTTCTAGTCTTGTTATGTTAAGGATTAATATAAAATGTGCTGTTACATGTGATGAATTAATATAGGAGGTACATACTGTTATATCAGTGACTCATGGAAAAGTTTTAAAACTTATCTGAAACATGCTTGAAAATGGCTTTAAGTCTTAACCTGCTGAGTATTTTTAAAAAATATTTCATCAACTCTAGTCATGGCTGCTTCATAGCAGCCATGACTAGATTTGATGAAAAATTCTTCTAAATTTAACTTCTAAACCATTAGTGGAAAATCCATTCAATTTACAAGGGTAAAATTTGAGTAACTGTGCTTGAATTTTACTTACTTCTGTGACAAGAAATCCCATCCTGGGCACGAAAATATGCCAGCTTCATGTGAGGAGTTAAAAAGTCCTTGAATTTTTCTTTCATCCTTGAGACAATGAACCTGCAAGTGAAGCCTTGCTTGTCTATATTGGGATCCAGGACGTCACTAGAAACCATTGTTATGTCAAAATGTTACTTTATAATGAGGGAGCCAAAAAAAAGAAGAACTATCCAGGCCTGTAACCCTTAAGGGCCTAATTCAGACTTTGATCACTTTTTCTTGCAGCAGAACAGATGCCCAACGTATATTTTTGGGATGAACTCAAAACTTTTATTCTATGGACCTTGGCAGTTGTTTTTAGGCATGTGTCTTGGCTGCCTATGTAGGCAACCAAGACTTTCCTAGAATGAACTGCAAAGCAGCAGGAATTGTACTGCCAAAGTGTCACAAAAATGTACAAAAAATATCCGTGCTCTTAAGGATTAAGGACACTTTCAGAATCTATGATGAGAATCGAATGAAGATTTTATGAGAATTGAAGTTGTTTCTCGTTGTATTCCTTAAAAGAATCTTTTGCAAGAATCAAGTCTGATTCCCCCATGAATTTTAAGTTCTGTAAATATTCGCCATGTTTGTGAACCAAGTTTTAAAATCATACTACATGTACCTCTATAGTATAACACTTGAGTAAATATTTTCATCTTGAAGTATGAAGAGGCAATATCCTAACCCACCTTTTTACTAATCAATAATTAATTTTTAACCCAATTTTCACTAATAGAGAGATGATGAAATCCTGTGGTGGTTAGGATTGTAAAAGGTAATATTTTTAAATGGTATTAAGGGTTTTATTTTTTTTGACATAAGGAAGCTTTGAGGCAAAGCTTTTTTATTAAAAAAATGCTTAGAATATATTAGTGCTTTGCCGAGTTTCCAAACTGTGCAAACCATATTGAATTGTTAAATATCAGCCCTTACAGTACTGTGTTGAGAAAAGTTGTCTCTTTCTCGATCAGAGAGTGATGGGATACCTATCTGGTTGTGACATATATAATTTACAAAATCTCTTGGGTTGCACGATATTCAAAACTGAATACCGTTATCAGTATTAAAAAAAATACTGTGGTATACTGGTATATCAAAAACTGTTCAGATATATGAACACAACTACCACAATCGAGACTCGAGGCATCACAAACGGAACGAATTAGCATGCCTTGATGATGTGGTTCGAAAAACCTTTACCCAACACAGACAATATCAAAATTTATTATTTTCAAAATTAGTTTATCAGATTTTTCCCAAAGATTTCAACAAAACTATATCATGTGACCCCTCATTGGAATGAGCTCAATGAGCTCATTCCAATGAGGGGTCACATGATATAGTTTTGTTGAAACTTTTGCAAATTATTTTTTCAACTGCTGAATTTGAATATTACGAGGGCACAAGCAGATGATTTCTTGGATAATATTATTCATTTGCGGCTACCATTAAAAAACTCAAAGCCATCTTGAAAATTAAATTGTGGGTAAATAAATAATGACGATAAACCGATATTTTTATAATTACACCAGTATTCAATCGATATTGGTTTGAATACCAGTATATATCGATTTATCGATATACCGTGCAGCCCTAAAGATCTCAACTGATTCCAGAAACACTGGTGATAATATCAGTGTTTTGTATTTCTTCTCCAATAGCTAAGATTATACAGTGCTCAAGCGCATGTTTCCAGTCAAATCGAGCCACCAGTTAAAATAGGCAGGGGGTGCAGTGGCTCAGTAGGTAGAGGTGCAGACTGCAAGCCGAGTAGTCCTCAGTGGACACTCTCCAATAATAATTTGTTGTAAAAACTTTTTGAATAATAAATTCAGACCACCATAAATAATCTAGCCCTCAACCAGTTAAACTTGACTTCATACCTATGTGGCAGTAATGATGTTGCCAAGTATGCTGAAAAGGACCTCTAAACACCAATAAATAACCTGAATTCAACAGTGACCTTCCTGTTTCAGCAAGCCAATAAAAAATCAGAATATCTACTGTTGTATCCATTTTTGCATTCACCCTTTTTTCTGACTGGAAAAGCACTGAATTTTTCATTTTTTGACTCCAAAACATAGCTTTCAACCATTCATTGGAATGAGCTTGTTCCAAAGAGGCATCGTAAGCTATGTTTCTGAAGCAGTAATTGAAAAAATAATGAAATTTTTGTGAATATAATGCTGATCATATATTGCCGTTACGCTGGGTAAAAGAGTAATTTTCACCATGGAAACACCTGGAAGTGAAGCAGTGCTTGTTTACTGTGGTAAACAAGCTATGTTTTACTAGTAAAATAGGACCATGCCTGGGTTGGAAGTCGTCTAAAATAGGCAACATGGGTATAAACGATTGGCAGTACTTGACTTTATATCCATGTTGTAGTCATGATTAGCCATTATGCAGAGATATGTGACCTTAAACGTCAATAAATAATTAAATAAATAAATGAAGGAAGGTCTAATTTGGTGTAGGGTTCATTATTTTGATTAATTCCCACTGATCTGAATAATTTGTCAAAAAGATCTTCTCACAGAAAATGAACAAACACTTTTAACTTTATAGCCACAATATAGCTTCAACACTTGCTTTAGAATGCTCTTTTTAGCTGATGCTTTCACATGGCTTGATTGCTTTAAAATGCACAATATGGTGGGATAGTACTCTTGATTCCAATCTTTGTTTGTCACTGTCACTACCAAGCTCTCAGGCATCCAGTCTAATTCTACAATATGGTGGGATAGTACTCTTGATTTCAATCTTTGTTTGTCACTGTCACTACCAAGCTCTCAGGCCTCCAGTCTAATTCTGCTGCAAATTGGACACTGTTATTACATGGAACCAGTCTGACCCTTAAATAGTTCCTCACCTATGTTTAGATTCACTTATCTTGACTATTTCAGCTGGCTGGAAAAACAAACCTATTGTTTGCTTTTCCCACCAACTGATATATTCCAGATGAGTGAATCTAAAAAATAAATAAATGTTCATTTTCTTTGAAAAAATGTAAGAAGTGTTGCTTAATCGAGGTGTCTTTTGACCAAGTCTTTGATGACATTATCATTATGAGTGAAGACTTGCCACCGCTGAAGTTTGATTACTTTCTGCATAGTTCCACTAATTGTGTTGAAATCTTGATGTTTTCATCCCCTGTGGGAACCCCAGGAAGTGAAGCGTACTTGTTTACTGTGGTAAACACACTCTTTTTTATCAGTACACTAGGACCCGGTAACCAGTACCTGGGGTGGAATTCTTCTAAAATGGACAATATGAGTATAAACGAACGAACGAAATTGTTTGGCGTGCCGAAGACACGCAGGGACGGTTTGGGGGACAACCCCCCTTTCGACCCTCTTTAACTGTATAAGTTTTTGGCTTGTCTGGATGTGGAAAAGGAGGGAAGGAGTTAAGGAAGTCAGCAGCGTCTTTGTCTCCTGCGGTTTTTCTTTGGAGGAGGAGGATGCGTTGATGAGATAGTTGTAGGTGGTGTTTTCGGATCAGGGGGAAGAGTAGGCTCTTCTTTGGCGGTGTACGGCCTGATCCTTGCTGCTGTTTCTTGAGAACTTTCTTGAGAACTGTTGTAATGTCCGATAATCATTTTGAGTATTGTCCTGGTCATTTGGGATGAGGTACCTGCTTCTAGTTGGTTGTTGTATGTCTCCTGGAGTGTGGCACAGAAATAGTCACACGGGATCTCCTCCCCGAGGAATGCCTCCACGGAATCCGGGATGCTCTCCTCCTGGTCAGACTCCTGGTCCGAAGAAGCCGGAGAAGCAAGAGCTGGAGGGGTGGAAGGTGTGTCGTCTGGGACAACTTCCTGTACCATAGACAGATCGTCTTCCTCCATCTCCTGTTCAGATGAAGAGTGAGATGGGTTGGAGATCGATCTGTCACCTGACGACCCATAGTTCTCCGGACCCTCCTCCTGGGAGGGGGGTGCCGAGCTGGACAAGGGTTGGTCAGGGGTGACAGGTGTTGACCCTATGACACCCTCACTTGCCTTCTCTTCCTTCTTCTTCTTCCTCTCCAGAAACTCCGTCATTCAGTAGGCATCTCGTCGTCTGGCGGAGGGTCCCTTCTTTCTCTTCCTCTTCTTGGTGGTGGCTGTACTGCTCCGGCGGTCTTTGTCCAGCTTGTCCGAGCCGCAAGGAGGGTGACCAGTGTGGGAGGAAATCCCCCCACGAAAGGTGCTACACCTCTCCAAGGGCGTCGGTTCAGTATTAATATCAAAATCCACTGTCAAGTGAATTGTTCCCTTGCGCACCTGGATACTCCAGGTGGTAGCAAGGGCGGCCTTCACTTTGATCAGTGTTTCTTGAATGACTAATGGTAGTTCCATTGTTCTCTAGATGTTTACACCTCGGAGTCCAAGGTGCGAATGTAATTGACGTGTCTGGATGAGTATAAACAAATGGCTGGACTCAATTTTATATTTGTGTTGTGTTCACAATTAGCCATTGTGCACAAATATGAGACCTTAAACATCAATAAATGAATAAATTGATGTTTTCATTGTGAATTAAATATCTATTACTGGAGCACAAAAGAACCTCTGTATATCTTTGTAAGTGAAGAAACTTCACATTACATCAATATGGTCATCTGAGTGCAAATTTTCACAACAGGTGAGCAAACAACCCATACAGCGTCAAATTCCATATAGAAATTGACTGGTGGCCTGAGAGCTTGTGTCACTACAGTATTGTGATAACAAGAACAAATAGAGAATTACGACTGGGGGGCATTCTGACCAGTATTCTCTGTCCAGTTTCCTTTCCACAGCACTGAAAAATTGAACCCTTAAGGGCCTAGAGATTTTTACAAATTTTTGCTACACTTTGATGGTCAACATCTGTGGCTTTGCTGCTGTTTTTTGGTAAGTCTTGGCTGCCTACATAGGCAGCCAAAACTTGCCTAAAAACAACTCCCAAGGTACTTTGATGTATCTTGTGAGTTAACCCAAAGACTGCATGCAGAGGCACCTGTTCTGTTGAAACAAAATTGTGATCAAAGTCAGAATTTGACCCTTAAGGGTTAAAATTACCTGTGAAAAAAGTTGCAGAAATGAGGCCTATCAGATGTATTCATTTGTTTTCCATTTTCAGTACTGATTTTGGTTTTTTTTATTTGTGGAATCTTGGCCCACTGATGTCAATGTGTTGCAGCCTGATTGAGAGAGAGACAGCTTCTGCATTCACCATACTGAATATCAGATTTATTTTGGCATGGACTCATTTCTTTTAATCAGGGCTTTTTTTAATCTGAAAATTTTGAATTGCAATTGACAATTCATCTGGGAAAATTGATTAGCTGCTGATGAAAATTAACATTAGACTGGTATTTATTGAATTGCAAAATTCAGAAATTGAATTGCGAAATGCTATGTGAATCCAGTTAAATTTAAAATTACAATTTTCAGAGAAGTATCTTGAGGCATTCTCCAGTAAATTGCAATAAAATATTTTAATCCACCAAATCTTATGTTGTAATCATGTAATTCACCCGACAGTTATTAATGACTTCTGGACCATCATCTCAAAACTTGATTGGGCAACTTGTCCATTCATTCAGAAATTATTAATATTTTACACCTCTGTTTCCCCTGGGAACGATAGGAAGTGAAGAAGTCATTGTTTACTGTGGTAAACAGGCTCTCACAATATTAACATATTTTCTAAATTTCTACCCCAGAATTAAATTTCACTCCTTAACATGACAGTGCATAAGATTCAAGCCAACCATGCCAGAAAATAAGCAGACTGTCGTCTGCAGAATGAGGTCCCCAGAGGGTGAAATTGGTGAAGCTACAAGCACAGCAGGTTAGCATTACTAAATTTACCCTCTGTGATTTTGGATCTTAATCGAGGTCTTGGGCCTAAACAGAAAGAGGTACCCAGAGGATAAACTGGCCCACTGTATGGGATAGCATCAGCAAATTCACCCTGTGGGGACCTCCATCTGCAAATGACAGATTGCTTATTTCCAGGCTAGAAGCCAACAATCTCTTTCGATTCATTGCTACTATCTCATCACTTCTAGAAAAATAGTAAATACTGTAAATACTATCATGTGAGATAGAATTTCATCACTAGCACATGCATGCATGCTTTATCATCATGTCATTTCTTGACTATAGAAACAAGATTATCAATTATTAAATGTATTTGAAATATACGTTATTATATTCTCACAGAAATACAATGCATCTGGTGCGGAACCATTACGAAATGTGGGAGTGTCGCTGCAAAATGCTAGAAATCATATGGAGAGGTATTTGCTTTGAAATTTATGGTGTAGTGACTTTAGTGATTTTATGTTGTTATTTCTAGTTTTTAATAGCTGTAACTTAACCTTTGGTTTATAAATACTGTGTAATTATATTAGGGTTGGATCTCATGGAGCTTTGATAACTTTGAATTTATTGAATTCGTAAAATTATCTTGGAGCCCTTTTCAACATTGAATAACATCACAGAAGATCATCAGTTTATTAACTGGTAGTGTGCTGGAAGCCAGTATTTGGGCTTTATTCTGAAGTGCCAGTACCGCAATTTAATGGCTTCATATTCTGTGGATGTGCTTCATATTATTTTTAACCCTTTACCCAATGCAGACGATATCAAAATTTATTATTTTAAATATCAATTTTTAAAATTTTTCAAAAAATTTTAACAAAACCATATCATGTGACCCCTCATTGGAATGATGTCGACGAGCTTGTTCCAAAGAGGGGTCACATGATATGGTTTTGTTGAAATGTTTTGAAAAATAGTATCTTTTCAGCTGCTGAATTTGCATATTACACAGGCGAATGTGGCTGATTTATTGGGTAAAGGGTTAAAGTGATCTTATTTTATCTGTTATTGTTTGCCTTGGTATAATTTATGGGAGAATGCCAGAAGGCACTCTCCCATAAAATGTAACAAGGTAAAGATACAAAAAGAAATTTTCAGGACCAAAAATAATTTAACACTCTACAAGTTAATAAAATAAACAAAATTGGAAAAAAGCAAGAATATTATTGGTTAGTTCAATCAGGCCTGTCATTCTGAGGAGGGTGATCGCCCTCACCTGCTATTGCCCACCAGAATGGAGAATTCTGCTTGTGGTAATCGCCGACCTCACCATATGTTGTGCGGGCCATGAAATGGGATCATGCTATTGTTTTAGCAGACTGAAAACATTATAATACGCAAACAGAGAGAGTAATACTGTACAGCATGTTAAATGTGCACTTATTTGATACAGACTAAAGCACATACCTAATTTTTCTTAATTATATTACCCGATTTCTGTGCATGTGCAGATGATGTGTATAATGTTAACAATGATTGACATTGCTATGAAAGAAAACTGAGTTAAATACTCAAAGTTTCTGACTTGAAACACCTGGAAAGTGTATACTGTAAAACAAGTCCATAAAAACAAGTAACTGAAATTCAGTGTTGTAAATTTTAATGTATTATCCCACGTTTAAATTTGATACATGTTCTGAACATGTCATGATGCCAGTCTGAATACAGATATAATAGTTTAATAATAGTTAATTATATGATTCCAGATGGAATTTATACACATGTGAATGATATGATACCAGAATAGCCCTCCTTAGCTCAGGTAAGGTGGGCCAAAAATAACCCTCCTGGGCCTAATTAAGGAAGGTGGTTATGGCCTTCCTTCAGTTTTGAAAATGACAGGCCTGGTTCAGTGGACTTAACCCTCTACACAACGTACAGGATATCAAAATCTATTATTTTAATTATTGTTTTTTTTTTTCAAATTTTTCAAAAAATTTTAGCAAAACCATATTTTGTGAACCTCCATAGGAATGACCTCATCGAGATAGTTCCAATGAGGGGACACATGATATGGTTATTTTAAAATTTTAAAAAACAAAATAAATTTTGATATCCTTTAGGTAACAGATTAATTAATACCACAGGATACCACACATCAGAATATATATATTTGTATCTCCATTATCACTGCCTTCTTAATTCTGTGCTTGTGCAGGTATATTCTAGTATTCTCAAAAAACTTATAGAATTTATTGAGTGAAATTCTCCCCATTGTGTTTCAGAAGTTTTGTACTTTTCTCACAATGTATTCATTAGCTCATACTGGTATTTTCCCACTTTTCTATTGCCAAACTTTCTTCTGTGCTATTGCATGGCAGCTAGCTGGATTTGAAAAGGATGATAAAATCCCTGAATAACAAGTACCGGTAGTTTATTTTATAGGAAAGTTATGTAAAGTTTCTAATTTTCTCAGAACCTTACAATTATGTACTGCTTTGAATAGATTTCTTTGAATGAATCTCTCATATGATTTTAACAAGGTAAATTTAGATATGTTTATAAAAATGAGAATGAACATTAAAAATTTTGAAGATTTTTATTTTTTTTGGTGGAGGTTTCTTTTAACCCTATACCTAATTCACAGGATATCCAAATTTATTTTTTTAAATATTATTTTTCAAATTTAAAAAAAAAACTTCAGTGAAACCGTATCATGTGATCCCTCATTGAAATGATCATAATGAGCTCATTCCAATGTGGGGATGACAAGATATGGTTTTGTTGAATTTATTTTAAATAATATTTTTCATATTTTTGAAAAAAAATTCTACAAAACCATATCATGTGATCCCTCATTGGAATGAGCTCTATGAGCTCATTCCAATGTGGGGATGACTTGATATGGTTTTGCTGAAAGGTTTTGAAAACTCGTCTTTTTTTTCAATTGCTCAATTGGTGAATGACATGAGCACATGTGGCCAATTTGTTAGGTGAAGGGTTAATAATATCTTTGTACCTTTCACCAACACATATTTGTCTACAGTGACCCAAGAGTGTAAAAATATTAACCCCTTCGAAGGTGGACTGCATAGTAGATCTTGATAAAATTGTTAGTAGATCTTGATAAGCAAATGATAAAATGATTATCAAATTGATTATGTCGATTGGCAATAATATAATTCTAATTCAGTCAATATATTTGGTTTAAAAATATTAAATTTCTGTTTGAAACAGTCGCAGAAACTGATAAAATTCTACAAAATCTACTACCATAGGACATGAAATTTTCAACTGTTGGTGGTTTGAAGCTTGAAATATTGAACTATTTTTACTGATGCTGAAAGGCTAAAAGTAAAGCAGTAGACATAAATGAACAAATTATCAGTCATGTACACAGAATATTGTGTAATGTGAAAGGTTTATAACAAGCTATTAATTGAAAAATAAAGTATATTTTCATTTTGGAATTCACTGTAAAGAAAAACCTTTCCACAGTCCATTCCAATCAGGTGCCATGAGTTGAGTTTAATTGCTTCTTGAGAATATTATTGACTCTTTTGAGCTACTACATTGCATAAATGGTTGCTATAGATGAGATTTCCACTGGGCTCTGCAGTGCACAGTAGGCTCCTGCGAAAATTTGAAATTCGTTTCGAATTTTGATTCAAAAGTCAGTATTTGATTCGATTTGATATGAAATCGGAAATTCGAATATTTTCAAATATACTTTGGCCATAAGTTTGTGACAGTTCCGAGTAGAAATGTAACTGACTTATAGCGGTAACAGTGTTTGTGGCATCACTACAAACTCTGTCACTGCTACATCTGTTCATTTCAACTTATTGTGCATTATGACCAGTGACCATTTATAAAAGTTTTTAAGTTTAGAACTTTGAAAAGTTATTCAGCTGTTCACCTTCAATAAATGATTTGTTCCACGACATGATCACATTATTTTGTATTGAGTATTTATCTGTTCGATCACAGTTACTGGACACATTGTCAGAAGCAACGGTTTTCTAAAATAATACCACTGATTATTATTAGCTCACCTGACTGAAAGTCAGGGTGAGCTTTTCTGATCACTTTTCGTCCGTCGTCCGGCGTCCGTCGTCCGGCGTGAAGGTGGTGTTTGGGTCTTTTTCTTCCAAACCACTGGCCGCATGTTAATGAAATTTCATGTGAGTAGGGGTTATATAGCGGCATTTTGATTTTTGGGCAAATTAGGTTTCGGCTCATATTGAGCAGAGGGGTGGGGCAAAAATGCTCCAATTCTTAAAAAATCTTCTTCTCAAGAACCAGCAATAGCAGAGACTTGATATTTGGTATGCAGCTTCCTTTTGAGGTGTAGACTCAAGTTTGTTCAAGAGAAGTTTGTAGGTCTATACTTGGCGATGTTATGGGAGGAGCAAAAATTTTGGCCCCACCCCAAATTTCTATTTTTTAAACCGAGAGGCCAATTTGAACCAAATTTTATGTGAGGGCTTATTGGGTCATAAGTACCTAATTTATGCAGAATTTTTTTTTCCTGTAGCCCCGTGGGAACCACAGGAGCTAAAAATAGAAAAAAATTAAAACGCCTATATCTCAAAAACTGCACGGCAGTGAGAATTTTTATTTGGTGTGAAGCTTTCTTGGGACCAACAGAAAGGATTGGTAAAAAAAAATTGCTATCGGTTTTATCATAGGGTACTTTTTCGGGACTCTGAAAAAGTGCTGAGTCAGTATTTTTTAACACAGTAGGCAATGGGAAAAAAATAAAGAATTGTTTTCTTCCAAACCACTGCTCTAAAAGCTTTCATATTTTACATATAACATCTTTGGAACATTGATTCACATATTTGTAGAAATCAAATTCCTCGGTCCATATTTGGGTTCCCTATGGGAACCCAAATGTTCAAATTAGTGCAATATGAGGGATATATTTTAAAAATCTTCTTCTTCGGATCCACAAATCAGAATCTTTTGATATTTGCTATGCATCATCCTTAGGGGGGTGAGATTGATGTTTGTTCAAGCCAAGTCCCTGAGTTCATATTTGGACTCCCTTTGGGAACCCAAATTGTAACTTAGTGCAATACGAGGTATATTCTTTTAAAATCTTCTTCTTCGCATCCACCGGTCAGAATCTTTTGATATTTGGTATACAGTATGCTTAGGGAGGTGAGATTCAAGTTTGTTCAAGTCAAGTCCTTCGGCTCATATTTGGTCTCCCTGTGGGAGCCCAAATTATAACTTAGTTCAATATGAGGAATATTCTTTAAAAAAAATTTTTTTTTCAGATCCACCAGTCAAAATGTTTTGATATTTGATGTACAGCATTCTTAGGGGCTGAGAGTGAAGTTTGGTAAAGCCAAGTACCTGGGTTCATATTTGGGCTCACTGTGGGAGCCCAAATTATACCAAAATTTTTATTTTCCAAACCAAAAAGTCGATTTGAACCAAATTTGATGTGAGGGCTTATTGGGTCATAAGTACCTAATTTATGCCGAAAATTGTTTTCCTGTCCCCCACGGGAACTGCAGGAGCTAAAAAAATTTTTTCTTTTTAAATGCCCATATCTCCAGAACTACATGGCACTGAGAATTTTTATATGGTGTGAAGCTTCCTTAGGACCGGAAGAAAAAAATGGTAAAAATTTTATCATAAGGTTCTTTTCTAGGACTAAAAGTGCCGAGTCATCATTTTTTAACAGTGTAGCTAATGGGAATAACGTTGAAGAATCTTCTTCTCCCAAAACACTGCTTCAGAAGCTTTTATTTTTGGGCTCCCTATGGGAGCCCATGTATAACTTAGTTCAGTATGAGAAATATTCTTAAAAAATCTTTTTTTTCTGTTACTCCTGTCAGAATCTTTTGATATTTGATTTTTGATTTTCTTAGAAGTGGCAAATTGAAGTTTGTTCAAGTTCTGCTTTATTGATAAAATTGGGCCCAGTAGTAACCAATTCCTGCATTGAAAGCCCTGTAAAGTGGGCAGTGATAGGCATAAACGATTGACCAAACTTGATATTATAATTACGCCTCTGTAAGATGTAGCCTTAGATGCTGAAAGTGACCTTAAATTCCAATAAATAAATAGATAAATTATTGAGTACCCAATATGGGTATCTAACATATGAACACTTTGGGTTACTAAGTAGGGTAAACAATTTTATGTTGAAAAACTGATAGCAAGGCAGAATCCCTTGTTTAAATTATACATGACTACTTTGCGGTAATGACAATCTAAAAGTACAGTATCTTGAAAAGACTTTGTGTTGTTTTTTATTAGTTCAATTTTTAGCTTTTCTTGACAAAGTCAAGCTATGCTATTGTCATGGGGCATGCGGAAGTCTGTGAGTCTGTCTGTCCACAATTTGTTCGGCACAGGCTATAGGCCATAGTTCTTATCTATCATCACCAAATTTGAGATGCATGTTCGCGTTGGTGTCTAGATGAGATCGTCATATTTTGGTTATGACTGGCTGCTTACATTGGCTGCTGCAGCAGCCATCGTGAATTTTGTATGGCGCAGCCTACAGGCCGTAGTTCTCATCTGATCATCACGAAATTTCATCTGCATATTCGGGTTGATGTCCAGATGAGAACGTCCTATTTTGGTCTCAGTTGGCTGCACACAGTGGCTGCTGCAGCAGCCGCAGTGTGGGTTGATTTTAAAAATTGTTATCTTACGCAAATTTCTTGAAATTTGGCAGGTTGTCTTAGATTGATGAGTAGATGAGACATTCCTATTTTGATCGTGGCTGCCCCCAGGGTGGGTGAATTGAGGGGTGAAGTTGTTTTATCTTATTTTTGTTATACCACATTTGGATGAAAAAGACAATAATACGCTGAAAGAAATTGTCTTTGTGTGGTGAATGTAATATGATATTTCAGGCATGTAGGACACTGTTATGACTGCGAGTGTTTAGATCAGCAAGTACATTTTAAATGTGTATATATTTTGCCCACTTGATGAAATTTGATATGCAAGTTGTTTTTTTTTTTGTTTCAACCATGACTACTTTTCCTAAAGTTTGACTTCAAATCCGCCAATGGTAGCATGGCTGCTTCAGCCATGATTTTTTTTCTCCCAATTTCAACGAAATTTCATATGCAGGTTTAGTTTTATCAGTACTTGCTATTTTGGTGATATGACTCGGCCAGTATCAGGTGAGCGCCCTCAGGCCCCGTGGGGCCTCTTGTTTATATTTATTTATTGGTGTTTAAGGTCACATACTTATGCACAATGGCTAATCGTGACCGTGACAGTTTTACGGGAGGAGGAAGCCAGAGTACCCGGAGAGAACTACCGAGCAACGAGGAGCAGCTGTCAGCTCTCCAACATCGTAACTCTGAACTCTGCACCACAGCACAGGCAGGGTTTGATTGGTTGAAGACATGCGCACCATCGACGTGCAGTACGCCTCAGTACACAGCGTCATCATGCCCCCATGTAGGCAGTCGGGGTGAAGTGTCTTGCTCAAGGACACAATGCGGTTGCCGCAGGTGGGATTCGAACCGAGGACCTCTCGGCTTGCAGCCTGCACCTCTACCAACTGAGCCATCGCGCCCCCCACTGATTATTATATAAATAGAAGTATAACAGACTTTAATTTACAAGTGGATCGATTCCATTCAGCGTTTAATTATTGTTTCGTTTTAGGAATTACGCATTTTTATTTAAAACAAACGAAATGGAATCGATCTGATTTAAAATGAGCTTTTTTCCATGATAAAAGCGAGGTATTGGCACTATCAGCCAAGTTTGTTTGAAAATGTTTATTGTTGCAGGGGGGTATTATTTTAGAAAAAACTTTTCTTTTTACGACGCATCCATTAACTGTGATTCGATTCGAAGTTTGATTTGAAATTTGACTTGTTTTCACCAATTCGATTTGATATTCGATTCGATCAAAACTGACAATTCGCAGGTCTCTAGCACACAGGGTTAATTACTTAGTTAATAATGAATTTTTTTATAACCAGAAAGTGTGACTAACCCTGTAAAAAATTGTTAACTGG
Organism: Pictodentalium vernedei; assembly: GCA_031216915.1. Taxonomy (NCBI): domain Eukaryota; kingdom Metazoa; phylum Mollusca; class Scaphopoda; order Dentaliida; family Dentaliidae; genus Pictodentalium; species Pictodentalium vernedei. The sequence goes on from CM062288.1 coordinate 281,341,265, forward strand.
CATATCACACACTACATGAATATGTACACTCAGTAAGACTGTGCGTGGACAGGGTCAGTTGCATAACACAGATGATCTTATGTATAAACAGAAAGAAAGGAGTTACTAACCCTGTACATTGCACAAAGTTAGTTGGTAAGCTAACAGGGGGCGCAGTTGCTCAGTAGGTAGAGGTACAGGCTGCAAGCCGAGAGATCCTCAGTTCGAACCCCACCTGCGGCAACCGCGTTGTGTCCTTGGGCAAGACACTTCACCCCCATTGCCCATGTGGGGGCATGATGACGCCATGTACTAAGGCGTACGGCACGTTGATGGTACACATGTCTTCAACCAATCTAACCCTGCCTGTGCTGCTGTGCGGAGTTACGATGTTGGGGAGCTGGCATCTGCTTGTCGTTGCTCGGTGGTTCTCTCCAGGTACTCCAGCTTCCTCCACCCGTAAAACAGTCACGGTCATGATTAGCCATTGTGCATAAATATGTGACCTTAAACATCAATAAATAAATAAATAAATAATAAATAAATAAATGGTAAGCTAACATACACTGACTAACCATAAGTATTGCACAGGATTAGTTAACAGGTTGCCATATCACACACTACATGGAAAGATACACCGACATAGGCTGTTAAAATGCACTGGGTTAGTTGGTTACATGTTACATTGGGTGCAGGATTCAAGATACTAATGGAAATACTTAGAATGGATTGTGGAAATATTTTTAAGGTGAATTCCAAAAATTAAAACATATTCTATTTTCAACTAATAGCTTGTTTTATGTGTTGTATTTACTTACATTCAACTCTAATTGCTAACCACTTCATTCTGTTATAGAATTTACTTTAATCACGTTTCCAGATTTTAGCTCATCTTGACAAGGGTGTTCTGTAATGGGCATCGAAAAAATGCTGAGTCAGCATATTTGCAAAAATTTAAAATATCTTTTCTCCAGAATCAATCATCAGAATCTTTTGATATTTAGTATACAGCATTCATAGGGGGGCCAGATACAAGTTTGTTAAAATAAAGCCCATTCGTTCATATCAGGACTCAATACAGGAGCCCAAATTTTTAACATAGGGTAATATGGGGAATATTTTTTTAGAATCTTCTTCTTCAGAACCATCAGTCAGAATCATTTAATGTTTGGTATACATCATTGTTATGAGGTTCAGATTCAAGATTGTTCAAACCAAGTCCCTAGGTTAATATTTTGGCTTCCTACGGAAGCCCAAAATTTAACTTTATTCAGTATTGGGGATAATTTTTAAAAATCTTCTTCAGATCCACCAGTCAGAATGCTTTCATATTTGGTATGCAACATCTCTAGGGGGTCAGATTCAAGTTTGTTCAAATCAGATCTCTAGGTATATATTTGGGCTCGCTATGGTAGCCCAAATTTTTACTTAGTGCGATATGAGGAAATTTCTTTAAAAATCTTCTTCAGATACACCAGTCGGAATGCTTTCATATTTGGTATACAACATCTCTAGGGGGGGGGGGGGGGGGGGGGGGGGGGGGGGGTCAGATTCAAGTTAGTGTAATGCGAGTGCCTGGGTTAATATTTGGGCTTCATATGGGACCTGAAATTTAACTTAATACAATATGAGGGATTTTCTTCAAAAATCTACTTCTTTAGATCCACTAGTCAGAACGCCTTCATATTTGGTGCACAAAGTCAGATTCAACTGTGTTCAAATCGAGAGCCTGGGTTAATATTTGGGCTCCCTATGGGAGCCGGAATTGGCCATGTTGCTGAAGAATTAAAAATTTTGTATTCAGTACCCTCTGGAGGTGTGTAACTAAGATTAATCCACATAGGTTGTATCAAGGGGCTTTATAGGGGAGCTCTACATTTTACATTATGATAAACTGAAGAAAGGGCATGATGCCCGGATTATTTTTGTCACTTCTGCGGGGCTCAAGGATTGGCAGTGTATCCTGTGGAAATGGATTGCTTAATGTAGACTCATTCTTGGACTCTGTTTATATTGTGTTCTATTCAAGATGAGCACTTCAGACCCTGTGGGGCCTCTTGTTTTTTAAAGCCCTGATAGTGGCTTCTAGTACTCAACCAGTTAACCCTTAAGTCCTCAGATTAATTTTAAAGTATTTATGGCCTTTTTCTGTTTACATAGTTATTGATGACTTGGCAGTGGTTGTACATCACTGCTGGCTGCCTATACAGGCAGCCAGCAGTGATGTAGAACCACTGCCAGGGGAAATTCAGTCTACACACAAGAGTAATAAAAAAGATTACACAAGGGAGCACCTGCTTCAATGCAATATAAAGGTGGAGGTTTGGGGCTATATGGGGGCTTAAGGGTTAAACTAAAACAAATGAAAAATTACAAAAATCCTCAGATCTGATACAGTTTTCTGATAGTGTTATTGTTTCTCATTCTTATTCACAAAGTGAGAAGTTTCCTTATCTCCCAGTTCAGGTATCTAAATGTCTTGGCTTCCCCATTGGGGAAGCTGAAGAGACATTCGGATAGCTGACCTATCTCTTCTCCCATGAATCTCGGCTTACAGCTCTGAATTTAAGTTTGCATTGAATTTTCTGTACAACTCTCTTATTTCTTCTCTTTATCACCTAACTAATCATTACTTATTGCCATATTGCCATCATCAATTCCTTGTCATACAAAATTTGGCTTCAAATCACTCCACCATATCTAATAATGCCAATTTTCCTGATTGTGATCGATAAATACAGTACGTGGAGAGTGGATTGTAACTAAATCACCCACAGAGTAGAGTTATCACCCAATGCATTACTTTCAAGTTCTGTACATATGGACAAAAAACACAAGCAATGTTTCAGCCAATGGACCTCCGGGTTTAACCCGGAGGTCCATTGGCTGGAACTTTGCTTGTGATATCTATGCTTTGCAACAAATTTGCAATTATAGCACGGGTGGAATCTCCACTCTGCAGGTGATTTAGTGATAATGCACCCTCCACGTACTGTAACTGAACTCTCGATGTAAATTAGTTGAGCCTAGTAATGCATCAAAGGAGACATCTCTAGCTTGGTTCATATTGGCTGAGATTGGCATCATATCGGCCGTGTTTGAACCCACATCAGCCGTGTTTGTACTAATGTCCAATTCCTGGAAAGAAACTCATCTAATAAATACAGAATTTTATTATGCCTCAAAGTTAGTTGTCTAATCAGAATGATGGAATACCATCTAAGGGTTCTGCCATATCGGGCAACACACCTGATATTATTTGATCTCAGGTGAGTAGCCGCTATTACTATCTTTCCCACTTGCTTCGAATTTTCCAACAAATTGAATTGAAACAAAATGAGAGTTTAAGTACCAAAGATTGTTTCAAGGTACCATGTTTATTGATTTAAAACATTAATAATACAGTAGAATCCTCTTAATTGAATATCCATTTTGCCAGTGAAAATTATTCAATTAACAGGAGTATACAATTAACAGGGATTTGGTCAGTTTCCGGTGTTCTGGAGGTAAACTGAGCATTCATTCTATTATATCTTGTTTGACAGAGCTCATAGAGCTCTGTCAAACAAGATATAATAGAATAAATGCCTGTATTGGATGTAGTGAGGCCAAAAAGGTTGATAAATAAGGGGAATTTGGTGTGTGTCAAAGTAATTTTTTTTGACATATTACAAAAATTTATATACAATTAACAGGAGTTTACTCTACAACCCAGGGGGCACAGTGGCTCAGTTGGTAGAGGTGCAGGCTGCAAGCCGAGAGGTCCTCGATTCGAATCCCACCTGCGGCAACCGCGTTGTGTCCTTGGGCAAGACACTTCACCCCTATTGCCCATGTGGGGGCACAGTGACGCTGTGTACTAAGGCGTACTGCACATCGACGGTGCACCTGTCTTCAACCAATGCTAACCCTGCTTGTGTGGAGTTGGTATGTTGGGGAGCTGACAGTTGCTCGCCGTTGCTCGGTGGTTCTCTCCGGGTACTCCGGCTTCCTCCACCAGTAACACTGTCATGGTCATGGTTAGCCATTGTGCAGAAATATGTGACCCTAAACACCAATAAATAAATACTCTACAACCCATATGCAATTAACAGATCAAATTTGTACTGAAGGTATGGTAAATGGTTTTGTGTTTGAAAATTATATTCAATTAACAGGGATATACAATTCAGAGATATCCAATTAAGTGGGCTCCACTGTATTTGTAAAAATGGACAGAAAATTCTATTTGTAGTCCCATAAGTTGTTTGTTATTTTTACGATTCCATCGATTTTTTATGCTGAAGTGAACATTTTCTTTTCAGTTTACTCAACAGATTAAAAGTGATGTGATTTTTTGATTTTTTTAATGTTTAAATGTGCTTTGTTAACCGTTTTCAGGTGGTTATGACAATAAATGTATGTAAGGACAGGATTTCCACTAGGGTAAAAGTGTTGGGGCTGGTAATTTGGGGAAATTGGGCAACCAAGAGTCGAAGAATTTTAAATTCTGGGGTCCCAAAACCCCCATTTCATTGCATCTGAGGGATATTTTGAGATTTTTCACAGCAATATTTATGTTGGTTTTTGCATTCCGAGAGCCGGTAATTGTGGAATAATTAGGACCAATGATCAGAAATTCAGGTGAAAAATCATTCATACACGATGAACTGGCGAAAAATCACAATACCAGTTCATGGTGACATGGATGATCCAGTCAACTAAGATTGTGTGAACGGGGGTGTCAACAACTTTTATATGTTGCAACAGTTTACTCAGAAGTGATCACGTGGAAATCAAAAAGCATGCAGTTGTGACATCAGTCACTGATTGACTTGAAGTTTGCTGATGCTTTCATACACTGTCTCACGACCTGCACATGGTCTATGTGAACTCGGACTGTCATTGCTTGATCTCTGACCGACATTCGTATATAATTTTACAATGTTTGGGGTAACCCATTGTTATTACCTCCGAATTCATTGCATTGGTATCAGGAAAAGTTTATTTCACATTTTCCCCAATGTCAGACTTCTTATAGCAATTTATATCAAATATGGAATGCACAGTTAGGTGAATTTATGACAAAGGGAATGGGGCCGTTCAGGATATCCCAGGTCACTCTAGCGGAAACCCTGGTACGGGTTTTTCAGATATGCTTGTAGCGATATGTTTTATTTTGTAAACAAATATAGCACTTCGAACAGTGACAGTTGTTTTCTGGCACCATGTACCAGTTCCAGTTACTGTTGAAGATTCTGCACGGTGCTGTCAACAGCTGTTTCTAAAAAATAAATGTCTGGTCATTCATTGTTTGTCGTGAAAATTTATTAATCCCTTGATTTACATGGACTTTTGACCTAATAAGTATGTTACATGGTGTGTAGCTGGCTGATACATTTCCATACAAGGCTCTGAGTATTCATTTCACGTTCGGCATCATCTCACATGATATGAATTCTCAGTGCCCTGTATGGAAATTTATCTTACAATCAACATGTATTTTATCTGTATTAACTCTGCAACTGTCATGTATCCAGCCCCCTGATACAGATGTTTGTATCAAGGGGTCGGATACAAGCACGTTCCTTTCGGGTGAGTTCCATTTTTAGCTCAACTTTGACGAAGTCAAATTTGAGCTATTGTCATGGCCCGTCGTCCGTCTGTCCATCCGTCCGTCTGTCCGTCTGTCCATCTGTCCATCTGTCCGTCTGTCCGTACATGAACAATTGGCTATGGCTCGGGCTAGAGGTCGTATTTATGAACCGATCTTTACGAAACTTCTTGTGTACCTTTGTTATGACCCTGGGATGGGAACGAGTGTTTTTAGGTGTGGTCCAAAATTCAAGATGGCTGCCAGCGGCCATTTTGTACTGATGATGCAAAAATCAGTTTTTTGTACAGAACTTCTGTATGAAAGTTCTGATTTGAATAAAGTTTTGTATAAATGTTTAGTACCATGGGATACATCACATATACTACGGGTTTTTTTCACGTGCGTAAATTATGCAAATTAGACTGACTTTGATTTATTTAGTGTTACTTTCAGAGCTGTAAGTGCCAAGCTGCTATGGCTCGGGCTAGAGGCCGTATTTATGAACCAATCTTTACGAAACTTCTTGGGTACCTTTGTTATGACCGTGGGATGAGAACGAGTGTTTTTGGGTGCAGTCCGAAATTCAAGATGGCTGCCAGCAGCCATTTTGTACTGACGATGCAGAAATTTTTTTTTTGTACAGAACTTCTATATGAAAGCTCTGATTTGAATAAATTTTTGTATGAATGTTTAGTACCATGGGATACATTACATATAATACAGAGTTTTTCTCGTGAATAAATTATGCAAATTAGGGGGCCGGGTGGGACTTAGAAAATTTTGGACCGAAATCCGGAAATTAGTTTTTTGGTTTTTTATGCGTTTTGGTCAATTTTAAGACAAAAAAAAAAAAATTTTTTTTACACTGAAAATTTGGGGGCCGGGTGGGACTTAGAAAATTTTGGACCAAAATCCAGAAATTAGTTTTTTGTGTTTCGATGCATTTTGGTCAATTTTAAGAAGAAGAAGAAAAAATTTTAGTCTGAAAATATTTTGTTTGGGACTGAAAATTTCCACACAAAAATAATAATCTACAATGATTGGTCTTAATCTGTAGTCCATTACAGTCACCTTGTAATTCTTTTATTATTGTTGACTGGGCCAAAACAAATACTAATTCCTGTCATATTCATTATTCATTTGTCTTGGTCACAGCAAGTACTAATTCCTGTCATATCCAAGTTGAGCTACAGAGTCATTGACTCTTTCATTTTCTTTTTGTTCACACGAATAAATAGTTCGTTATATATTCGTCTACATTCTTGACTTATCCCCAATATATTGTAAGATAAAATGATTATTACCATTATGTGGATGTACAAAATATGTATCCGAGTCTCGCTCCAGGTTCTAAGGGTAGATCACAACTCGTCTTCGACTTGTCTTGATCTGCCCTTAGAACCCAGAGCTTGACTTGGATAGATATTTTGTACATCCACATAATGGTAATAATCTCTATGTATCAGCCAGCTACACACCATGTAACTTATAATATCTGTCAAAGAGAGATTTAAATACAAGTGATGCCTGTTTCTTTAATTCATTTTGTGCTGGCATTGCTTATGTGCCCCACACATCACTGCATTTAGGTACAGCTTCTAAAATCTTTTCGTTATTCTTCTCATCTTGTTTGCTTTTTCTTGCTCTGGAGTCATTATCCCCTAAATGGAGAGATGATCTAAACTATAACACACATGAAGTAAAATATCCACCCCCACATGGTCACTCTTAAAGCCTAATTAAAAGCACATTTTAAGCTAAACAAAATTAATCTTTTGATTCTCAGATAGCGGCGCATTCGGTTTTTTTTTGGCCTGCATTCATCACTTGTATTTCGGAGGCAAAATTCAAAATGTATAAAACTATCATTGCGATGCAATATGTCGTATACATTGATACAGTGTTGTTATTCTTCTAGCGAAATGTGACACGATTCTCGTAGGTATGTACAGAATAAACATTTTTTAAACTTGTTGAGGGCTATTATTGGAGGTGCCAACAGGCACTCTTCAATAATTTGTAATGGAACAAATTCAATTATTTAATTTTGTTTGGCCTTATCGTATTTCATAAATTATTTCTTGGGCATAGATAAAACAGGGGGGCGCAGTGGCATTGCGGTAACCGGTTCTCGTCAGATCACCAAAGTTAAGCAACGTCGAGCCCGGTTAATCCTCGGATAGGTGACCATCTGAGCGATCGATTTGGACTCCCGTGTTGTGCCCTTGGGCAAGGCACTTAACCCGATTGTCCACATGAGGGCACAATGACGCTGTGAACTAAGGCATACTGCACGTCGATGGTGTGTCATGTCTTCAACCAATCTTACCCTGCCTGTGCTGCAGTGTGGAGTTACGATGTCGGGGAGCTGGCAGCTGCTCGTCGTTACTCGGTGGTTCTCTCCGGGTACTCCGGCTTCCTCCACTCGTAAAACTGTCACGGTCATGATTAGCCATTGTGCATAAGTGTGTGACCTTAAAACACCAATAAATAAATAAATAAATAAATCAGTGAGTAAAGTTAATGGGGATACATCATTTTGCTGGGTGCATACTGGTAGTAGAATGGGATTATCCATGAAGAGCTGAAACAGTTGGCTCATTTTCACAAAGCGAGAGCTATAACCGGGTAATATCTGGTTATCCATGGCCATTATTTCAAGGAATATGTGATCAAAATTATAGGGATTGGAATCCCAGTGGGAACCTCTGCAAGTGAAGCTTTGTGAAGCAGAGCCTGTTTACTGTCATAAACAAGCTCTGTTTTACTGGTAAAATAGGACCCGGTAACCAGTGCCTGAGGAGGAGTCCTCTTAAATGGGCAACATGGTATAAACGATTGGCTGGACTTGACTTTATATCACTGTTGTAATCTCGATTAGCCATTATGCAGAAATAGGTAACCTTAAATACCAATAAATAAATAAATAAATGCTATTTTTTATCTGCCTTGATTTTGACAGAAATGAAATACTGCATTGAATAATACAGTGGAGCCCACTTAATTGAATATCTCTTAATTGTATATCCCTGTTAATTGAATATAATTTTTGCCACACAAAATCATTTACCATATCTTCAGTACAAATTTGATCTGTTAATTGCATATGGGTTGTAGAGTAAACTCCTGTTAATTGTATATAACTTTTTGTAATATGTCGAAAAAATTACTGTGACACACACCAAATTCCCCTTATTTATCAACCTTTTTGGCCTCACTACATCCAATACAGGCATTCATTCTATTATATCTTGTTTGACAGAGCTCTATGAGCTCTGTCAAACAAGATATAATAGAATAAATGCTCAGTTTACCTCCAGAACACAGGAAACTGACCAAATCCCTGTTAATTGTATACTCCTGTTAATTGAATAATTTTCACTGGCAAAATGGATATTCAATTAAGAGGATTCTACTGTTTTAGTTTTGTCAAACGAATCTCTTTATGTTGACAATTTGATTTTATTTATATTTTCAGACGTGAAAGTGATTCCTCGAGCAGCTCAGTGTTCTATCCAAATTCCAACATTAACCAGGATTCTTTTCAAAAACAGAACAATTATCAAGAACAAATCAACTCACAGAATTATGCTAATAAGCTCTATGATTCTGTGGTTGCTAACCAGCATAATTCTAAATATCAAAATAAAGATACGAGACTTATTAAACAGTTTAATCAAGACTATCAGAATAATGATTCTAGATCACTCAAACAGTATAACACAGACTACCAGAACAGTGAACCAAGAGCCCATAAACAATATAACCAAGACTATTTGACCAGTGATTCTCGGCATGTCGACAAATATTATAACACTGATTACCAAAATAGTGACTCCAAACCTGCTAACCAGTATAATCAAACAGATTACCTGAACAGGTCACAGAGTAATTATCGTGCTGGCTCGGAACCTCCTTTTGATAATACTTACCAAACTCGTCTTCATTCAGCTGATTACGTCAGTGCATACAGACCACATACATTGTCAAGAGGAGGCAACTATGCTAGTGAGAGAACTTACCGCTCAAATGTTGGGATGCAAGCTACTAATTATAAACAGTACAGAGCTGAGACGCCGCCAGCTGGTGACTCAACTAATTTTGTAAATCCAAAGCATGCATACCATGATCCATTGTATGCAGTAGTTGCCGAAAGGCGGCACATGAATTCAGTCACAAATATGGGATCATCTAAAGTTTAGTTCACAATTAGTAGCTAGAATTTTATTGTATTGTCTTCTTGTTTTCAACAATGAATCTGGACATGTATGGTTCAACTCATTGGTGTATTTGGTTCTCAAGTGCTATAGGCACCATCTGCAGTGGTTGACTAGTGTTCAACTGATGATCAGAATCGGCCACCCCAATCGGCCAATTGTGGGCATTTGGATGACAACAGCAATGGCTCCTGAAACATCGGTTCTACCGATTGTTACCAAGCCTTTTTTGTGATGATTCATTAACCGCATTTTATCATCTTCTGCAATTATTCACTTGTTAATGTAAAATGATGTCAATGATACCATTCAGTAAAGTTGAAAAACCACCACAATGTGTATTCTTAATCTCTCTAGATGCCCCTTTACGGGATATACAAGTTAAACGACATGAAAAGTTCACAATTGAGCATACTAGGGCAATCGCCAGTTCATACTGGAAAAGTGATGGTTGCTCTCCATTGACTCAGGTTGCAGTAAAAATTACCAGTTACACGCTCTTGGGTGGTAAACGTGGTTCTGAGAGACATGTTCACTGCACAAGTGTGTGCAACTGGTAATTTTACTGGACCTGAGTCAACAGAATGTAACACAATGAAATATGTTCACATTAGGCCACACAAAGTAGATCTTCTGTTTCTCGGGCCATTATTTGTGAAATTGCATGCGGACGGGCGTTTTTTTATTTTATTTTTTATTTCAGTAAATACTTCTTTGCCATCAAAAGTTCATGTTCTTGGTTCAAGTTTTAGGCCTCATAATCTACAGAATAGCTTGGGTGGTGGTGTATTTCATCCCTTGAGTGCAAGAAGGCTTTGCAGTGCTAAAGCATTGTAAAGCCTTCTTGCACTCAAGGGACAAATTCATCAATTTTTTTAACTTGGAAAAATATCAGACATAAACCATTTAATATTAATTTTTTTAAGTTTAAATTGATTATAAAAAGAGAGCATGCGGCAGCCAAAAGGACCATGCGGGAGGGCCTGAGAAACAGATTTTTTTTTTTAGGCCTTATTGTAGTTCTTTCAAGTCTCTACTTATCTAGTAGTGAACAGACTGTAAACCTTAAAATAAGTTCAATTTAATGTAATTCTTTCAAGCCTTGGCCAGTCTAGTAGTGCACAGTATTACAATTGTAATCAGCATCAGAATCTGCCGATGGTGAGCTCAAATAACCTGTATTCAGTCAGTGGCCATTTTTGGTAATCGGTTGAACACTATGGCTGACCATTGCGTATGATGCCTTGTTGCACTTGAGGGATGATTTTCTCCACACTGTCCAATATTTGTTGAGAATGTGTTTATATCACTTATGTGTCCCTTTCCTATGTAATGATAGATTTCTTTGTTGAAACTCGGCAAAGTGAGACAGTGCTTGTTTACTGTAGTAAAAAACTTAGGTTTTACTGGTAAAAAAGGACCAGGTAACCAACACCTTGTGTGGAAGTCCTCACTAGAGGGCAGCACAGTTTAAATTACTGGCCAAAGTAAAACGTGACTTTATACTTGTGTTGTGATCATGGTAACACCCTAGATGCTGAAAGTTACATTAAATTTCATACAAAGACAAATAAATATACAGTTTGCAGCAGTCACATTTCAACTTTTGTAATTTTTACCCATATTTACTTCTAAAGCCACATTGGAATAAACTAGCAGTTTGTGTTACAGTGAATCATTTTTACTTGTATTTTTCAAGCAAAGTTCCAGCTATTCAGGAAAAAATATTGCACTCTTATCTGCACACTTATGGAGTAAGGTTTCCACGCAGACATTAACTCAAATTCTTCGAAAAACCATGAGGATCACAAGGAAAGTATCAACCAGAGGCCCTCCTGGTTGAACCTTGAGGTCAATTGGCTGAAAATAAGTTTGTTCTTTTAATGTTCTTCTGCAGAATTTCCCTTCCGTGTTCTCTCCAGGAGACGGGCAGTGCTTGTTTGCATTGTAAAATTTAGCCAGATAACCAATGCATGGGATGGAAGTCCTGCAAAGTGCCAAGCTAGAAAATAAGCAGACTGACATCTGCAAAATGGGGTCCCCAGGGGGTGAATTTAGTGATACTACCCTGCACAGCAGGGTAGCATCACTAAATTTACCCTCTGTGAACTTCAGTCTGAATCAGGATCTCAAAACTAAACAGAAAGAGGTACCCAGAAGATAAATTGGCCCTCTGTATGGGATAGCATCATCAAATTCACCCTCTAGGGACCTCATTCTGCAAATGTTAGACTGCTTATTTTCTGGTCTGCAAAGTACATCACAGGTATATCTATTTATTTATTGGGGTTTAATGACACTTTGGGGGTTGTGGTGGCTCAGTAGGTAGAGGTGCAGGCTGCAAGCTGAGAGGTTCTCGGTTCGAATCCCACCTGTGGCAAATGCGTTGTGTCCTTGGGCAAGGCACTTCACCCCATTGCTTATGTGGGAGCATGGTGACGTTGTGTACTAAGGCATACTCAACATCAATGGTGCACCTGTCTTCAACCAGTGCTAACCCTGCTTATGTAGAGTTAGTATGTAGGGGAGGCAGACAGTTGCTCACTGGTTCTCTCCGGGTACTCCGGCTTCCTCCACCCGTAAATCTGTCATGGTCATGATTAGCCATTGTGAAGAACTGTGTCACCTTAAACACCAATAAATAAATAATAAATAAATAACACTTTTGACAACCAGGGTCGCCTTGGGTTGGACAGTTTTACGGGTGGAGGAAGCCAGACTACCTGGAGAGAACCACCGAGCAACTGTTTGTGTCCCCTACATACTAACTCCACACAATCGAGGTCAGCATTGGTTAAAGACAGGTGCACCATTGACGTGCAGTATGCCTTAGTACACAGCACCCCCATGCTCCCAGGATCCTAGGTATAAATGATTGACTAAACTTGACTTTATACCAGGATTGAAATATGAAATAGCCAGAGACACTGAAAGTGACTTTAAGGATTAATAATAAAAAAATAAACAGTACCACAGAATTTGGCTATTATTGTCTGGGTGGGACCTCCACTCTATCAGTGTTTTGAAGGAAATCAATCTGTACCCCAGCAGAATTTATACACGTCTGCTTTAAGCCACTTTTCTGGTCCAGGAACATAATACATCATACTTTCCCTAAGTAGGATGGCTTTCAAGTTAAAGTGTGGGGTAGACCAATCAATATTTTCAATGTGCAGCCTGAAGGCTGCACAGTGAAAATATTAATAGGTCTACTCTCAAATAATAGATATGGACTCTTCCAATTGCTTCCATTGAACTGACATGGAAGATTCCACCAGGGCTCAAAGGGTTAAAAGTGCCTGAAATTTCAGGCTTCTTAGAAAAAAGTCATGGAAGGTCTTCGCAAGTTATATTCACTTAATGCTTTACTCATTTCTGGTCCCAAACTGTATTTATAAGCTATAGTCTTTGTGTGGTTTTTATCCAGTCAAGTAATACCTACACCTCAAAATGATGCTTGTTAAACTCTCTCCCATGGAATTATATTTTCACCTCACTGTGATCATTGTGCAGCTCTCTCAGAGAGCTTTCCAAGAATGAGTGCAAGTTGAAGGTATTATTAGATTGGTAGTGTTATGTGTTGGACTTGTTTGTTTATTGTGGATTAATTGCGCTTTCAACAGCCAGGGTCACATCATTTCAAACAGTTTTGTGGTTGGAGAAAGCCGGAATACCTGGAGAGAACCACTGAGCAGTGGTATGCAACTGCCAGACTCTCCACCTTACTAACTCTGACAAGTAAAGTTGAAGGCAAGTGCACCATCAGCATTCAGCATGCCTCAGTACGCAGTGCCACTGAACCCCACATGGCCAATTGGAATTGAAAATCTTTACCAATAACACAATGCGGCTACTGCTGTTCAGGATCAAACCATCCACCTTTCGGTTTGAAGTTCAGTGCTCTAACCACTGAGTCATCGCGTTCCAATAGGACTTGTTAACTCTTTACCCAACGCAGACGATATCAAAATTTATTATTTTAAATATCATTTTTTTTAATTTTTCAAAAAATTTCAACAAAACCATATCATGTGACCCCTCGTTGGAATGAGCTCGACGAGCTCATTCCAATGAGGGGTCACATGATATGGTTTTGTTGAAATATTTTGAAAAATTTAATTTTTTCAACTGCTCAATTTGCATATTACGCGGGCAGATGCAGGTGATTGTTTGGGTAAAGGGTTAACCTTTACCTAATGTGAATGGAGGAGGACAATTTAATTTTTTGCCTCAAAAGCATAGCTTATGATCCTGCTTTGGAATCAACTCCAATGAAGGGTCATAAGCAGTGTTTTTGAGGGAAAAAGTTGAGAAATTAATACATTTGAATGGCAGTTGTGTTTATAGAGCAGACTGTGATTATTGTTTATATTTATTTATTGGGGTTTAATGAAACTTTCAACAGCCAGGTTCATCTTGTGTCGGATAGTTTATGGGTGGAGGAAGCCATTGAACCCAGAGAGAACCACTGAGCAAAGGCGAGCAACTGCTAAACTCCTCAATGTACTAAAACCACACAAGCAATGGTTGAAGACAAGTTCACCAAAGATGTGCACTACGCCTTGGTACACAGTGGCCCTCTGCTGGCAATCAGGATTAAGTGCACTGCCCAAGGACACAATGCAGTTGCCCATAGCAGGGACTGAATCATGGACATTTCAAATTGAAGTCCAGCAATGCTGTAACCCCTGAGCCACTGCATTCCCAGTTATTTTTGTTACATTAACTGGTAGTGTGCTGAATTATTTCTGGTCATCAAAATTTGTTCACATATGTTTGCCTTGTTACAATTTATGGGAGAGTGCCAATAGGCACTCTCCCATAAATTGTAACAAGGTAAATCGTAACAGACTAAATAATTTCACTTCAAAGGTGGTATGAACGACATCCACAAAATATGAAGCCTTTGAGTGCTGGTACTGACACTTCAGAGTAAAGCCCAAACATGGGCTTCCAGCACTCTACCAGTTAAGTAAGGTTCCGCTCTACAATTTCGCACTATTGCACAGGGGTGACATTTCTAAACATAGGGCATATGTTGAAACTAAGTCCATGTAAAATAGAGATATATTTTTAGTATCAGATATATGATTACTTTAGGCTTTTTGTTGGACAAGAGAATTTGAAGTTTTGGTCCCAAAGTTAGAGCCTGATGCATAGGAGTAAATTACCAGATGAATTATGGGAAACAGTGGCTTCGAAAAATTTGCAATTTTTTAAAATGTAATTTTTACACAGATTTGTTACCAGACATGTAACTAAAAAATGAAACAGAAACATATAAATATTTGTTTTGCTTTTTAGGCTCCAGAGGTAGGTAGGTGGGGGTGGTGGGAAAATTCTGCTTTTGAGACTGCTGGGTGGCTGAAAATGACTGGTTTCATCATTTTTTCATGCAATTTTGCAGGTTGAAGTCTTGCCTTTGACAATAAATTATTCCACTCACATTCAGATTGTTTGTTTCTACTTAGTCAGAAACAAGCCTGAAAATAAACAGACTGTCATCTGCAAAATGAGGTCCCAAGAGGATGAGTTTGGTGATGCTATCCTGCACAGCAGGGTAGCATCACAACATTTACCCTCTGTGAACCTCGGTATGAATCAAGGTCTCAAGCCAAAACAGAAAGATGTACGTAGAGGATAAATTGGCCCACTGTATGGGATAGCACCAGCAAATTCACCCTCTGGGGATCCCATTTTGCAAATGACAGGTTGCTTATATTCAGTCTTGGTCAGACAGTGTTGTATGTTTTTTGTGGATTTTGGAAATGTAATACATGTTATGGGTTAGATAACTAAGTTACAGAATATTTGCATTTGAAGAGAGTGTATGGCATGTCATTTTTGCAAATGCCTGGAAAACTGTGCAGCGGAACCTAAAAGGTTAACTGGTTTCAGGGACATCACAATAGTTTTTTTTGGGGGGGAGGGAGGGGGAGAGGGAAGGTGTGTCCCATTCCCACTCCTAGCCAAAAACTTTAGCAGTTTGAAATACACAGGCAGCTGTTGAAAAACTCTCCTTCTTTGGTGTGTGCCAATGGTTTTCTCAAAAGCTGGATGTTCTTCAGTCAGGGGAGTGGGGGTACAGTTTGAAATTCTGAGTTGGCACATTCCCCAAACCAAGATCCACTAGCCATGCCCTGACCGATTTGTACACAAAGATGACTAAAATAATTTAGATCCTGGTAAATGCTTGAAAATCCAAGAGAAACGTTCTAGAAAGTTCGGATATTTTCTTTCTGTGATGTCCACCATGTCCATGTCCAGTGGCTAAAGGGTGAAGTAGTATGTGAAAGAAAATTTGAATATCGATTGAAGTTTTACACTGATTATAGATTTAGCCATTTTGTTAGGTGGAGAGAAGTGTTTATATATTATTGTTTTTGTTTTTATAAACATAACTGGTGGAGTACTAAATGATTTTTAGTTGTCAAAATGTGTTCACAAGCCTTTACCTTGTCACAATTTAGGCTCACAAAAAAATTTCTTGTTTCTCAGGCAATTTTTCCTCAATTTTATGATGAGGGGGGGAGGCATTTTTTTGTTACTGTGTTTTCACAAAACAGTTCTGAAAACAGTTGGAATCAGAAATTTAATTACTTACACTATTATGTGGCAAACCAATGTTTTCAGCAGTGAAAATTTCCCATAATGTAGTTGAATATTTAACCAACTATATCTTGTTTGACAGAGCTCTGTGAGCTCTGTCAAACAAGGTACAGTTGGTTAAATATTTTTCTCCCCCCACTGCATGTGTAACATACGTCTGTCCAGGGTGAGATATCAGGGAGAGACAGATGTATCCCACCCCACCCACGTGACGTTATACATTTATAACGTTATTATGACGCGATGCATAGTATTTGGCTACCAACTAATTCATATTGACGTCATCAGAATGCCGTGTGTTCAAAGTTTGATGCTCTAAAACTCTTTAAACCCCAAGATGCCACCGTTCCTAATTGATTTTGTGGTATATACCTTTGGTATATACATAACTTTTGCATGCTCTTTCCGATGGTGTCATTAGTTTTTCAAAACAACGAATACCAAATTAGTTGATTATATCAGCACGTGACCGCCGATTACCTCTGGCTAACGTAACCGCTGTATGATGGGGGAGAAAAATAATCCCTGATGGGTACGGGTGTGGGATGGGAAAATCTCACCCTCGGGACAAGATATTTGGTCCAGACACTTGGCAAGCCTTGTGTCTGGCCCAAATATCTTGCCCTCGGGTGAGATTTTCCCATCCCACACCCGTACCCATCAGGGATTATAATATTCCTGAAAGGGCAAATTAGTGTCATAGAAGAGATTTCCAGGTGAAGAAAAAGGTGATGAGGCAGATTTTTTTTGACGAGTAAGGGGTCTGAGAAACAAGAATTTTTTTTTTAATAGCCTTATGGGAGAGTGTCGATAAGCACTGTCTCACAAATTGTAACACTACAAATCCATACAGACAAAATGATTTTACTTAAAAGATATCAAACACATCCACAGAATATGAAGCTGTTAAGTTGGAGTACCTACGCTTCAGAACAAAGTCTAAATATTGGCTTCCACCACTCAACCAGTTATGATAATAACCCTTTACCCAACGCAGACGATATCAAAATTTAGTATTTTAAAAATCATTTTTTGAAATTTTTTAAACAATTTCAACAAAACCATATCATGTGACCCCTCACTGGAACAAGGTCGTCGAGCTCGTTCCAACAAGGGGTCACATGATATGGTTTTGTTGAAACTTTTTGAAAAATAATCTTTTTTCAACTGCTGAATTTGCATATTACGCGGGCGGATGCGGCCGATTTGTTGGATAAAGGGTTAAATCCATCTTGGCAGCCATTTGATTATAGGTTGTGAACTTTATGTTGGTTTTTTTTCACCAGTACAGATTTATTCTCATGTGAGAGATATAAATCTGTTGAGAGCCTCACGTATTGGGGGTTCATGTAGATTTATGCACTTTTGTATCTATATGAAGGTTCTTGTTATTTTTATGTACATTGTCTTCACTTAATGTATGATAGAAATTGTTATGAACCTGTATCTATATGTATTTATATAAAATAAACATTTTTTTAGTTAACCGTCATGAAAATTAAAAACCACATGAACTGTGTTCCAGGACATGAATTATTCACTGCATTTGTCCGCTGTACAAGATAATATGCACGTAAATAACATAAACTCCTGAAAGATGTTTCTAGGCCTATGTGAATGGTGATATAAGGCCAGTTCTTAAAAGGGTATGTTTTGTCCAGCAACAATTTTTAAGGTAATTATATGCAGGGTTCCCACAAAGCCTTGAAAGTCCTTGAATTTCCCTTTTGTATTGAAAAGTCCTTGAATCCCTTTTTGGCCTTGAAAAGTACTTGAAAACTTACCATCAACCTTGAAAAACACTTGAATTTCCAGTGAATTTACCCCTTAATTTCCTGTGTAGCCCCAAACTGCCACTTTTATATTGCCTTGAAGCATGTGCACCTAAGCGTAATCATCCTTGATGTGTCAGTGCAGGCTGAATTTATCCTGGCACTGGTTTTACATCATTATTGGCTGCCTGTGCAGGCAGCCAACAATGATATAGAACAACTGCCATGTCATCTACATGTACAACTGTATAAACATATAAGGTAGTAGCTACTTGAAAAATTAATTTGAAGCCTTAAGGGTTAAGAAACAACCTTACAGGCATGCAAATTTCTGGCATGCTCTTTTACAGTGCAAAATGTATGTTCTTGAAAAGCTGTCAAATGTCCTTGAATTTGATCTTGCCTTGCCTGTATAAACCTTGTATATGGTTCCCATGGCTCCATGAAGTCTTGAACAGTGACAGCATTCACACATATCTGTTTATTTTAACAAACTCTAATCCGGTGGATGGTTTATACAGTATGGCTATCGTGGACTGGCCACTTTCCACAGGTGGCAATATTTCCATGGATGCCATAATATTTGATTTCAAACACTAATTACAGGAATAATCATCAAAAGTTTAATTAGTGAAGCACCAGTGCTTCATTAATTAAAATTTTGCTGCTGATGATTTTTATTACCTGGTAAACCCATGCATGGATTACGACCAGTCCATGGCAGCTGTACTGTACAGCTGAATCGAATATACAGCATGGTGATTCAGGCACCATTTGTTAGGGACCTGTTCTGTGCCATATACTAGAGGAAGACTAATACCTATTGTAATGTCTCTAAAGCTGGTGCATTGACCAGTTATCCAGAATGCAGTGTTACAGATTCATAAATTGAGAACAATTTCTATTGTAAGGGAAACTCCTCTGGCCGACTTAGTCAACTTGGATCCCTGCTTTGCTTTGCCCCCCCCCCCCCCCCTCCCCCCCTCCGTGAAACATTTTCTGATGCCATCACTGATCTTGAAAATCCTGAAATTTAAGAATCCCTTGCCAAGACCTGGAAAGTACTTGAATGGTAGAACCTGCCTTGAAAACACTTGAAAAATGAGATATGTGATCCTGTAATGAATCTTTGTTGACTATAATGGAAGAAGATCTATATATAGTATAAGAGAAAAAAGTGTAAGACCAAAAAAGTTAAAAATCTGTTTCTCAGGCCCTCCCTCATGGTCCTTTTGGTTGCCGATTGTTCTCTTTTTATAACTAATGTAAACGTAAAGAAATAAAAATTGAATGTTTTGTATCTGATATTTTACCCAAGTTAATAAAATTGATAAATTTGACCCTTGATTGCAGTATGGCTTTGCATTAGTGTAGCATTGCAGATCCTTCCTGCACTCAAGGGTCAAAATACACCTCCACCTATGCTATTCTGTAGATTATGAGGTGTAAAACATAAAACAAACCAAGAACATGAACTTTTGATGGCAAAGAAATGATTACAAAAATAAAATAAAAGCTGCCACTCATCAGTGGCTTGGGTAATTGACGAACTCTTGCTTTTGCACTAGAGATGAACAACTGCATTAAAAATTAATTTTAAAATAATTTTTAATAGTCCAAAGTCCACTCATGGCAGTCATATATCCACGTACAATCCCCTTAACCTTATTTGGACTTGTCTTTGTTTATGTTCATAATTTAGTAGCATTGGCAATGACATCCTCTCTGAAATGGTGGTGTGATGGAAACTCCATATATGGCCTGTATGCTGAAGTAAAGGGACCACATCTTTTGAGTGACATAACCCCGATTGTCCACATGGGGGCACGATGACGCCGTGTACTGAGGTGTACTGCACGTCGATGGTGCGCATGTCCTCAACCAATCTAACCTTGCCTGTGCTGCACTGTAACCTTGCCTGTGCTGCAGTGCAGAGTTATGATGTTGGGGACCTGGCAGCTGCTTGTCGTTGCTCGGTGGTTCTCTCCGAGTTCTCTGGCTTCCTCCACCCGTAAAACTGTCACGGTCATGATTAGCCATTGTGCATAAGTATGTGACCTTAAACACCAATAAATAAATAAATCTTTTGAGTGAAACTATTCAGCCCATAGATTTGCCTTCTTACATATTATGGGGTGTGCCTATATAGGCACTCTGACATAAATGGTAACAAGGCAAAGACATGTGCAGAAATGTTGATTGCCAACCCTGTCACATCACATACAGTGGAACCCTGTTAATTGAATAGACACTTTGCCAATGAAAATTATTCAATTAACAGGAGTATTCAATTAACAGGGATTGTGTCACTTCCCTGTATTCTAGAGATAAATTTAGCATTTATTCTATTATATCTTGTTTGACAGAGCTCTATAAGCTCTGTCAAACAACATATAATAGATTAAATGCCTGTATTGGATGTACTGAGGCCAAATAGGTCTATAAACAAAGGAAAACTGGGGAGAGTCAGGGTAATTTCTCGACAGGTTGCAAGATTTTTTATTCAATTAACAGGAGTTACTCTATAACCTATATTCAATTTACAGGTCAAATTTGTACTGGAGGTATGGTAAATGGTTTTGTGTTGGAAAATTATATTCATTTAACAGGGATATACAATTAAGAGATATCCAATTAAGTGAGCTCCACTGTATCACATCATGTTATGTTACTTCACGTCATAGACTAAATACTTTATTACTGCGCCAAATTTTAACCAAAGTTGGGACATACATTTCCAAGGGGCCTAATAATTGAATTTTGCTTAAATCGATTTCAGGATCCCCATAATGGGGAGATAACTCAAAAAAAACTAAAAAAAATATTCTTTAGAACCACTGTACAAAAAAGTTGATTTTTGGTAAGGAGCACTGGTTTCCACCATTTAGCACTTTTCCAATTAAGACTTATACTGATATGGCGGATGTTTTTTTTCAGCTTAATTTAAAATATTGAATGTTAATGCTATACTCACTGCAAGCACGGTGTTTCACTGAACTTCCCCTTGGGGTAGAGGTCAGTCAATGTCATTACATCAACAGGCACTTCATACCCTATTCAGGGGTGTGAAAGTTTCGCTGATTTCAGTATTTTTCACTGAAATATTGAGATTTTATTTTCCATAAAGTTGTCTGGAAATAATCTTCTAGACCGTCTCCCTGCAACTTTATAGTAATAAAAGATATACGAATCACAACTGCTTTTAGATCGTCATTTTGGGGTTTTTTTTGTTTTAAATAAATTTCCACATAAAAATAAGGGAATTTCAAATGATTTCAGCTTTGTTTGATTAATAAAGCTCTTGTGCCTGAGTAATATGATTGCAAAAGCAGTCTCATTCTTGGCCAGAGAGTGATACATTTACAGCAGTGAATTAAGACTTCATATAAAATTTTGTGAAATCCAGACTGAATAGGGAAATACAAACTAAAATAACATTTTTTAGTTGCGACAAGCTGCTCTGTTTGTGATCATTCCCTGTGGGAACCCTGGGAAGTGAAGCAATGCTTGTTTACTGTTAAAATAAGACCTGGTAACCAATTCTGGGTGGAAGTCATCTAAAATGGGCAAGAAATGATTGGCTGGACTTGACTTTATATCCATGTTGTGGTCACGATTAGCCACCATTGTGCAGAAATATGTGACCTTAAATACCAATAAATAAATATATGGTAATGTTTGTTGATCTGTCTGTCAGTCGGTCTATCTGTTGGTCTGTGACCAGCGAGTTTATACACTCAGTAACTTTAAAAATATTGGGTGGAATGAAATCATATTTAGTATGAAAGTCTTAACTCTTTACCTTACGAATCGCCCACATACACCTGTGTAATTTGCAAATTGAGCAATTGGAAAAAATAAGTTTTTAAAAATATTTCAACAAAACCATATCATGTGACCCCTCATTGGAACAAGCTCGATGAGCTCGTTCCAATGAGGGGTCACATGATATGGTTTTGTTGAGATTTTTTGAAAAAGTTTAAAAAATAATAATTAAAATAATAAATTTTGATATTCTCTGCATTGGGTAAAGGGTTAATGATGTCTAGTCCCAAGTGTTATTCAGAGAATGATTCCGCAGAATGATTGCCCTTGATGGAGTTAAGAGTTTGTTTCATGTTTACCATCTGTGATAGCTAAGGTGCAAACTGGCAATTTTTTTTCTAACTGGTGATATTCTTCTGTTTGGGCAGGAAAGTAAAATGAATTTTCAGCCCAACGTGGCTAGATCACCAATGCCTGGGGTGGAAGTCCTCTAAAATGGGCAACTTGGGTATAAAGAATTGGCTGGATTTGTTGTTATATCCATGTTGCTGTCCCAATTAGCCATTGTGCAGAAATATGTGACCTTAAATACCAATAAATAAATAAATGAATAAATTCCCTTCCAAAAGTGTGTGTGGTATGACAGCATTTCATCATTTCAATGAATCCCTGTGGGAACTATGAGAAGTGAAGCAGTGCTTGTTTATTGAGGTAAACAAGCTGTTTTACTGGTAAAATTTCAACCAATGCCTGGGGACCTTCTGCAAATGTCAGATGCCTTATTTTCAGGCCTGGTCCTTGGTACTGAATGTTATCTTAAACTTCAATAAACAAACAAATATAACCCGGCAAGAAGACTTTTCATTCAGCAAGGCCCTGCCATATTAATATTCAAGGAAAGAGAGAATGACTTTTTTCCTTGAAGCTTACAACTGATTTATTTTGACTGGTACTATGTTACCAAGTTAGTGTTTGACCATTATAGATTATTGGGAACAGTTTTAACATTGTACCAAATTTTTAAACTTATACATTGTACGGGTTTGTACAATTTTGTTAATTCATACACAGTATCATGCATTTTTATTTTTGTATACCTCATACTTTAAAAAATAAAATATGCATTAAACATGTTAATTATCTGTTTTATTATGTTTCTTTTACCCTTCAAAAATATTCCTCCCTGTGGGAACCATGGGAAGTGGAACAGTGCTTGTTTACTGTGGTAAAAAAAATACCTTGGTACTAGGGTATTTTCCCCATGTTGCTATGGTATTCTGAGACAATACATTGTATTCCATACTATTCGATTTTGAGTGGTTAACTGGTACAGACATGGTGATACACATGAAGTAAGGCTGTTGCGCTTATTTGATAATTTGACTAATTGTCGACTATTGCAGTAGTTGACGGTTTTTATTTTTAGTTGGCCGTCTGTCATTTTCAAAGTGGTACAAGTTGGGTTTAATTTGAACTGTGTACAAGCCTGGAAATAAGCAATTTGTTATTTGCTTAGCAGAATGAGAGGGTGAATTTGCTGATGCCATCCCATAGAGTGTGCCACTTTATCCTCTGAGTACCTCTTTTTGTTAAGGCCTGAGACATTAATTCAAATTGAGGTTCACAGAGGGTAAATTTAGTGATGCTACCCTGCTGTGCAGGGTAGCATCACCAAATTCATCCTCTGGGAACCTCATTCTGCAGATGACCGTCTACTTATTTCCAGGCTTAACTTTATACTGAGATGAAAGAAAACAGCTGGATTATTACCCTTTGGAAGGTCTAACTATAAGTAAGGGATAATGAACGAATGGTGAATCATTCGGTGTTAGAAAACACGAGACCCGAAGGGTCGAGTGTTTTCTAACTCCGAATGATTTACCACGAGTTTATTATCCGACTTAAAACACAACATTCTGTTAAAAGACATGTGTAGTTATAATAGCCGAGTTAAATGTTTGTTCTCAATTTTCGCGTTTTAATAGTATGTTCCTCTGTAGCATTTCTGTGACTGACGATCGGATTTGGATACATCACCCTTCTGATCCACACTATTCATGAAGCAGAGCGTCGTCCTTTTATAAACAATCGATTTTAATCATTGCCAAAACATAGCTTTTCCTCGATCATCCCCCCCCCCCCTCAAAATGATCGATTTGCTTCCCCCCACTAGGTCCATTTGCTTTCCCCCCCAAATATGTGCCTGTACACCGTGACTTTCGCCAACGGGAAACAAAAGGCTTGTCGCAAGTGTGTTTTCTGAGAATAATAACTGTGGATTATTTTACGAATCCACAGTCATTGTTCTCCGAAAACACACTTGCGTCGATCCCTTTGTTCACCTTGGCAATTCGGAGTTATAATGCACTGAGGCGGATAATGCGGCTGTGTTTTAATTACTTGTAATATCCAATGACCTTTGTTTACCGCTTATTGTTCAACAACGTAATTTTAAAAACACTGAGCCTTGCAGTTTTTTCAATCTCTCTATTCTGTACTGTAGCCTAAGAAAGCTCAAAGCATTATCAATACCATGGCATATTGTTCAAACGGTGTGTGGGAAGTTATTGCAGACTGCAGAGTATATAGAATATTTGGTCTTGTACACTTGAACGACCCCATTGCAACAACCCGAACTGCAAAAGTGAGAAGGGTGTCACAAGATTCACAATCGGTAGTTACTTCGTTCACTTGTAGTATTGAGTTGTAACTAAGCCTGGAAATTAGCAATCAGTCATTTGCAGAATGAGGTCCACAGCAGGTAAATTTGTTGATGCTATCCCATACAGTGGGCTAGAATCACCCAATTTATCCTCTGGGTACCGCTTTCGTGTTTTGGCCTTATTGAGGTTTGAGGTTCACAGAGGGTAAATTCAGTAATGCTACCATGCTGTGCAGGGTAGCATTACTAAATTCACCTTCTGGGGCCCTCATCCTGAAGATGACAGTCTGCTTCTTTCCAGGCTTGGTTGTAACTTGCGTACGAATGTTTATGTTTGAAATGTCTGGAAATCAGTCATAGAAATGAAACCTTTACACAAATGTTCTTCTGTTTAAATTCTTCAAATCAATTTGAGATATTTTGGCATTTCGATTTTACATCAACACTGAAATGTTCAACATTCATAGGCCAACATCGTCCATTTTACATTTGTAACTATATTACAGATTGTTTGTAGAATATATGGCACATGACCAATCGTTGATTAATGGTGGTGATTAGTCGACTATGAAAATTGATAGTCACAACTGCCCAAACACAAAGTAACTGGTATTTGAAGATATTAGCACAAAGTTTTGAAAAAATAAAATGTCAACATTATGAAGAGATTAATGAAGTTTATTGAAAAAAGTAAAGCAAAATACTTGATTTTACCCACATGTATGATCTCAATAGAAAATAGAATAATTTGAGTTAGGCATGTGCCGGAATCCAAAATTGCATAGGAAATAGTTGGTGTGTATTAACCTTTTACCGAACGTAACGGCCAAAACCGGCCAGTGCTGTTCTCAAAAATCACCAATTAAGTTTCCGGATTTTTTCATTTTTTGTCTCCAAAACATAGGTTATGACCCCTCATTGGGACGAGCTCATCGAGCTCGTTCCAATGATTGGTCATAACCTATGTTTTGGAGACAAAAAATGAAAAAAATAGTTATTCAAGAATTTTTTTTTGCAAGTGTCGTCTGCTTTTCATGTTAGGTAAAGGATTTTACTAACAAGGAGTCCAAATTTTAACTTAGGGCTATATTGGGAATATTCAATGAAAACTTCTTTAGAACCACCAGTCAGAAATTTTTGATATTTGGTATACTGCATCCATAAGGGGATCAATTTAAGTTGTTCAAATAAAACCCTGGGTTAACTGGTAGAGTGCTGGAAGCCCATATTTGGGCTCTATTATGAAGTACGGCAACTTAACGGCTTCAAATTCAGTGGCTATGCTTCATATTATCTGAAGTGATAGCATTTAGCCTGTTGGGGGTGTGGTGATTCAATAAGCTGAGAGGTCCTTGGTTCGAATCCCACCTGCAGCAACTGCATTGTGTCCTTGCGCAATTGACCATGTGGGGGCATGGTGTCGCTGTGTACTAAGGCGTACTGCATGTCGATGGTGCACATATCTTCAACCAATTCTAAACCTGCTTGTGTGGAGTTAGTATGTTTGGGTGCTGACAGTTGGTCACCATTGTTTGGTGGTTCTTTCTGGGTACTCCAGCTTCCTCCACCCGTAAAACTGTTGTGGTGATGATCAGCCATTCTGCAGAAATATGTGACCTTAAAACACCAATAAATAAATAAATTTAGTCTGTTAGGATTTGCCTTCTTACAATTCATGGGAAAGTGCCCACGGGCATGCTCCCATGCATTGTAACCTGGTAACGACAAGTGAACAAATTTTGATGGTCAAAAATAATTTATCACTCTACCAGTTAATATTTGGGCTTCCTGTGAAAGCTTGCATTTCAACTTGGTGCAAAATAGGAATACAGTGGAGCCCACTTAATTGGATATCTCTTAGCTGAATAACCCTGTTATTTGAATATAATTTCCCAACACAAAACCATTTACCATACCTCCAGTACAAATTTGACCTGTTAATTGAATATAGGTTATAAAGTAAACTCTTGTTAACTGAATAACAAATCTTGTAACCTGTCGAGAAATTACCCTGACTCTCCCTAGTTTTCCTTTGTTTAAACACTATTTTGCCTCAGTACATCCAATACAGGCATTTAATCTATTATATCTTGTTTGACAGAGCTCATGGAGCTCTGTCAAATAAGATATAATAGAATAAATGCTAAGTTTATCTCTGGAATACAGGAAGGTGACACCATCCTGGTTAATTGAATAATCCTGTTAATTGGATAATTTTCATTGGCAAAGTGGCTATTCAATTAACAGGGTTCCACTGTATTCTTTAAAATCTTCTCAAAAACCACTGGATGTTACTTGAGATAAAATTTGAATCCTTTCTCTGGTTTTCTTTTTCAGAATCTAAAAACATCATTTGAGAAAACCATCATCATGGATGTCTTTGGTTTGGTACATAACAAAATTTTGCTATCTTGGTCCTGCAGGCTACAGTTTAGCAATGGCGGATGCATTCTGATCCAGCATCACCTGTAGTTCATCCAGGCTCTTGAAAATACATTTCATTAAGTCATCAGAATCGGTCTCACCAGAAGATGTCCAATTATTCACACAAAAATGGTAACTAGAATGAGAAAAAAACACAATCAATATCTGGTGTTATATCTTCAGTAAGGGGATTGTGTGGGGAGATTTCCTACTAGATGAGTATGGTATGGTTTTTACCCTTCAGTAGGATTATTATGATCCCCGATGAGTCTGGAGATTGGGTGGGGAAATCGAGGGTCTGGTTCAAATATCTTGCCCCAAGGGTGAGATTTCCCCATTCCCACCTTCCGACTCATTGAGGATGATATTTCTCCCCTCCCCCCCCCCCCCCCCACCACCATGCAGTGATTACGTTAGGCAGAGGTAATTGGGAGTCGTGTGCTGATTCAGTCAACTCATTTTGTATTCAAATTCATTGTTTTGAGAAACTGATGACACCATCGGAAAGAGCATGCACAAGTTAATGTATAAACCAAAGGTATATACCATGAAATCGATTAGGAACTGTGGCAGCTTGAAGGTTGAAGAGTTTTAGAGTATCAAACTTTGATCACCCTGCATTCCGATGACGTCAATATGAATTAGTTGGTAGCAAGCAACTGATATGATATGCATAACGTCATAATAACGTTCTAAATGTATAACATCAAGTGGGTGGGGTGGGATACATCAATCTCTCCCTGCTATCTCACCTGGGACACACGTATGTTACACATGCAGTGGGGGGAGAAAGTGATATAAAAATGGATCCAGTCTATCCTTCCATCTATCTATCTATCCTTCCTTCCTTCCATCTTGGCATACTTCCACCCATCCATCAATCCTACCCCATTTCTTGTCATCACATTTTAAGGAAACTGTTCAAAATATTTTGCTCAATTTCATATATAGCTCATTGGTGATAATGAATGTGGTGCCCTTTCATCCAAAGATGTCCCGAGCTCAGTATTTTTGTTGATGCCCCTGGTCAGGTCTGATACCCCACCAGGCACTGTATCAATTACTTGAATCACTTGAAAGGTCCTGCAGGAATTTAGAAACCCCTGCAATAGTGGAATGTTCATTGAAAAATAAGATATCTGGTAATCAGATGAGATTCATTTCAGCAATATGTTCTGACTAGATATGGCCCTGGTTGTTGAAAATGTCATTAAACTACAATAACAAAACATAATAAAACCATCAGCAATATGTAGCTCACATCACAGCAGGGATGCTGGTAGCATGGGGGAAGAGGGAGCAGCTTCCCTCCCAGCCTTAGACCATGGGGGCGAGAAGAGGCAGACGTGTCTTCCCATGTTTGTCAAATCAATGGGAGAGTTTAGGAGATGTCCCCCCTCCCAAACGGAGTGGGGGCACCTCTCAAACTCCCATTTTGGGCCTTTGGTCTATGTGACACGTATGCTTTGGCATGTCATGCAGGGTTGCCAGTGCTAGTAAATACCCTTTCCGAGTGTCTGACACTCAGCCCTGTAGTGGTTCCTTCACCCCTTCCTCACAGTAAGCTGGATATTGTGTGGTGGGTATCTGTCTTACAGAATGCCTGCCTAATAGAATGAAGCACATGCATTAGATTGTAGATACGAGTTTGAGATTTTGATATTATGGGGCCTGGACAAGTGTCCTGAATACTCATCCGCCAACAACCTCTATACGTCCAGTGGTTTAAGGCAGCTAAAACATTACCATAAATCACTGCCCAAGTAATTTGTCTATAGTCAGCAGGACCTCCACATGATGGCATGTTAAGGGCACCTGTTCTGAAGTTATTTAAGTCGGAAATAGGCCTTTTAGGGTTGACACAGTCAATACGGTTGAGCTCACTAAATTGGATCTCTCTCGTTTGGATAACACTGTTTAATTAAAACACCT
Source organism: Pictodentalium vernedei (assembly GCA_031216915.1). Taxonomy (NCBI): domain Eukaryota; kingdom Metazoa; phylum Mollusca; class Scaphopoda; order Dentaliida; family Dentaliidae; genus Pictodentalium; species Pictodentalium vernedei. The sequence goes on from CM062288.1 coordinate 281,370,200, forward strand.
TCCAAACACAAAATTATTTACTTATGATTCAGTACAAATTTGAGTGTTAGTTACATATAGGTTACAGAGTAAACTCCTGTTAACCCTCCACCTAACTTGAAAATCAGATGACACTTGCATACACATGTACAGGAGCAATGGGAGGCATTGGGATTAAAAAAAAAATCTAAAATAATCAAGCTTACAAAGTAACAACGCAGAAACAAAAGCTTGGATGATGCCATATCCATCAACTTATTGTCGAAGTTTAGCATGATAGGGTGTGTGTGTGGGGGGGGGGGGGGGGGGGGAGGGGTGGGGGGGGCACTGGGTCTGTCTGCACTAGAATACAGAATGTGGCCGACAGTTTGTTTTTTTTATTTATTTATCTTCTTTTTTCTGCTTTTCTTAACATGATTTAGGTGTGGGCATTCAAAAACACAAAATATGTTCCCAATTGAATGAATTTTAAACACCAATGTACTGTCTACAGTCTATAACGTTCAGCAAGTATGGGTGATTGATTTATTCTGAATTTATCCCATAAATGGCCGTTTATTTGAACTATGAAAGCCTTGGATAAATTTTTGCTTTATTCACCTAGTAGGCTCGTCGGTTTCATTCTTAATCCTACTCATAGAATAAATGTTTTACTTTAGCCCTTTGCCCAACGTAATGGACAAAACTGGCCAGCGCTATTCACAAAATTCGCCATTCAATTTTTATTACTCTTTCATTTTTTGTCACAAAAACATAGCTTATGACCCCCTCAATGGAACAAGCTCAACGAGCTCATTCCAATGAGGGGTCAAACGCTATGTTTTTGATGAAAAAATCAACAATAAAAATAGAGCTTCAAGAATTTTATTTGCAAGTGTCATCTGCTTTTCCTGTTAAAAATTCACCATTCAGTTTTTATTACTTTTTCATTTTTTGTCACAAAAACATAGCTTATGACCCCCCGTTGGAATGAGCTCAACAGGCTCATTCCATTGAGGGGTCAAAAGCTATGTTTTTGACGAAAAAATCCCCCCCAAAAATAGTGCTTCAAGAATTTTATTTGCAAGTGTCGTCTGCTTTTCGGGTTAGGTAAAGGATTAAAACACTGTACGGTTTATTCTATACTTATCCTAAATGAAAGATTAGTAGTTGCCGGAAAGTGTAAAAAAAAAAATATGCAGCAACAGGCCAATTCAGTTTAGGATTGGCTGTTATTCTCACCTACAAGGCCGACGATTTATACCAACAATAATATTTGGTACAGTTGTATATTTAATGTATTATTCTCACCTATCTGGAGCAATACCATAAAAAACCCCGTAGCCATTTTCAACCATGGGCGCTACGCATCCTGAATTTCTGCTATAGCCAAGAAAACTTGTTGACAGGACAAAATTGCCACCACCACCGCTGAAAGTAGAAATTATAATGGTTTGATACCGAGATTGTTAAAATGGCACTATCATTCATTAAAATGCACCACAACAGCATCATCAAATCTCTAACAGAAAATTAAATTGTGCAAAACTATGGACTTCTGCATGAATGTGCTGTACTCAGGGAGGTAGTGGAGGTGTGGGAATATTTCAGTAGCCTGCCATCTTGTATAGATACCTTGCTGTGCTATACAGCCTGATACAGTGTTGGGGTGTCTCTCAAGTCAATGACAGGTACCTATCATGGATAAATATCCTTCATAGTACATCCTTATAGCGTAAGTATAGTCACCCGGGGAGTCATGCACTCGTTCGTCCGATTTCTCTCATTGCTCCTTCTAGTTGAAAATCATCCAAACTGTCTGATGACGGAACTGTCTGACCTTTTGCCCCAAACTGTCTACCGATATTGGACCCAAACTGTCCCCTATTGGCTAAACCGTCCCCCTATGTCTGTTGGACGATTTGACCCAAACCGTCCCCTGAACCAAACTGCCACCTGCATCCCTGACTTATGATGATTACTTATCTCGTCATAAAAAACAACTCTGAATAAAGTTATCTCCCCTGAAATTATTAGACTGGTGAGGAAGGTGCACATAAGAAGCATGCAGTTGTAGGGAAAACACTTGTGACATCAGTAGAAAATAAAGTGAAGTTTCCTTTTGTTAATTTTAATAAAGGAAAACAACATACAGCTCTTGTTACTTTTAATAAACAAAAACAACCAGGCCTTTAAATTCATTTATTTTGGGGACACTATTTTGCTGTAATCTGGGGACATTAAAACCAGAAATAACAGTTTTATCCTGTTATGTTTTATTGTCATGCATTTCTTTGTGTTTCTAAGGTTATATTGTGATGGAAGTTTTTCTAAAATGCAGAATGCACACCGAGAATTTATATATTTTTCTTGGTGCCCTCACATCTTCTCTAATTCCGGTAGTGCGACGGCTACCATAACAGGCACATGGATACATTCTATGTCCGTTTCAGTGATCGACCGAACATTATGTCCCAAAAATGTTTAAAAATAATTTAACCCTTTACCTAACATGAAAAGCAGATGACAGTTGCAAAAAAGATTTTGAATAACTAATTTTTTTCATTTTTTGTCTCAAAAACATAGGTTATGACCCCCCCGTTGGAACGAGCTCGATGAGCTCGTTCCAACTAGGGGTCATAACCTATGTTTTTGAGACAAAAAATGAAAAAATAATGAAAATTAATTGGCGATTTTTTTAGAATAGCATTGGCCGGCTTTGGCCGTTACATTGGGTAAAGGGTTAAGATTTAATCTGTTTATGTGTCAGAATTGTTAGATAAATGAATTATCATGATAATGTGCATATCCTGTGATTTGTATCCGATTCTCGGTGGTGTCCAAAGATGGGATCACAACTTACCAGCAAAGCTGGCTCATTGAGATCCCATTCTGGACACCACCTCGAATCTGATACAAATCACAGGATATGCACATTATCATGATAATCTGTATATATCACGATGTACACACTTTTGATATAATGAACAGAAAAAGGTTACAGAACATCAAAAGATGGGGAAAGCACCATTTTCTTATTTTCAATGGGTTCAATTATTGAATAACAGTCAAACATTGAAACTGATTGGGAAAAAATTGTAAAAAGCCAGCTTCTATATTTTTATACTACTCTGCAGAAAAATTGCCGAAGTATGAAACAAACCCGCTAACATTTTGAAATTTTATATGAAACTCCCATACCTTCAGTGTAACATTTGCATACAGGTTTAGAAAATTAAGATTAAGGGGAGCTAACTTTCCTGTAAATCTCTTCCAGTGACAAAAATTGCCAGCCATGGACAGTTTGTCTGAACTGCCCCACCCCAACCCCTCCCCACCCCAAGATTTTGAAATAACAAAAATAGGTGTATTTCATACTTTCGAGTTCAAAATTTGTATTGTAGACTAGCTTGTAATTATAACTAGAGGCTCTACAGAGCCTGTAATCGCTCACCTGGAAGTACATATAAAAATGTGATTTTTCATAGTAACTACGAGCTGCAATTGTGGCCATGTTTTCAACATTACATCAACATTACATGAGGATCATTGGTAGAAGGTGCCCCAGTCTTCAATCACGTGAAGTTTCAAAACATTTGAATCCATCAAACAGAATTAAAGAATGTCTCTGGTGGCCGTATTTTCCAACCAACGGGAACAAAAAGAGGATCGTTTGTAAAGGGCCTCCTATAGACCATTCTTGACAAGTTTTGGTTCCATTGGCTCAGTAGTTCCAGAGAGAGGATGAAAATGTGCTTTCCCATAGTTTTTTTTCTATAGTAATTATAAACCGCAATTGAAGCCATGTTTACAATACGATCAAAATTAAAATGAGGAATGTCGTGGAGGGTGTCCCAGTTATCAACCATGCAAAGTATCAAAACATTTGGCCCAGTGGTTTCAGAGGAGAAGAGTTTTCAAAATTGACCAATCAGAATCAAAGAATGCTTCTGGCGGCCACGTTTTTTCACACAACAGGAATAAAATGAGTAACAGTTGTAGAGAACCTCTCATAGACAATGCCTGCCAAGTCTGGTTCACATTGGCTCAGTACTTTCAGTGAAGATGATAAGAATGTGATTTCCCATAGGGTTTCTATAGTAACTATCAGTCACAATTGCAGCCATAATTGCAACCTGATGAAGAATAAAATGAGGATCATTGGTAGAGGGGGTTACAGTCATCAGTCGCACTAAGCTTTCAAACCATTTGGCCTTGTAGTCCTTGTAGTTTCAATGAAGATTTTCTTGAAAATGCACACGTTTATTAATTCTGTTTCAACAAAAAAGTCAGTATAAGAAGGTTAAATATTTTGAAAATTACAATTCTCTCAGACAGTATTCTCTTTTCAAAATAGCTTTGGATAGGTAACGGATTACAGTCAAACACACTTTACTTCAATATTTGTCAAATCTTAAAAGATGAACAATAATTACCGTCATCTAAGCTGACATGATTGAAAGAGAAAACAAAAACTTCCATGTTACTTATCAGAAAATACTGTTATCAGATTGAAGATGACAGGTGTCTGAAATACCAGCAGACTAATGATGCATATATCAAGTTACAGTTAAAATGGGTTACAGTAAAGTCAAAATAAATTGTGTAGGATAATCCAAAAATTATGTATCTTTTCCCTTTTCTCTTCCTACACTGATAAGACCAGAAGCTGACATAATTTTCTGGAAAGCTCTCACTGATAGCTTTCCAAAAAATGACAGATTCTGATCTTGTCAGGGCAGGAGCAGCAGTTTACTTAGTTTATTGCAGTTATGCTACAGCTTATTTTGACTTGTACTGTATATAATATTTTGGGGTTTTTTCCCAGTTCTCAGTGGAGACAACTGGAACCAACCCATACCAGATTCTCAAAAACAAGTATTTTGCCGACAGAACTGATCTTCGTGCAGATAGGATGGGCATTGGGTTAAGCATTAGAATATAGCCTCTGGTAGCCACATATTTCCACCTCTCATAGACTATGTGATTTCCCATAGGGTTTCTATAGTAACTATAAGCCGCGATTGTGGCCATGTTTACATCCCGATCAACATTAAATGAGGTTCGTTGGTAGAGGGGGTTCCAGTCATTACTTGTGTGAAGTATCAAAACATTTGGCCCGGCAGTTCCAGAGGAGAAAATTTTTGAAAATCCACTTATCAGAATCAAAGAATGCATCTGGCGGCCACGCTTTTCAACCCTCGGGAACAAAATGAGGATCGTTTGTAGATGACCGGCCATGTTTGTAACCCAATCAGTATTAAATGAGGATCATTGGTAGAAGGGGTCCCAGTCATCATTTACGTGAAGTTTCAAAACATTTGGCCAGGCAGTTTCAGAGGAGAAGATGTTTGAAAATCCACCAACCAGAATCAAAGAATGCCTCTGGAAGGCATGTTTTTCATCCGACGGGAACAAAATGTGGATCGTTCATAGAGGGCCTCCCATAGACCATTCCTGCCAAGTTTGGTTCACACCGGCTCAGCGGTTACATAGAAGAAGATGAAAATGTGAAAAGTTTACGGACGACGGACAACGACCGACGGACGACGACGGACGCCAAGTGATGAGAAAAGCTCACATGGCCTTTTAGGCCAGGTGAGCCAAAAAGGCTGCGTAAATGGAAACTAGACCCAAATGAAAAAGAGTCTCTGGTCTGAAATCTTGGTCCACTCAATTGCAGTGAGGCCGCCGTGGACTGGTCACTTTCCACGGGTGGGCAATATTTCCATGGACACAATAATATTAGATTTCAAACACTAATTATAGGAATAATCATCAAAAAATAATTAATGAAGCACTGGGTACAACCCGGTGCTTCATTAACTGGTAGAGTGCTGGAAGCCCATATTTGGGCTTTATTCTGAAGTGTAGGTACCACAACTTGAAGGCTCATATTTAGCGGATGTGTTTTGTATTATCTTTGAAGTGATATTATTTAGTCTGTAAGGGTTTGCCTTGTTACAGTTTATGGGAGAGTGCCCATAGGCACTCTCCCATAAATTGTTACAAGGCAAAGACACGTGTACACGATTTGATGGCTGAAAATAATTTAGCACTCTACCAGTTAATCAACATTTCGCTGATGATAATTTTTATTACCTGGTAAACGCATGCGTGGACATCACTGCCCACGCGTGAATCACGACTAGTCCACGGCAATGGTACTATTGTTTATATTCAGATTTATAAAATACGTACTGATACTAGGTTACCCGAGGGGGAGGGGGGGGGGGGGGGGGGACTTCATTGAAACACTGGAGCATTTGGCTAATTTATTTGACAAAATTAATGCTTTTTCGCGATTTGTCGATGCCTGTGGCATAAGAAAGAGAGAGCGAAGAGAGTGGGAGCGAGCGACAGAGTGAGCTGGGGTTCTCATACCTTTTTGTAAATGATTCGTCTGTGTAGAGATCATGGAGGGGCAGCCCTTCCTCTTTGGCTATTAAACTGAGACCAAGCAAGTGTCTATCGCATCCTGTAAGTATAATAACACAATATCAGCAGTGTAAAGGGATTAACGGGTATAACATTTTCGTCAACACTGACTGTACCCTGGGAGCGTTGGCCCTTTTTCCGAAGACCCCATTACTCTGAAGGAACGATATTCCAAAGGACCAGTACTCCAAGTGTCATATATTCCAGCAGCCCGATGATTTGGCATCCCAATATTGCGACAGTCAAATACTCCGAAGGCGAGATATTGCGACAGCCCAATACAACAAAGATCTGATATCCCCACTACTCACAGTTTAAAATATTCAGCTCTCGAAAGGTCAAGTTTCCGATGATATAATACTCCGAAGGTCCGATTTTCATAAGGACCGACACTGCGATAGGCTTGCAGACCGTCGGAGTATCAGACATTCGGAGTAGTGGGCCTTCAGGCTCCTGAACTTTTGAAGTATTAGGCCTTTGGGTTGACGGGCTTTTGAGTATTAGAACTTCGGAGAATCCAACTCTAGAAGTATTGGGCATTCGGTGTATTGAACATTCGGACTATTGGGACTTCGCTCTATCGATACTTCGGAGTACTGGATATTCGGAATATTGGATATTGGAAGTATTGGGTCTGCCTTTGGAATGTTGGTATCTTGGAGTATAAGGCCTTCGGAACATAGGTATGCATGTATCTTAGGGTATTATACTTTAACCCTGTACCCAATGTAACTGCCGAAATCGGCCAGCGCTATACATAAATCACAATTCAATTTTCATTATTTTTAAAATTTTTGTCTCAAAACCATAGCTTATGACCCCTCTTTGGAACGAGATCACTGAGCTCATTCCAATGAGGGTCATAAGCTATGTTTTTAAGGCAAAAAATATATAAAAAATTGTTATCAATTTATTTTGTTTGCATGTGCATGTCGTCTGTCTTTCGTTTTAGGTAAAGGGTTAAATTCCCATGTTTATTCTGCTTTAACCTGTTACCAAACATTACAGCTATATCTTGTTATTGGGAGCACGGTGGCTCAGTAGGTAGAGGTGCAGGCTGCAAGCCGAGAGGTCCTCGGTTCGAATCCCACCCGCGGCAACCGCGTTGTGTCCTTGAGCAAGGCACTTCATCTCCATTGCCCGCGTGGGGACACGATGACGCCGTGTACTCAGGCGTACTGCACGTCGATGGTACGCATGTCTTCAACCAATCTAACCCTGCCTGCACTACAGTGCGGAGTTACGATGTTGGGGAGCTGGCAGCTGCTCGTCGTTGCTCGGTGGTTCTCTCCGGGTACTCCGGCTTCCTCCACCCGTAAAACTGTCACGGTCATGATTAGCCATTGTGCATAAATATGTGACCTTAAACATCAATAAATAAATAAATATCTTGTTATTGCTATTTGCTAAAATCGCTATTTACATTTTAATTATTTTTTGTAATTTTTGCCTTCAAAACCCTTATGGCCCTTGTTGAAAAGAACCCGGCAAGGGCGTCCGATAAGAGACAATATAAGCACTGACAGGATATAGGGGTATACTATGTTGAACGGTAATGAACTGAATGTGTACTTACCTCGGTTGAATGTGGCTTCCTCCATTGACGTATTGTGCACGTTGGCAGCTTTCAAGTACATCTGGTATTTGGTTTGAGCCTGAAACAGTAAAGTAAACATTTCATTGAGTAAATAATACAAGAAAAATAACATTTTGAATTCATTTGGTTCTCATTTTGTTATAGTTTGTATTGCGTGGGAATACCATCTGAGCATTATTTTCAATTGCAGCTGAAGCATGTTTACCCTGTACCTGAAAATTGGCTAAACCCATCAACATGCTCACCGAAGAAGGGGCACACAAGACAGTCGCCCACAGGGTGACTGGTGCAGGAGCATACAAATATAGCATCTGCAAGCTCATTGGAGCAGGGGCACACAGAGAAAGCCACACACAGATACACTGAAACTGGTCATACAAGTAATACAGCTACCTACTGGCTTACTGGAAAAGAGGCATACAAAAACAGCCACCCACAAGCTCAAATACCCCGCCACCTCAGTGTTTCGAGTTTTGTTTTTCTATATAATCCCTAAACGGTATCCCAGTGACAAAACCCCCGATAAACGTAATTATTGGAGAAACTGAAAGAAACATATCTTTCTTTATTATTGAACAAGAATGAGTTATTTCCCTTTGACTGAACTCAAATATTTGGGAGACTTTAATTCAAGGACATTGAGAAATGACGGCGTCGTTATTATATCGGGGCACAAGTTGACAAGTGTTTCATTCGGTACAGTGGTGCGTTGTGTGCCTTAGAGAATCGGAGACACTTTATTCAAACTTTTACAAGTGTTTTTAATAAGTTTCAATGAAGAGACAATTCATATAACTAGATACATTGCATGTTTCTCGAAACCTCAACGGATTTGTAGTGTTGAAATATCGCCACAGAATCTCACTTTTTGACAGTAAAATTGGGGGTATGTACATATGTTTTATTTCAAGTGTTCAGAATATTCTCATGAAACAATATTGTTCTTATTTTGTTTGTGAGTCTGAATGTTCATTTCTACTGAGGAAGATGTTTGAGGCGATGGGTAAAAGGGAAATCGGTGATTTGTACCATAGAATATCTTACCACCCCTTTTAGCTGTCACAAGATATTTTCTTGCATCCCATTGAACTTCGTACACCCCGTTGGAATTAAATATACCGTACTGGGTGCATTGGTTACTGACCAATCAGGAAGCTTGTATAATTTTAAGGAGTCATAATTTGTCTTCCAGTTGTGTATTTATACACATGATACAGTATTATTTTTCACTTACAGATATATTGGGGTCAAGCATGGCCTTACTCAGTTCCAGTGATTCCATCGTGCATGCTCTCAATGTCTCCGTTCTTGCATTGTAATAACGTCTTGTCGTAGCTGTCTCGTAGGTAGGGGCTGGTCTGTGGTATAAAATCGAAAATATTTGGTAAATATGGAGCAGGGTGGAGAATAATTCCATCACATGGGTGGGGTAGCGGTTAGAAGGGAGTGAAAAGTACACCAGATCCGAGTCATTTACATCTGCCATACAAGTAACAAAACATTGGGGCGTCAGCTATTAAATGGCCCAACATCTGGAGCTCAGTATGTCAATTTTAATAGGCGAATTTAGTTTCCATTTATTAATTATTACAAGGATTGGAGAGAAAGTTCTGCAACTTCTATTAAAGAATCTTATTGCTCAAAGGAAAGGCTGGGTGGCATGACTTCCATGACGGCAACTTTGTGGCCTCGCACTATTCCAATATTAAGCGGCAGTCTTTAGTTTGACGGTAAACGGATCTTTCCGCTAAGGGGAGAATCGTTTTACACCATCCTACGATAGGATGGTATGTGGCGGCAGCAATCAAGTCCACAAGTGGTGTCGATAAAACAATCCACACCGGGACTGGGTATTCACATAAGTTTCAGTTAAGATATAGTTGAGTCTTCATCAAGAAATGTGCAAGTCTTAATAAAGAGAAAATAAGTCTTAATTAGGATATACTGCAAGTCTTAATTCAGAGATGCTGCAAGTCTTAATTAAGAGATACTTAAGTTTTCTACATCAGTCTTAACTGGTATAGTGCTGGAAGCCCATTTTTGAGCTTTATTCTGAAGTGGAAGTACCACAGCTTGAAGGCTCATATTCAGTGCATGTGCTTTGTATTATCATTGAAGTGATATTATTTAGTCTATAAGGAACTGCTGTGTTACAGTTTATGGGACAGTGCCTATAGGCACTCTCCCATAAATTGTAACAAGGCAAGACATGTTTACAAGATTTGATGGCCAAAAATAATTTAGCACTCTACCAGTTATTTATTTATTTATTGATGTTTAAGGTCACATACTTATGCACAATGGCTAATCATGACCGTGACAGTTTTACTGATGGAGGAAGCCTGAGTACCCGGAGAGAACCACCGAGCAACGACGAGCAGCTGCCAACTCCCCAACATCGTAACTCCGCACAGCAGCACAGGCAGGGTTAGATTGGTTGAAGACATGCGTACCATCGACGTGCAGTACGCCTTAGTACACGGCGTCATCGTGCCCCCACGCGGGCAATGGAGATGAAGTGTCTTGCCCAAGGACACAACGCGGTTGCCACAGGTGGGATTCGAATCGAGGACCTCTCGGCTTGCAGCCTGCACCTCTCCCTACTGAGCCACCGCGCTCCCACTCTACCAGTTAAGTGAGAGTGAAAAAAACTTTTCTTTTGGAGACACTGCGAATCTAATTGTGAGATACTGTAAGTCTCAATTTAGAGATCATGTTAGTCTTAAGATATAATAAGTGGTAATTAAGATACATTTTAAATCTTAATTAAGAAATAACTGTAAATAAGGTTTCTCAGGTGTGACCCAAATATGCTCCCATACTTCCGTACTCAGATTCCATTTCAAGAAGGAATACATGCAATTTAAAGATATTTTAAGAGTCTGTCTGTTAAGTCTTGGCTTTCTAAAAAGAAAACTACCGTACATGTAAAATTCCCTCCATACATGGAATTAACCAAATAGCAATTGTACTTCTGTAAGCACAATAATATAATAGATTCTTATGTTTTGTTCGCGCATACCTTTATCGTTTTATTTTAACGAATGTCATAACCAACATAATAACTCCATCACACAGTCTTGATTTTTGGAATTTCCAAACCGAAGAAAGGTAGTTAATTGTAACTATATTGCATCGCGTCCAGTTTGACGGAATGGTCTTAACCCTTTACCTAACACAAAAAGCAGACGACACTTCCAAACAAAATTCTTGAATAACCATTTTTTTTACTTTTTGCGTTAAAAACATAGCTTATGACCCTTCACTGAAACAAGCTTGACAAGCTCGAGGGATCAAAAGCTATGTTTTTGAGACCCCCCCCCCCCCCCAAAAAAAAATGACAAAATAATGAAAACTGAATGGTGATTTTTGCGAATGACGCTGACCGGGTTTTGTCCATTACTTTGGTAAAGGGTTAACTGAGAATGGGTTGTGAAATTTTGCGATACTTAATAGTAAATCAATTCATGGTCATTGGCACAGGGGATCGCCACATTCTTACATTCTTAATTAACGGCCTTGTTTCCAGGAAAAATGCACTCTCACCCTTCAAACAAGATAACCTTCACTCATTTGTGCTTCCTTGCACCGCAACCTTTGTCCTTTTGTCTTTCCGGCTTCCCTGTAGATTTCGGCGATAAAACTGAACATATGTGCATATAGAGGGGCGGGGTGTAATCACGGACAACCGTGGGCACCTTTAAACTTACTTCACATTACACGGGGATAGCCGACCACATAGGACACACCCGGTTGTAGTAATGGCATTAGCATGAACTATAGGCCGAAAAAAGGCGAAAAAGTCCTAATTTGTTAACTTACCCGGTCGATACGGGGCTTGCACACAATCTCTTGTAAAAACATAACTGTTTCCATATATGGTATGCGTGTACATACATAGTCCCCGGATGATAAACACTGCAAAATTGTGTGTGTGTGTTTTATGTTCAAGGCTGCAAAAGGTAAAAAAAATCCCATCTTCTTTACCCACGACATGCGTTGAAAATAACTATATTCAAGTCACTGCCTCTCGATTAATCTCTATGATTATTTACAGGTGCAATGAAATCTGTAAGCACACTGGAAGGCAAAGCCCCCCTCCCCCCAATTTGAGCCCATGCAAATGTGTGGTACACAAGCATCATCGTGTTACATTATCTAAAACTGTTAACACATTTAGGATCTCTTTGTAAGTGCAGTGCATTCCATCTGCATCTCGTTCGGTCTATTTCTTCTACCCCAACCATCTTCCAATCTGAAGGCAGGCCTTCGGGTAGGGAAATGTATGAAATAAAAGCTCCCCTTAATTGTATAGAGCTGTCTGAAAATTTAAGATTAGCGTTGTGGGAATTTCAGATAAAAATTGAAATTTGGAAATGTTAGCGAATTTCGATGTACGCATCATTTCACAAACTTCAGGAATTTTTCTGCAGAGTAGTACAAAAGTATAGAAACTGGCTTTTTACAATTTTTTCGCATCAGTTTGAACGTTTGACTATTCTCTGTTGAAACCCATTTAAAAATAAGAAAACGATCTTTTCACCATCTTTTGATGTTCTGTAACCTTTTTCATGTTCATTATATCAACAGTGTACGCATCGTGACTTATAATAGAGCACTCCTTTCCATTAATAAACAAGCCAAGACCAATACCGGGTCTGGACCTGCGTCGCTGCATGCAATTGAATCGGCAAACAGGAAGTGGCTGCACGGCAGATCTGAAAATTGCATACACGATACAACTGATCATTATCAGGCTCCAGATGAAATATAAAATCAATCCCTTGCATAGAAGCCGAGAAAAGTTTGACGAAAAATTTCAATGTTCAGTGGGTACAGTAAAATTTCAAAGTATCGGCAAACAGGAAGTGGCTGCACGGCAGATCTGAAAATTGCTTACATGATACAACTCATCATTATGAAGCAGCAGACCAAATATAAAATCATTCCCTTTCATAGAAGCCAAGAAAACCTTGGCGGAAAAAGTGTTTCGGACGGACTGGCGGACTGACAGACTGACGGACTGACGGATGGACGGAGTCGAGCGGTTACTAGACCTGCTCTGCCGCTGGCGTCGCAGGTAAAAAGCCCAGGAGGTAGTATTTGCTAATTATAAGAAAAAAAATTGCAAATTACTGAAAAAAATTATTTCCTCAACAAAGAGCCAAAGTTGACGCTTTGGGTGTTGGTAGGTGTGATATTGATAAATAAAGCCAAGTTTCCTTTTGTTACTTTTAATAAACGAAAACAACAGACAGCTCGGAGAGCTGTCTGTTGTTTTCGTTTATTAAAAGTAACAAAAGGAAACCTGGATTCATTTTCCACTGATATCATAGGTGTTTTCTCAACAATTACTTGCTTCTTAATTGGATTTTCCTCGCTCGTCTAATAATTTCAAGGGGGATAACTTTATTGGAAAGTCGATTTTCATGATGATATAAATCAGGGATGACGAATCATGACAAGACTGTTGCATACAAAGATAGAGTTGTGGTTATTTGTACCAGACGCATAGCTATGGTTCTATAATAGGGGTGCCCAAGCCAGTCTGGGGGGGGGGGGGGGCAAACACGAAATTCGTAAGAGTGTTGTGTGTGTGTGGATGGTGCAACGATCGGAAGGTCCTAGTTAAACTTTAGCAATATGCAGTGTTCTAAGAGGCTATGTAAGGCATTTGTAGCGTGTGTCAAGTCCAGTCAATTGTTTATACCTATGTTGCCCATTTTAGAGGACTTCCACTCCAGGAAATGGTAACCGGGTCCTATTTTACCAGTAAAACAGAATTTATTTACCACAGTAAACAAGCACTGCTTCACTCTCTGGGGATCCTACAGGGACCATCCATGGCTACGCCACTGATTTGTACATCTCTTATATAAATTGGGAGTGGTTTTGCGATTCTCTCCCTTCTACTTCAGCCAGAAGCCCGATGAAGGTGGAGGGGCACAAATTTACAATGCTACCATGGTTCGACCCAGTGTGAGAAAGGTTACAGTCGTTACAATCGTATGTCGGTAAATGTGCCATGACTCGCTATAGTCTCTCGTTTAAATAAATATACCGCTGTGTGGTCACCGTCTTGTCCGTTTCTTCTACTTCAGCCATCTTTTAACCCGAAGGCCAGCCATCGGGTTGGAAAATAGTTGAAGTAAAGGAAACGGACCGAAGCGACTGAAAGTCGCTAAATTTTGTTTGAATTTGGAAATAATGTTACAGGAATGTCTGTATATTGTCAAGTTTGTATGCGCCCATGGAACTGCGAAACATGTCTGTGGAAAAAAATGAGCGGCACATGCTCCCTGTGCCCCCCTGGCTCCACCGTCTCTGACTTCAGCCCACTTCTAATATGAAGGCTAGCCTTCGAGTTGGAAGATGTTTGAAGCAGAAGAAATATACCGAATAATGACAAGTCTGTAGCATGCAAAGATAGACATGTGGCTATTTTTTGATCTGTTATATACATGGGGAGTTTGTAATTCCGCGATTCCAAGATGCAGTCCATCTACAAATTAAAGCTTTGATTATCTCCCTTGATATTCACTTGCAACTGGAAAATTTTTGTTGTACAAATGGGGCTTCCCCGTCCTGCTAGTTTGGTAAGATTCGACTATTATACGTGGAGTCTCTGGCCCTTGTACTCCAGCGTCCAGAGCCCTCCACACCCACACACTTTTCAACACGTTATGTTCCAATCCGACTAAAATCCCCGCCCTCCGACTGAATGAAAGCTCGCGAAGTTTATTCTATGTTTACGGCTCCAGTTTCATATTTGATTGTCCTGTGACGTCGTGGGATACACGAGAGGTTTATCTTCTAAACATGTATTAGTTAAAGGTTGCCTTGTTCATTTCACAGTGAAGGTTTAGGGCTATGGGTAGGGTCTTATTGGAATTTTGTTCGTTATACAATAATAATATTAGTAAGTCGTTATTGTGGTAAATTGACCATCACATGGTCCGAGGTTGGCATCTCGAAGCTTATGTTCAACCGAGATGTGAATAGCGTCTCGGTTGAACATAAGCTCCAAGTCGCAAACCTAAGACCATGTTATTGTCAGTTCATCACAATAACTTATGTTTCCCTCGTTAACCCCCTGCACACTGATGTCAAAATATCTTAAGTTCAAGGTGCAAATTTTTCCCATAATGCAACTAGAAATTTAACCAATTCAATCTTGTTTGACAGAGCTCATTGAGCTCTGTCAAACAAGATTGAATTGGTTAAATTCCCAGTTGCATTATGGGAAAAATGGCTACTTGAAATTTGGATATTTTGACATCAGAGTTAAGGGAGTTAAGACCTGAAAATTTAGGAGATGGCATTTCTGTGTATCCATTTTTTCAGTTGTTTCCTCCCAGGACAAACCATTGTTGGTTCAGTGCGTCTTGAACTGTTCTGCCGCACCACCCCCACCCCACACACTTCCATTAGGCATCCGTAGCTTTTTCTCACTTACTTCTTGTATTTTCTGTAATATCCATTCTGTATTGCAAGTTGAACATGGGTATCTGGATGTAACTTCTGCTCTCGGACATAATCTTTTCCATACTTGTCGTATATACCGTGGCGACAACAAAGATTTGAGGCCTGTAAAACACATTGTTTGTAGTCAAATTTTCTTCAAATAATAGATTTAGTTATCTATGTACAGAGAAATCAGTCAGAAGAATTACCATATCGAACACTAATTATATGCTATAACTGTTTGGACCTTTGGCATGTGCACATCCAGGGCACTTACCCTCAGTGACGTAGCCGAGAGGGGGGGGGGGGGCAGGGGGTGGGGGCAGGGGGCGGGGGGGGGGGGGGGGGGGGGGCTGGTCTCCCCAACATTGGCCCTATGCAACTTTTCACACAATGCAGAGCCGTAAAAGGGTGCCCAATATAGGGCCACACATGCTACAAATGCCTCGGATTCACATTTAGAGCACTGAATTTTGCAACCTTTTCACGGGAAAGGGCGGAAGGGGGGGGGGGGGGGCTAGTCCTAACTTGAACCCTCCGGCCATTACCCCTCCTCCCACTACCCTGAAGGGAAGTGGGAAGAGGGGGTAATGGCCAGAGAATTCTCATAAGGATTACGGACTGGGGGAGGCGGCCCAAACCCCACACAAAACCTTTCAAATATCACCCCCACCCCCCCACCCCCACCCCCCCAAAAAATAGCTAGGCACTCCCGTATTATAGAATCATGGCTACACGCCTGGTTGCCTGTTCCTGTGACATTATTCTCTACACATCCCCAGGAAACTAAAAAATTGTGCGACGGGCGGAATTTTTCCTTATTTTCATGTGTTCTTAAAGGCGGAAATTTCTTTCCAAACACCACGAAATCTCTTTTTTGTATTCGAATACCCATTTAATTAAAATATAGAAACGACATACGCTACACACATTTTTATACAGATCACCCATACTCATCGAAATATTTGTACCTTAAAGGTAACTGTACATTTTATGTCGTTTGTTTATTGGGGTTTAATGACACTTTTAACACCCTATGCCATATCATGTCAGACAATTTTTCAGGTGGAGGAAGCCGGGATACTCTCTTACTGCTGAGCAATGGCGAATACCTGTCGGACCCCCAGTTAATAGAGATGGGCAATATACCGCAAAACCGAACCTATACCGATATCATGGGGATACCGAAAAACCGAACCGTTCCAATCATTGATTGGTTATGAACGCCTAAATAAATCCCATTGACCACCGTGTTAACCTTCCACTCTCTGTACAACACACCAAGTTGTTTTGAAAAAAAATACCTATACATCTACAAAGTACATCATCTCTTGAAAAAATTAAACTGGAAAAAAATATATGTTGCCATATCAAATTTCAGTTTTAATTTCGAATTTTCACAACTACCGTATGGTCTTGCACTGAATGACCTTCACACTTTTTTTCCCATGCCTCATGTTTTTGAGAGATTCTCACACATTCCGGCACCAAATTACAAACAAACTTATTAATCCTTTCTAAAGTGGACGAATCAAAATTTTAATTAATGGTTTCAAAGTCAAAATATATTTAACCAATCAGATGATCAACCCTATTTAATCCAACTCACAACATTGGTGTCAAATGCTCCAGGTCACGTGCTCACTTATTTAGTGGTTCATAACCTGATTATCGACACCGTCTGAATTCTAAAATCTCCAACATTCACAACATATAAGGCCTCTTTGACGCTTAATACCAGCTGAAGTGTTCATTTTCATGAAATAAGTGATTGAATTTCTTTTCAGTTCTGTTCACCCTGAAGGGTCTGGACAAATCTCCCGAACCTGTATATGTCCAGTTGCTCAGCAGGGATTTCGAGTCAAGTCTTGACTATAAATCTCTGTCCAGGTGATTTGTCTGTTGTCAGCTGGACATCCGGAAGGTGGCATGGTCAGTGCACATACCCTGAGATTGCAAACGCCTGAAGTAGGCCCTTTAACCCTTTACCTAACGTAACGGCCAAAACTGGCCAGCCCAATTAACAAAAATCACCATACAATTTCCATAATTTTTTCATTTTTTGTCTCAAAAAACATAGGTTATGACCCCTCATTGGGACGAGCTCGTCGAGCTCGTCCCAATGAGGGGTCATAACCTATGCTTTTGAGACAAAAAATGAAAAAAATTAGTTATTCAAGAATTTTGTTTGCAAGTGTCGTCTGCTTTTCACGTTAGGTAAAGGGTTAAAGGTTAGGGTGCATATATAAAACAAGTCATAAAATTACTGTAGATATGATTTGTTTTCTTAAAAGAATACCACTGTTGAGCTCCTTGGCAGTGCCATTTGTGGCGCTGTGGTAGAATGACACAAGAACAATTAATTCTGTATTTTCCTGGTGTGCATACCCTTTGGCACTATCAGCAAATCTCAGTGAAGTCAGATACTGAATACCGAATACTGAACCTATACCGAGGTATACTACCTCAAATTTCCAATACTGCCCATCTTTACCAATTAACTATTCCAGCACAAGCAGGGTTATCATTGGTTGAAGTCAAGTGTACTATAGGCACACAGAACGTTGATCGTACCGTAGAGCATGACGATGCTACTCTTGTGGGGCTGGGGGGGGGGGGGGGGGGAGGGGGGGGGCACGTGCCCCTTCAAATTTTAGCCATGCCCCCCCCCCCTCCTCCTCCAGTTGACGTTTCCTAATTATTGATGCCGTTCGAAACTTATAAATTATGGACACAAACGGAAAGTCTAGGAAATTACGCGGTTCTTTTTGTCGCAATTTTTTTAATTTTCCCAGGGCATGGCCCCCCTCCATTGAGAGAGAGTGTCTCCCCCCCCCCCCCCCCCCGCCACATCTGCAGCGCATCCTATTCTGTATGCTTCCCTAGTAGTTCAGCGGTCTGAAAGTAGCGGCTACCCCCCTACGTAGATGTCTGAACTACTCCCCCACCCCCACCCCCGATATTACTCTTGCCCCCCTAACTTTGATATCCTGGCAATGCGCCTGCTCTTGCCTTCAATCAATGTTAACCCCCCTTGTGCCGGGATAGTAAATTGGAGAACCCAACAGTTACTTGTCACTGTCCAGTAATTCTATCTGGATACTCCTACTTCCTCCACCCGAAAAAATATAGACCATGCTGTTGAAAGAAGTATTGTTACCCAAAATGAACAAATAAGCAAAAATAAAAATATTTAATATTTTGTGTATACACCTATAGATGGGTAGGGGTAATCGTTGGAGAAATATGAGGAAAATTGTAAATTTGATGTAACCCGGTGAGAAGGGTTTGGGGGGGGGGGGGGGGGAGAAAAAAAAAATCACGTGTAGCAGGCGACAAAGAAAGGACTTTTTGTTGGGAAAACTGCGAACTCAAATTGGATAGTCAGTGTTATACATTTACTAGAAGGTCAAACCTCTGCTGGTGCTTAATTATTCCAGGGAGACAAAATTAATGTCGGCCATGCAAAATAAATATGCTGGGTAAATGCCAGGGTGAGCAAATGTGCGGACATCCGTCCATAATCTTATTGGCTTGTTGGAATGTCCAGCAGAAATTCGAGGTCTTCGCAAGCAAATTAATTTGCCCTTTATGAACCACTGTCTGCCTGTAGTCCATGTGCTTGTTTGACCCCTAAGATTTTTACCACTACATTTGGTGTATTGTTAATGTGACGGGCGACACCCCCCCCCCCCCCCCCCCCCCCATTTTTCACAGTATACCTTTCCTTTAGCATTATTTTAAGAGTTCAGTGAAAAATCAACTGACACCAGGGACGTGACAATCACTACTTATTCCCAGTTCCTTATTCGACATTTCGTTATCAATCGATGGTATCAGTTGATAAGGAATGTCGAATAAGGAATTGGGAATAAGTAATGGTTTTCATGTCCGTACTGACACCGTATAATATAATCTTCGGGACGTTTTAGTTGGCGGATTTCACGGTGGTGGCCACATGACGCAAACGTGTCAACAATGCTATTATTGTTCTCTCTGAGCCTCATGTGACTCCGTATCCACCAACTTAAACTATCCCAAAACATTTTTATTACGCAGGCTTTTCTTCTCTGAAATTTTCATCAGTTAAGTTTACAAACCATTTCACTTTTTCCTATTGGTATTCATTTGTTTATAAAAGAAGACGTGTAGTGATGTAATGCTGGAGAAGTAATCGCCAAAAGATTTATTTTTTTATTACCTCTCACATTTGTTTTGGCGAATTAAAAACCATTTACAATTCTGCCTGCTTTTCGATGCTTTGAACTGGAAACAAACTTTCTAAAGTGCCAATTAGCCAAATTCATACTGCGATAAAAACAAAATGGCGGACAGTGATCCCCGTATTAATTCAATATACCACCGTTGTCCTTATATTGAATTAATACGGGAACACGGTTGACCCTTATTGTCGATGTATTCATCAGCCCGACCACTATGATTATTATTACCCCACCTCTGACAAGCTACTACAGAAATACCATAAAGCGATTGGTTGAATAGATGAATTTAGTACACACCCACAGACCCGATATTTTTTAATACCGGGTGACCTCGAGCATGGGAAGAACGCGTAGAGTTATCTCCCTTAGATTGTAAGCAAAATAAAATGTCGTCTGTTGGTGGCAAACGCTTCGCGGAGAACACCGCCAGTGAAATTGATGAAAAAAGACTGAAAATAAGTTCTGTGGAGACTATTCGCAGAAACAAGAAAGCAGCTAAAATGTTAAGAGACTATTTGGCCGAAAAAAATCAAGATGTTGATTTTGAGAAAAATGACAATTATCAGTTAAATGAAGTCCTGCAACACTTCTACTTGGATATGAGAAAGACTGACGGGGCTCATTACAAAGCAACATCGCTCGAAAACGTTAGACATTCTTTAAATCGCTATCTTCGAAGTCCCCCCATAAATAAGAAAGTAAATATAAATAAAGACACATATTTTATTGATGCAAATGGGGCCTTCAGAGCTGCTGTTGTGGAGCTGAAATGCATTGGAAATGGAAGCACTGAACATCACCCTATAATCAATGAAGCTAACCGCGAGTAGGTATACACTTCCATACATCTAAGCCCAAGTACACCCGTTGGACTTCAAAATAAGGTACAATTTGACATTCGTTTGTACTTTTGCAGACCAGCTGCCGAAAATATTCATGGAATGACAAAAAGTACGTTAACATACAAACAGATCCCAAATCCGGTCTAGAATTTGTCCCGAAGATGGAGGATGAACTCAGTAAGAATCACAGAGAGTATGATGAGAGGCTTCGTATGGCGTTATGCCTGAAATCAAAGGTTCAGAATTGTGCCCCGTGAGTTCATTTAAAAAGTACCTGGGAAATTGCTCCCCGACAACACTGCCCTTTGGCAAAGGCCAAAGGATTCTTTCGCCGAAAACGAACCAGTATGGCACTGTAATAGTAGAGCTGGCGAAAAACTCTCAAAAGTTTCATGAGTGGACTCAGTGATAAATATGATCTTTCGGAGAAATACACCAAAAACTCAATACGTGCAACTGGCGCACCTATACTGTCGAAGAACATGTTTAATGCTTCACAAATAATGGCAATCACGGGCCACAAATCTGCACTATCAGCTGTGTACTTGAGAACAGGCACCCAAGAGAAAGTACAAATTGGCCCAAGTATTGGTAGAGATCTCACCACGAATAATAGCGCAGCCATATCTATCAACACTCAATTGGAATTATGTGCGCCTCCGGCTCCAAATACCAACAACAGCATTGTAACGGTTGACTCAGCTACACTACAGCACATAGCGGGATTAAACGTAGACGGCATCTTCTCGGATTTTCAGATTGACAATAACATCTCGAACAATGCCAATAAGACTCTGATGACTTCATTCCATGGCTGTACGTAAATTCAGTGGTACAGTTAACTTTAATACGAACGTTCGAAAATGATCAACCATACACGCATGGACGTTAAACATTACACATCGCTGCATTCTGTTATATGTTATTAAATACAAGTTCGCTACAATAAGCAATTTTCTTCATGCTGATTCACAATACATCTTTATTGTCAAACATTGACATCTGGGTACCAAGAACTCCGGATAAAGCAGGGTGTTACTTGTATGGGGATGACCAGTGGGCGTTCATCATTGTGGTTGTAAGTTCATCGGTGGGGTAAATACGTTACATAGTCTCTTAACCCGTTACCTAACCTGAAAAGCAGACGACACTTGCAAAAATAATTCTTGAATAACTAATTTTTTTCATTTTTTGTCTCAAAAACATAGGTTATGACCCCTCGTTGGAACGAGCTCGTCGAGCTCGTTCCAACGAGGGGTCATAACCTATGTTTTTGAGACAAAAAATGAAAAAAATAATAAAAATTAATTGGCGATTTTTGAGAATAGCGCTGGCCGGTTTTGACCGTTACGTTGGGTAAAGGGTTAATGGACTGGTGCAGGATGAGACAGGGTTGGTAGAATTTATACCGGGTCGAGCTGCGGCTCACCCCAGTATAAATTCTATCGACCCTGTCTCATCCCGCACAGGTCCATTCTACCGACCATGTCTCATCTCGTACCGGTCCATTAAGAGATTATGTAACGTATAAGGTTCATTGTTTATCTATCCAGTTCGCGTAATAAACGCAGTTACGTTCAGACCATGTGATGTGCGGACCTATCCGGTTGAAAAGCACGTCACATGGTCTCAATGCAACTGCGTATATGAGGTGTCAGTAATAAGGCCCATTGTGCCTGCAAGACGCTGGCGAACTCAAAATGCAAGTCCATTGTGTTCGCCGACAGGACTGCGGATACAACCGAACTGTATTTATCGGACATAATCGGCTTACGGACACAAATCATCTTGGGTTTTTCGGACATAATCGATCTGCTTCCGAGCACAATCGGGTCGTATGAGGACACATTCGACTCACATTTTGCGGACGTAATTGGCTTGCAGACACAACCAGCCTTTTGGACCTATCCGGCCGAAATATACGTTTATTGTGAAATGATTTTGACACGCTCCAAAAAAGTGTATCTACGGCACTTTGACTATAAGCATTAAACTCACAAAATTGTTATAGATCGCTGCTGCTTCTGTAATACCGTTGAGAATGACGTCATCCAATTCAAACTCTAATTCAACGGGTGGTTTGAGATCCCTGATGGCTGTAGTACCCTGTAATAATTAAAGGTTTGTATATATTAATAGAAAACAAAGAGCTTTTTCAGGATTGTTGTAGAATTTGCCACGGGAGGCACTGGAGGGGTGTGACCAAGAACGCCGGAAGCACGTTATAGAGGGGGCAGCTGACCTCCCTGCCTTCGGACCACGGGGCGAGAGGGAGCAGACAATACCCTTCCCAGGTTCGTCACTCAATTTTTTCCAATGATTTATTCTCGAAGTAAAGCTGAATATACATCTCAAATCCGTTCTGTGAGTTTGGGAGGAGGTGCCCCCCTCCCGATGGGAGGGGGCACCTTTCAAACTCCAACATCTTGGGCCTTCGAGACATGCATGCTTCGGCATGTCATGGCGGAGCTGCTAGTGCTAGTAAATGTCCTTTTCCCAGGGTCTCCCCCTTGCCCTGAAGTTCTTCTGGGGCCCCTGGATGTGACCCTCAACCCCCAATAATTTTTCCAGTCTATGCATTTTCGTCGGGATTGGAGAGTTGGTCATACAAATTGTGGTCTGTAGTACCCCATTCAGGCTGTTGGGTGGGGGAGGGGGATAGCACGACCAATTAGGAGAACTGGCACGGTACGTATTAATTAACTAAAAAATTGCATCACGACTGCTGCACGTATAATTCAGAGCATCCTTGATGATGCAGTTGGAATATTATTTGGAAATTATCTATAGAATGGATACGAAAAAGGCACTATCTCCTTGACTCGGGATGAGCATAAACGATCATCACGAAAGTAAAAACTTTTCAAACGACAAACTCCTGGCAGATGCACTGCAAAAAATATAGGTTCTCTTTGGAACCAAAACTGGTTCTAATCTTGTCCCTGAGATGGAACCAGTTCTGTTTAAACAGTATTTATTTCAAATCAAATAAATTTACCAAGATTAGCATTCAATTTTAACAGAATATTACATGAACTGAAGTAGATTCAGCAGTAAACTTGGAGCTTATTCAACGCAGTCGACATACATTTTGAAACAAAGGAGATATGAACAGTTGGCATATCGAACCAGTTTTGGTTCTGTATAGAACCAAAACTGGTTCGATATGCCAACTGTTCATATCTCCTTTGCTTAATAATGATTTGAGACAACCTCGTATGAGCTCTAAACTTATGACTGAAACCCCCTCAATTTATGTTTATTTCTGTTAATATTTAATGTTAATCTTTATAAATTTATTTGATTTGAAATAAATACTATTTAAACAGAACTGGTTCCCTCTCAGGGACAAGATTAGAACCAGTTTTGGTTCTAAAGAGAACCTATATTTTTTGCAGTGTGCACCCTCTTCTCTTTGTCCAACCTATCTACATGACTGATTTTTCAACCAAAGTGAGTACATTTAAGAAGCGTGTGTTGTAAATATGCCAGCGGTACACGCTAAAAACTAAAGTGTTAAAACTGCACTTGAAGTGCTGTATTTAACACTTACTGAGTGCTGAACGAGCACTTTGTTCAAGTGTAGATATCCCAGAACTTGACAGGTGTTACAATAATACCACTTTACAAGTGTAATGTCGCGACACTTAAAAGGAAACAACACAGATGACGCGGATCAGGCTCGAACTCTCGAGCCTGATCCCCGTCATCTGCATTGTGTCCTTTTAATTATGTACCCACCAAGCACAAATCAAATTATGGACGATTCTGGAAGAACCATCGATGCTAGACATATGGGAAGTGCCATCCATTCAAGTTTCAGATGTCTGACGATTGTAATGTCTAAGTGCTTAAAGCATTGCACTTTGAGTGGTAAAATCAAATCCTAAGAGTTAGAATGGGTTTAACACCTTGAAAGTGTCAGTTTTAACACTTTAGTTTTTAGTGTGTAATAATGAAGTTTGAAAGTATAGACTATACTGGATTTTAACCAAACATAACAGTGAAATCCGGCAGGGCATTAAAAAATTGCTTTTTAATTTTGAAGATTTTTTTCCATTTCTGCATCAATAAACATCATGATAGCTTAGGGTCTCTCACTGTGTCGAACTCGTCGAGGACGTACTAATGGAGGAAAATGTTTTGCAAGTTATTTATTTATTGGGGTTCAACGACACTTCCGACAGGCAGGGTCACTTCGTGGTGGACAGTTTTATGGGTGGAGGAAGCCGGGGTTCCTGGAGAGAACCACCAAACACCTGTCAGACTCCCCAGCGTATTAACTCCGCACAAGCAGGGTTAGCATTGGTTGAAGACAAGTGCACCATCGACGTGCTGTATGCCTCAGCACACAGCGCCACCATGACCCGCGAGCGGCAATCGGGATGCCTTGCCTAAGGACACAACCCAGTTACCTCTGGCGGGGATCGAACCGTGGACCTTTCGGTTTGAAGATCAATGTTGTAACCACTGAGGAAACGTACCCCATTGTCTTGTCAGATCAACGGTCATTTCAATTGAAAACGAGACACCAATATACTGTTGCCTTCGTAGCAACTCGGGCACGGCGGCATTCTAGCAAAGACTGTCCCCCAACAATCAACAGTTTGTAGGTTCCAGTATGCTCATGTATGGCGTGTGAGGTGCGGCTTGGGTGGTGGGGCACAAAGATTTTCCAGGCATTTCTCATTAACCCTTTACCTAACCTGCAAAGCAGACGACAACTGCAAAAATAATTCTTGAATAACTAATTTTTTTCATTTTTTGTCTCAAAAACATAGGTTATGACCCCTCGTTGGAACGAGCTCGACGAGCTCGTTCCAACGAGGGGTCATAACCTATGTTTTTGAGACAAAAAAATTAAAAAAATAATGAAAATTAATTGGCGATTTTTGAGAATAGTGCTGGCCGGTTTTGGCCGTTACGTTAGGTAAAGGGTTAAATGATCACATAACGTTTCGGAAGAATCCACCTTGCACTACATGTTCCCCACCATAGCACTCAAATTTTACTGAAATTAATTTGTATATATTGGGGAAGGAGGCACGGGGATTTGGAGGGTGGGGGTGTCAAGCACGAAAATCGAAGTTCGGAGTTGAGGAAAGGTATGGAGCTGATGCCCTCTCGCTTTAGTGCTTCTGTTTCTGTCCTTTCGCGGCCACCGCCAGTCTTCTGACTATTTTGCCATTTTGGGGAAAGATATGAAATGTTCTTTCGTGAATTTAGGGTGGTAGAGGGCTCTGCCCCACCCCACCCCGCATCGCCTCCCGCCCCATCCCTTGTCTCTGGTTTTGTCGCAGAGTAAAAAAATTCCAGAAACCATATATATTATCGAGCGTACAATGTCGCCCCCAGTCTCTTGGAACTTATTTAGTTGGTGGGTGTTATGATTTTTATAACTCCTCATTCTCACCCACTCCATACTCGCCGACGTTGTTGTTATTACATGTTAGCCAGGGGAACAAGCAAAAAACAAATAACTTATATAATATGGAGGAACGTGACAACCGTTACTTATTGCCAATTCCTTATTCGACATCAACCGATTTTATAGATTGAAAACGAATGGCGAATAAGGAATTGGGAGTAAGTATCGGCTGTCACGTCCGTTATAATATAGATGTATTCACCTTCCACTTCGCGTCTGTTTCATTAAGGCACATGTCCACATACGTGTTGCTCACAATCATCAAGATGGCGTCATACGGAGCGTGCTTCAAAAAATAAACAGATATATTAAAGAAAAATATGAAGATGAAATTTAAATGTGTATTTACCGCACGGTTCGCACTTGAAACTATAAGCATGGTGTATCTTCTTGTGTGACTAAATAAGAAAACACTAATTACGTAAAACGTTGGGTGGATTGCATGATATGACATCAACAACAGGAGTTTTACAGAATTGGCAGGCGTGACCAGTGGCGTAGGGGATGGGCCCACAGGGCCCGCATTGCGGGGGGGGGGGGAGGAGGTTAGAAGGGGGTCCCTGTCTTGAATGACGTCCCAACGCTGGAGGAAAGAGGGAAAGAGAGAGAGAGAGAGAGACTGTGTACCAAATACACATAATTTCAAACTCTCACTTCCACACGACGTACTCTTTGTAGTCTATGTATTATTCTTTTAACCCTTTACCTAACGTAACGGACAAAACCGGCCAGCGCTGTTCTCAAAAATCGCCAATTAATTTTCATTATTTTTTTCATTTTTTGTCTCAAAAACATAGGTTATGACCCCTCGTTGGAACTTACGACAGCAAATATGCTTGATAGTCAATTGTGATTATGTACATGAAAAATGTTTGAAATTAACCCTTTCCAAAATGATAGAAAAAGCAACCAAAATTGGCTAATTTTAGCATTTTCAAACAGTACTCTTATTCTCGCCCTCGTTATGCTTGAGTCTTAAATCTGAGATTAAAAAGTAAACAATAACTTTCTTGCACAATCATTGTTGCATCTATCCGTACCAAAATGATTGTTACAACAACCTTGTAATTAGATAAATTTGTTCTTGAAGTTGGTAAATTTTGAAGAAAAAATCTACATTCATGTCATTTTTGGCCAATGGGGATTAAAGTTGAAAGATTTGAGTGGTGTTCGTGGTGTATTATATTATGCTCTAAATGTGTGGAAAATTTGAACTAAATAACTCTAAACAATTTTGAGACATTTGAAAAATGGTGAAATTTTGACGGTTTTGGCAGAATATTTGAAAATACGCGTTTTCACAGACATTTCGATACCGCATTTCACTAGATTTTATGACATTACATAAGTATGCCAAATTTGGTTAAAATCGTACAGCTTGTTTTTGAGCAGTTCAACAGGTAAAATTCAGAGAGGAAAAAAAAAAAAAAAAAATAGAGAAGAAAAATTTTGAAAAAGAAGAATAACAAGAGTCTTTCCTAAACTGGGTTTGGGAAAGCTTAATTGCAATGGAATGTCAAAGACAGGAGAAGTGTGTTGAACAGTAATGGGCAGAGGCGGCGGAACCAGGCGATGGGGGGGGGGGGGGGCACAGGGGACACGTGCCCCTCCAGTTTTTTCCGCAGACATGTTGTGCGGTCACACAATGATTTTAAAATGAGCGCACGCAAACGTATCAATATATAGGCATTCCTGCAATATACTATTCAAAATAAGTAGGGGATATTTGATAAAAGTGAGAAAAATGATGAAATATATTTATATTTTCATCAAAAAGGCAGTTGAGGCATTGCACTGTGACATCTGGTGAATGATTTTAGCGATAGTTGAGTGTCTGACAAGCATACATTCCACGCATTGATCTGTGTAGAAGACATGGACGGTCAGTCAGAGAATTTACCACATTCAGTCCAAGACCTCAGTACCCTGTAAATCCTCCTCGGTTCGCGAGACAAGCGCGGTTCCGACGTGGTATACAGCTCACCAAACGTTCAATATCAGCTTGACTGATTTTACTCCACTCTCCCTGCAGTGCAGTTACCAGTTCCTGGACATTGGTAGGGGCTACTGGCGTTGTAGTAGGCGCCTGCCAAGTATATCCCAGACGTGCTCGATTGGCGAAAGGTCTGGACTCGGTGCTGGCCAAGACAGTGTAGTGATGTTCTGCTCCCGGAGGAGCTCTGTAGCGACACGTGTCCTGTGTACTCTTGCATTGTCATCTTGGAAAATGAATCAACGGCCGTGACGTCGCGCAAATGGCACCACATGAGCTGCTAAACATGTTGTCACGGTAGTACTGTCCTGTGACACGCCCTTGGATGATACGTCATGCTGTTCTATTTGTCATGGTTATGCCTCCCCACACCATAACCGATCACCACCAAAACGACCGTGTTGCCTAACGGTTACGCCATGGTATCGTTCGATCCACCGCCGCCGCCACACTCTGTTTCGCCCCTCGCGGAAGTCGAGAGTGAACCTTGATTCATCGGAAAACATGACGTTGCTCCACCGACGAATCCCCCAGCGCTGTCGTGCTCCACACCAATTACGCCCTGCTGCGATGTGACATTCAGTCAAACGTGGAATTATTCTAGGTCGTCTAGCGTACACATTCCAGCTGTGTGGGCGATTTCGAATAATCTGATCACTGACTCGCAAATCTGTCGCTCGGTGCAACTGCTGTCCTCTGTCTGAGGCACTTTGATCACGGTTACGTAATGCTGATGCTGTGGATCGGATGAAACGATCCTGGTTAGCAGTTGTCGCCTTGGACGATCAGACCGACGCCTGTCATCAACATTGCCCGTCTGACGGTAGCATGACCACAACCTGCTAATCACCGATTGAGTAACGTTGAGAATTTGAGCCACTGCGGTCTGTCTGTTGTCAACTTCCAACATGCCAACGGCACGTAAACGTTCGTCACGTGTCAGTCTTCGCATACCCCAAAAGTTACGTTTAACCAGAAACAATTGATGAACGAGTTTATACCCAGAAAAGAACGATGAAACCTTCGAAAAAGCCTGTCCAGTACAAAGAATATTTCAAAACGTACCCCCACAGACATCAATGCGGCGCTCGTGCGAAAAACCTGCACGAAGTTTTTGTGGGCCGGTGACATTCATGATCCACACTAAACTTGGTAACATAATGGTGTGTCCAATCACGCTTGTCCAATACCATTTTCTGAAAGTATCAACATCAGTTTGGATATCCCCTACTTTTTTGAATAGTATATATTATTTGCAAATCCATGCAACATTTGGCAAAAGAATCCCACCTTCGGTCGCTTCGATCCGTTTCTTCTCCTTCATCCAACTTCCAACCCAGATGATTGAAGTGGAAGAAATGGACAGGACAGTGACGACCCCGCGGCATGCTCACCTTAAAGAGGGACTATATATATAGTATGTCACTGTACATTCACTGATATACGCTTGTAACTTTTCTCCCACTGGGCAGAACAATGTTAGCCTTGAAAAGTTGTGCCCCTCCACCTTTATCGAGCTTCCGCTGTATCTGTTAATGAGTGATAATACTAGTATAGTGGATAACTTATAAATCAGTCTGGTAATTTGAGACTTGACAGGGCTAAAATTTCGACGAGAATCCCAGAATCGATTCGCACAAAGATTCGCGCAATAAAACCGGCGAGAATCCATGTAGATTCTCGCTGCACCTCTGCTAGGATTCGCGTGAAAAGAATTAAGTCAATTTAACCCTTTATTTAACACAGCGGCAACAAATTAACCAGCAGAAGGCTAACATGACCTGAAATATCCTGACACTATGTCAATAAAATCTTACAAATATGGCTGTCATTGGAACCGGCTCATTTTGAGCCGGTTCCAACGACAGCCATATTTGTAACATTTTATTGGTAAATATTGTTCATTTAATTATTTTATCATCTATTTGTTATTTATTCTTTAAAAATTATCAAATTTAGTTTTAAAAATTAAAAAGGTGTGTTGGATAAAATGTTAACATGTGTTATCAGTATACAACAGTGGTTGAACCATGGTGGCATCATGGGATCCTGGGACACTCATAGTAGGTATGGATTCTCGCAACCATTTTCACGAGAATCCAAATGGATTCTCACAAATTTAGACGAAATATAAGCCATGCTTGAAGAGTCTAGTTTAAAAAAATAAAAACAATTTTAAAATTTATTAAAAGGTTGACTACTTTGAGATATGATAGAATTTTGTACGAGCATGTTTTTTTTATAAGACAAAGCACTTGGAGATCTACAGTAAAATACTTCCCCTTGATGTGATTAAAAGCAGTGCACTGTAAAAATCTGTACTTTGTAGTATAGATAACACCGTACATAAAGATATTTGTCGGGAAACACAATGCTGAAAGGGTTAATTGTGTCACGGAACACGCCTTTTCAAAAGTATTTTTTCAACAAAGAAAAAAGAAAGAAAAAGAGTTGATAACATTTTAGTTTCAGTGGTGGATCTACCATTTCCCCAACACAGTGGGGACAGCCCCCCCCCCCCCCCCCCACCCGACTGAGGGTAAGGTATATACTAGTTTGTAAGGCGGCTATATATTGCCCCTCCTCATCCCGGGGTTCAAGCCTTGGGTGGGGAGGGGCAGTATATAGCCGTCTTACAGATATGGCTATGTTGTGCCTCAGAAATCTCACAATAAAAAAGAGAGTTCCCCCAACACTGGGAGGATGGGGGGAGGGGGGGTCTAGATATGTAAGACTCTGTAAGACGGTCATCTACAGAATAAACTCTAAAAAAAACAATACATTTTGGTATTCTAGAATACCACCACTATATGAGATACCTAAAACACCGAATATTGATAGCTTCCACTATATTTTGCTCGTATAATACCAAATGGATGGTTGTAGAATACCAAACTGTCGATAAACAGGAGTTACATCCCCTGCATATCCACCGCGTGAGCAACTTGGGCGCCAAGCGCGCGCGTCGTCTGTATCAACAATGGCGGTTTCGGTCGAAGCCTGGGACCTTGAAAACGCGATTGAATGGCTCATATATAGGAAGCGGGTTGGATGACTTGGTGCAAACTATATTTGATTTTTGTTAGTTGCAGTGTATGTCTTTAATATCTGTTGAAGGTTATTAAAGGAACTGCATAACGCATTTTTTCTTCTTTCATTGTTTTCATAGCGACATGATTTGTGGTGTTAATCTACATAATAAATGTACCTTGGCCCGTGATGGAGGCTGGTAATTCTGCAGCTTTTTATACTTCGGTCCGGTTCTTTGGGTCCCTCAATGGAGCAATATTTGAGCCTACCCCTCCCATGTATATGCTGTGTACATGAAAGGGATGGGGGAGGGGTAAGTACCAAACTTTTGGTTTCTTGGAGCACCATAGGATAATTACTTGAGTTCAGTTCTCTGGAGAACCATAATAAAGTACCAAACTTTTGGTTTTCTAGAGAACCAAAACGAAGTACCAGACAGTTTTGGTTCCTCAAAGTACCATTACAGTTTGGTTTCTTGGAGTACCAACAATGTTTTGGTTTCCTGGAATATCATAATTTTGGTACCCCACACGGGACAATTTGAGTACCACTTTTGGTATCACAGAGTACCCAGAGCTTTTAGAGTGTATAGCCGTCATACAGAGGATTGGGTGTTGCCAAGAAACCATACAATGAAAGAGGAGAGTTCCCCGGAAGGGGGGGGGGCTGTAGCCCCTGATGACCCTCCCTTGACGCCACCCCTTCTTAGTTTGATCGGAGCCAGAAAAAAGGTGCCTCCTTACCACACCGAATAAAAGCATCACACTCGATTAAAATTGACGGACGTGACAACCATTACTTACTTCTCCCCACCACGGGCGCCACTACCAAAAGTTTTTTCAAGTTCTCTCGTATCTCGTTTAATTAATTAATTTATTTTTTTATTTTTTTCTGTAGGCATTATTTGAATGGATATAGTGTTTGGCCCGTATCAGTGACGGAAGAAGTTAGGTTCGGAATATTTTAAGCTGATCCTGCAACTTATTTCTCTCCTTGTTTTGGGCCCTTAACCTCCTGCACACTGATGTCAAAATATCTAAATTTCTGGCAGAAAAAAATTCCCATAATGCATCTAGAAATTTAACCAATTCAAGCTCATTGAGCTCTGTCAAACGAGATTGAATTGGTTAAATTTCTAGATGCATTATGGGAAAAAACTGTTTCCTGAAATTTTGGTATTTTGACATCAGAGTGAAGGGGGTTAATCTTCGTTTTTCTGTTCGCATCTAAGTACTCACGTCGCCATTTCCAGCAATAATTCCGTTTTTATAACACAGTAGATTGAAGCCCTTGTCGTACCATCTATTTCGGGGGGCGCCGCACAGGGTCTCCCACGTGAGCTGAAACAACAAATCATCTAAAATATATGAAACACATGTATTGAATGGTCCTGCAAAGCTTCGAATTTCGATTCAATTCGAGTCGTTCTGATTCGGAAAATGTCGTGTCTCCTCTTGAAGTCTTCTTTTCCATCATCAGATATCCTATACAGAGGACTTATAACAGAAGAAGAGTTCGAGAAGGTTTCGCTTCCGTAACTATTTTTCAGGATATTCCGCTTTTTGACTGACTTGTCTTAACCCTTTACCCAACGTAACGGCGGGGAAGCGCGGTGGCTTAGTATAGGTAGAGATGCAGGCTGCAAGTTTGTGCAAAATTGTTATATCGCTTCAGTCTATTTGTGCAAAATTGTTATATGGCTTCAGTCTATTTGTGCAAAATTGTTATATCGCTTCAGTCTATCTGCAGCCCGGTGGGGGCTGCGGTGGCTCAGTAGGTAGAGTTGCAGGCTGCAAGCCGAGAGGTCCTCGGTTCGAATCCCACCTGCGGCAACCACGTTGTGTCCTTGGGCAAGACACATCGCCTACATTGCCAGCGTCGGGAAACGGTGACATTGTGTACTGAGGCGTACTGCACGTTGATGGTGCACATGTCTTCAACCAATGCTAACCCTGCTTGTGTGGAGTTAGTATGTTGGTGAGTTTCTGACAGTTGCTCGCAGTTGCTCGGTGATTCTTTCTGGGTACTCCGGCTTCCTCCACCCGTAAAACTGTCCGACAAGAGGTGACCTTGGGTGTCAAAAGTGTAGCTAAACCCCAATAAATAAATTAATAACGTAACTGCCAAAGCCGACCAGCGCCCTTCACAAAAATCACCATTAATTTCATTATTTTTTTAAATGTTTGTCTCAGAAACATAGCTTATGACCTCTCATTGGAACGAGCTCGTTGATGAGGGGTCATAAGCTTTGTTTTTGACACAAAAAGGAAAAAAAATAGTTGTTCATGAATTTTATTTGCATGTGTCGTCTCCATTTCGTGTTAGGTAAAGGGTTAACACACGAGTGGCTGTTGAATAAAGTACTTGATTGGAGATCGACAGTTACTGTAACTATCACCTTCTTTAGCATTAAAAGGGCACAATATCAATAACATGAAAAACGGTGAGATTCGATGGTGCTACTAAACGCCGAACACAGCCAAGTTGATATGTTGGTAGATTGGGGTATAAATATCATATATTTCAAGTTTCGGGTGGATCTGTTCAATCAAAGTGATTTTATTAACGTTTTTATTTCAACTGTTCAGCTCAAAAGTTCGTAGGATTCTTGTACTCGGCGTTCAGAAGCTTTCAAACCTCTCAGTGATATTCGGAAAGGCAAAAGATGAAGACAATCGAATTAGCGTCGCTACATAGTGAAAGCCCTCTGTCACCCATGCTTTTTAGGTTCTACCCCAGTTCAAAAACAATTCTCACCACCCTTTTTACCGTTGGTTTCAATCTTTCTAGAATATTGCTTACACTCCTTGGTTTGTTTGATTCTTGGCTTGAAATACAGTAATCCGTCATTTTTGTGAGAATACCTCAACTTTAATTGTGAAACACTTTAGGGTCACAGACAAACCTGAAAATAAGCAATCTGTCATTTGCAGAATGCGGTCCCAGGGGGTGTATTTGCTGATGCTATCCCTTGCAGTTAACCAATTTACCCTCTGGGTACCTCTTTCTGTTTAGGTTTGAGACCTGTATTCAGATTGTGGTTCACAGAATGTAAATGTAGTGATGCTACCCTGCTGTGCATGGTAGCATCACTCAATTCACCCTCTAGGGACCTCATTTTGCAGATGACAGTGTGTTTATTTTCTGGCTTGGTCACATAGTCTTTTGGGTTAAAGTCTCAAAATTTATCTTATTATTTTGTTGGAGCGATAGACCAGGGGAAGGACCAACTGGGCTGATCATCTTTGACCCCCTGTGGGAAATGTTCGGATTTCAGCTCAGAAAAATCATTGAAGCTAATATTCTAGCGAACCCAAGATTTTTTTCTGTGGTAAATATTTCAAATGTGTTCTGGATGATTATTTCATTGTTTGGATTTTGATGTCATTCCTTCATTGCTGATTAAATTTTGACGTGTTTTGTTGTCTTGACACAGACGGGGTTGGCATGGATAACGTTGAAACGTAGGTACCCTACGCAATTTCATGATTAAAATCAATAATGGGTGTGCCCACCCGGGCTTCCGTCGCTGCTCTAACTTCCCTTACCATTGGCTCCATCAAGTTGTTTATTGTCCTTTGTGGGAGGTTATTCCACTCATGAAAAAGGGCTTGCATGAGATGAGCGACGTTGTTTGGGACGTTGACGCACTTCCTGCCCAGCTCGTTCCACAAATGCCCCATCGGGGACAAATCTGGACTGTAGGGTGGCCAATAAAGAACTAGGACGTTGTTTGGTTCAGGAAGTCACGTCAAACCCTAGCAACGTTCGGCCTTTCATTATCCTGCTGCAAAGTAAGGTTACACCCGTGGATAAGTGGAAGGACGTGAGGCATGAAGACCTGATCCCGATATCTTACTGCTGTAAGATTGCCCTGGATGACCAGGAGAGGTGTTTTCACGCCATGAGAAATCCCCCAAACCATAACAGACCCTCCCTCGAATCTGTAGTTTTCCTGAACGCACGCGTCAGAATATTGACCACCTTGACGTCGATAGCAACTTTGCCGTCCGTCTGACCTGTAGAGCGTGAACCGAGACTCGTCAGTGAATAAGACTCCAGAAGGCCAACCGCATTGGTGCATGTGCCCGCAGCCATTGCAATTGACGTTGACATCGCCTAGGTGTAAGTTGCGGACCAACGTAGGGACGTCGTGGCCTTAAATTGAACTCCTGCAACCGATTCCTAACTGTTCCTGACACACTCGGCGACCATGGGTGCCTCTACAACCCGACTCGCAGTCTCCGTCGCTGTCTGGAATCGGTTACGGAAGTGTGAGAGACGTATGTCTCTATCTTGACGTGGCGACGTAACGCGCGGACGTCTGCTCCTGGGACGGCCAGCTAATCTTCATGACGCTCTGAGACGCCCAACTAAATGAGCTATCGTTGACTCATGGACCCCAAATTGCTGGGCGACGAGACGTTGCGATTGGCCCTGCATAATTAGAGCAATAGCCCTACCCCTATGAACTTAGGGCATTCGTGGCATTTTGCTTTTCAATCAATGTGTACTGTTGAAAACTTCGATTTGGTATGGTTTTCAAGCCCATATAGCACGCGGGAGTGTCGCAGATGCACGCTTTGTCGGAAAATCTGTTGAAAGCATGCAGCGTCGCACGTGGTCGAATTTAACCCAAAACTCTTCAGACAGTACACTGAACTAACGTTTCTTTTTTCCGTCAGTACATATTAATTGGGGCTCCAGGATAGTTTACTGGTGTTCAAGGTAATTCTCGGCATTGAGATTTTGTTTTAACTTTTATCCCAACAAACAACTACACCATCGATGCATGGCTTCGATGAAGGGAAGGCATTCCTCGATTATGTAACTGGGATAATTTATCAAAGAGGACAGGGGCGCCGGAAGCACTTCAGGGCAGGGTGGTCAGACCCCCCCCCCCCCCCGGGAAAAGGTCATTTACTCGCACTAGCAGCCCACATGACATGCCAAAGCATGCATATCTCGGGGGCCGAAGGTCCGAGATGGGGGAGTTTGAGAGGAGCTGCCCTCCCATCGGGAGGGGGCATCTCCCGTCAAACTCCTTCAACTCACTCATTGAATTACACTCTAAAATCAGTTGGGTTAAAAATCAACCCAAATCGACTGGGTTGAGTGAATATGAACCCAATTGGGTTCATATTCACTCAACCCAGTCGATTTGGGTTGATTTTTAACCCAACTGATTTTAGAGTGTATGAAAGCTCCCAGAACGGATTTGGGATGTATTTTAGCTTTACTTTAAGAATAAATCATTGAAAAAAATGAGTAACGAACCTGGGAAGGGCACTATCTGCCCCCTCTCGTCCCCGTCGTCCGAAGTCAGGAAGGGCCATCACAGTCGGGACCAATCAGGTTACCCCAATCTCCACCATCATCGGTCATCTTCGCGACGCTTTTTCTCACGCATGCCGATCAATAGACACGGTGACTGTGTATAGTGAAAACTACACCAACTTTCATGCGATTAGGGCATGTCCTTCCAAGACCTCCATTGGGCAATTCAGAAGTGAGGCTCCACAGATCCAGTCCGCCCTTGACTTCAGCCAATAAAGCACGACTCTTTAATTAAAGCTGAACCGGATGAAGTAGCTTTGATACATGATGAAGAGGGAAGTGAGGATAGATTATCCAACAGATTTCCGAGCCACGGGGGTAGAATTTTTCCCACCCCTCCCGAAACAGTTTTTTCTTCGCTGCCCCCACCCTCAATAAAAAAGGGTCAAGGCAAGCTTCACTAAATATGGAACCCCAAAATGGTCTTTGAAAGAGGCCTACACATGCTACAAAGGTCACAGATTCGTTCTTTTGTAGCACTGAATTTTACAAAAAAAATTCTCGAACCTCCGAGGTGGCCTTCCACATATCATGCTGCATTCTCCCAAATAAAACTGGTTTGGCACCCCATATTATAGAATCCGGGCTATACGCGCCTGCGTCGCCAAAACCATGACTCCTATTCAGGTATAGGGCCGCCTACACATCCAAAATCAAGCTAAAATCGCTGACTTTCTATTTTTTCGAAATTCCCTAATATACAGAAGAATCTGATAACAGGATTTATCAAATGGTGAAAAAATCTATGAAATCTTCAACTTACTTGGAGGAAGTGGAAGGTGGAATTTGCATCCCCTCGTTTCCGAGCCTGCAATACGCGTTGAAAATTTCAAATGATTCGGTCGACGAATAGGTATAGTAAGGGATGACACTTGGGCGAACTAATTTAACACAGAATTTCCCAGAGACATTTGTTCGCCAGAGAAAATTCCCGACCATGTGTATTTGGGCGAACTGATTTAAAAAATGGCGAAAATATGTCTATGGGAATTTTCATTGTTAAATCAGTTCGCCGGAATACACACGACACAAATTTTACAAAAAATTCAAAACCCTTTGGGAATTTTCGGTGTTAAATCAGTTCGCCCAAGTACACACGATCGTGAATTTTCTCTGGCGAACAAATGTCTTTGGGAAATTCTGTGTTAAATTAGTTCGCCCAAGTGTCATCCCTTACTACTAATAGGTCTATAATACTCTATGTGGGGAGAATACTAAACAAAGCTTCAGTGCTAGACGCTTTCACCCACGTGTGTAGTGGCAGATATTTTATTTCTTTGAATATACATTAGAGTGGTCATGATGACCATTTCATGTGGATCTGGGAAAATGAAACACAGACAAATATGGCACAGGTAAATATGGCACACGGAAATAATGGCACGGCGAATTTTTAACATTTCGATGGGGGTGGGAGGATATGGCACAATAGGGTTGGATGGTACATGTTAAAATGGCACGGGTGAATTGTTCATTTTTTATCAATAGGAAAATGTACAAATGTACGCTGCCCTCAAACTACCGAAATGTACATAATGCAATTGGAAATTTAACCAATTCCATACCGCTTGACAGAACTCATTGAGACCTATCAAACCAGATTGAATTGCTTAAACTCCTAGTTGCATTATGGGGAAATTTGGAATGCTGAAATTTGATACTTTTGATCTTAGTGTGCAGGGGTGGGATGGAGTGGGGTAACCATATACCATTGTACTCAGTCACCCAATGGGTGAATATCTACCAATAATTTTATATTTAAACACAAATGAAAAATAAACAGAAAAAAAATAATAAATTCTCGTACATTCGGCCTTTAAACCCTTTACCTAACATGAAAAGCAGACGACACTTGCAAACAAAATTCTTGAATAACTAATTTTTTTTCATTTTTTTTTTTTTTTTGTCTCAAAAACATAGTCTATGACCCCTCATTGGAACCAGCTCGACGAGCTCGTTCCAAAGAGGGGTCATAACCTATGTTTTTGAGACAAAAAATGAAAATTAAATGGCGATTTTTGCGAATAGAACGGGTCGGTTTTGGCCGTGACGTTGGGTAAAGGGTTAAAATGCACCCCCGAGAATAAAAAAAACGTAAAAAAATAATCAAACTACTCCTTTGGAAACAAAAGTGTTCCGTAATTTCCTACCCCAGAGTACCATCTTTTCCTACCCTTCCTGCCATTTTTGCTGGGGCTGTTGAAAAAGTGTGTCGTATCTCCTTGTGCCATTTTTTCCTATGCCATTTTTTCAGGGAACCTTTCATGTAAATTTAAAGAAATGAAAAGTTGATAATTAGTCAAGAAATATACTGTAAATGAATAAAAAAAACCTTGTAAAATCTCATTGGTTGTATTTTTTAATTTTCTTGGGGTGAGCAGTAATAAAATGGAAATGATCATCATTGCCTTGAATGGCAGACAGGTGAAGACGTGATGAAAGAAGTAAGACATAATTACCTCTGAAGTGTTGGCTGGACTCGCATCCTCTAAGGTGACACAAAATGTCGCCTTGTGCATAATTTGCAGATTCTCCCAGTTCTTTGGGTTCAATGATATCAGTCTTGATCTAAGCTGAAAATGTAATACTGTTTTCATTCTTATGTCATCGAGTGAGTGAGTGAGTGAGTGAGTGAGTGAGTGAGTGAGGGAGTGAATGAGTGCGTGAGTGAGTGAGGTGGGTGGGCGGGCGGGCGGGCGGGCGGGCGGGCGGGCGGGCGGGCGGGCGTTCATCGGACGGGCGGGCATCGGGCGGGCGGGCAGGCATCGGGCGGTCGAGTGAGTGAGTGAGTGAGTGAGTGAGTGAGTTTGGTGGGTGGGTGGTGGGTGGGTGGGTTTGGGTGAGTGAGTGAGTGAGTGAGTGAGTGAGTGAGTGAGTGAGTGAGTGAGTGAGTGAGTGAGTGAGTGAGTGAGTGAGTGAGAGTGAGTGAGTGAGTGAGTGAGTGAGTGAGTTTGGTGGGTGGGTGGTGGGTGGGTGGGTTTGGGTAAGTGAGTGAGTGAGTGAGTGAGTGAGTGAGTGAGTGAGTGAGTGAGTGAGTACTTCATTCTGAAACGCTATGAGGTTCCATCCAGTTGTGGGAACAAATCTAAGACCCCACAATCACGGTGGTCTAGATCAACCACAAAGTCCATAAATCCCGCAAATTCGTTGTCTATTCCCATGTCCCTGACCGCGAAAAGATATAATTATTTGTCTTCTGCGCCCCATACCTCTGAGGAATCACTGGTCGGTATCCCCTAAACGCTTATATTTCCCGGGAGAAAATAAAAAACAGATTCCAAAATTAGAGTGAGGGAAATTGTATAAGGCTATTTATTTTCAAATTTTACCCCACTTCCATGGAACGAGCTCTTTGAGCTCGTTCCAATGAGGAGTCATATACTATGTTTTGAAAACAAAAATGAAAAATATTTAGTAACGCAAGAAATTATACAAATGTTTACTGCTATTCGTCCTAGGCAAAGGGCTGAAAGATGGCTTAGGCACTGGGAGTCACAGGAGACCGCTATCACACATCAAGTGAACATGACTCACGGAATCGTTTGAAAAAATATCCTATCTCATGCAGAATAAGGAGTGATAGCAGCCTGTCTGTATCCGCCGATGGGTAGATCCCTTTAACCTTCATTTACCTAATATCACAGCACAGGGGCGTAACTAGGGATGGGTACGTGTAGGAGTGCGGAAAGCACTTAAGGGCGGGGGGGGGGGGGTGAGACCCCGGGAAAAGGGCATTTATTCGCTCTAGCAGCCCCGCCATGACATGCCGAAGTATGCATATCTCGAAGGCCGAAGGCCCGAGATAGTGGAGTTTGGGAGGAGGTGTTCCAGTCCCATTAGGAGAGGGTCACCTCCTTCCAGACCACCAACTCCCCCACTGAATGTTGAAAGCTCCCAGAACGGATTTGGGGTGTACTTTAGCTTTACTTCGAGAATAAATCATTAAAAAAATGAGTATCAAACCTGGAAAGAGCATTATCTACCCCTCTGGCCACGTAGTCCGACAGCGGGGAGGGTAGCTGCCCCATCTGCACCCCCCCCATACCCCCCCCCCCCCCCCTTCCCTGCTTCAGGCGTCTCTGGTTATGTGACGTTGATTTTCCATATCGGGACATTTTTTTCGAACTTGGATACATAGATATCGATTCTCCACACAACATTAGTATTTATTTACTGGGATTTAACGACACTTTCGACAGCCAGGGTCACCTATGACACAAGATTTGCTTTTGGACTTATATCAGACATACTGTCGGTCATGCAAATGGGGATCACTGTAGTAGATTGGATCCGTGGGATCAAAGCATGACCAATTTGGAGTAGGAAGTGAGAAGTCCGTTCGCCACAAACCTACATGTATTTATCCACAAACACAACCAAATTTTCTTCTTCACCATAATCCAGACTGAAAACTATTCCAGCAACATCACCAAGGCACGCCTTCGACGAAAGCATGTCTTGTAGATATAGATGGAATATGTCATCAGTCGGGACTTGTTTGAGCCACCATAGAAACAAATCAGGTTTACAGCTCCTCTCTCAAATCGACCATTTATTCATTTTATTACTTTCCAAATTGTAATTTACTGGGATTTCCCGGTTTGATTATAAACGATAACTTCACAAGTGAATTATGCAATCGATAACTGTATCCGTGCGCGCAAACGAAGACTCTTTGCCGTGGGTGCAATGGGGCCTACTTTGTTTTGTTTTTTACCCTTTACCTAGCATGAAAAGCAGACGACACTTGCAAAAAAAAAAAATTCTTGAATAATTATTATTTTCATTTTTTGTCTCAAAAACTAAGGTTATGACCCCTCATTGGAACGAGCTAGATGAGCTCGTTCCAAGAAGGGGCCCATAACCTATGTTTTAGAGAAAAAAAAAATGAAAAAATAATGAAAATTAATTGGCGATTTTTTTTAGAATTGCGCTGGCCTGTTTTGGCCGTTACGTTAGGTAAAGGGTTAAATAATATAACTATCGTTAATAATGAAAAGTAAAAAACAGAGTAATCGCTTGACTGGACTGGTTACGTGAAATAATTCATTCGAGGCGATGGACTATATTGGAAAACAATCGTGCGCATTTGCGCACTCGTGTTTGTACAACGTCCCTCACCTCTCATGAATTATTTCACGTAACCAGTCCAGTCAAGCGATTACTCTCTATATTCATTTATTTATTTATTGGGATTTAACGCCACTTTCGACAGTCAGGGTCACCTCGTGGCGGACAGTTTTAAGGGTGGTGGAAACCCGGAGTACCCGGAAAGAACCACCGAGCAACGGCGAGCAACTGTCAGACTCCCCTGTACGTACTAACTCCAGGTTTAACATTGGTTGAAGACAAGTGCACCATCGATGTGCACTACGCCTCAGTACGCAACGCCACCGTAGACCCAAATGGGCGATCGGGATTAAGTTCGTTGCCCAAGAACACCACACAGTTATCCCTGGTGGGAATCGAACCATGGGTCTTTCGGTTTGAAGTCCAATTCCGGTGTAACAGGAATGAAAGTCCGTAGGAAAATTAGTCCCTCTGGACTATTATTCCGCGGAATTATAGTCCTAGGTCTAACATTTCTAGGAATAGTAGTCCGGCGGACTACTATTCCTAGAAATGTTAGACCTAGGACTATA
Organism: Pictodentalium vernedei; assembly: GCA_031216915.1. NCBI lineage: Eukaryota > Metazoa > Mollusca > Scaphopoda > Dentaliida > Dentaliidae > Pictodentalium > Pictodentalium vernedei. Next base: position 281,412,152 of record CM062288.1, read on the forward strand.
ATTCCGTGGAATAATAGTCCAGAGGGACTAACGTTCCTACGGACTTCCATTCCTTTTACACCGGAACCACTGAGCCACCGACCGCGCCCCATCTAATCGAGCATCAACATTTGTGAATTGGGTTAAAGTCTGAATATTACCTGTGCCCAAGTTGTTCTGTTATGTGCAGTAAGAACACAGATCCCATGACCATCGGCTTTCTTTTCACAGTCATCAACAATGTACTGAAGCTGTTTTTCAAGTTCCGGTACTGTGATCGGTTCGTCGTTCTCGTCTACACCATCAATGCAGTAAATACGACCACGGTGGGTAATGATCACATGTCTGGGACTTGGTCCTTCTGATTCTGAATTTAAATAGAAAAGCATACTAACAAAGTGTAAATAAGGGGGTGGGTGTGACTTCCACCCACATTCCCATCAATAATTTGCTCTGATGCAGGGGGAAGCAGCGTTCTTTCAGTTCGAAAAAAAATCAAAATTTTCTCAGGTACTATACACCCGCAGACAAATTTTGGTTCCTCCAGGAATCAAATATTATTTATTTATTTATTTTTTGGTGTTTAAGGTCACATACTTATGCACAATGGCTAATCGTGACCGTGACAGTTTTACGGGTGGAGGAAGCCGGAGTACCTGGAGAGAACCACCGGGCATCGACAAGCAACTGTCAGCTCCTCAACATTTTAACTCTGTTCAAGCTCCGCTCAAGCAGGGTTACAGCGGTTGAAGACATGTGCACCATCGACGTGCAGTACGCCTTAGTACACGGCGGCATCGTGCCCCCATGTTGGCAACCGGGATAAAGTACCTTGCCCAAGACACAGCGCGTGTCGTCCCGGACGGGGATCGAACTCGGGACCTGTAGCATAGAAGTCCAACAGTCTACCACTGGGCGACCGTGCTCTCCGGGGATCAAAACTGTTTCTTTATTTTGTTTTGGTATGGGAAACAAATTTGGTTACATGGAACCAAACATACATATGTTTTGGTTCTTCAGTCTTTAACCTTAACTGAATTTTCAGGGCCTCTGGACATTGTATAAACTGTAAAATATAAAGACATGCCAAGCTGAAATTTTAAACTGGCGACGAAGCAACGTTACAAACGCGTTTTCATGTGTTTCATTACGCATGCGTTAAGTTACGCGACAACGGATTTTTGTTTTATTTAAACAAGACGGGCAACTCCATATGAAACTGTCCGGTTCTAGATCACATGAAGACTCCTTTGTGTAGTTCCTTCAACGGATTTTGGTTCTACTTGAAACCAAATTTGGCGCGGATTTCTCTGTATTGTCTAGGTGCTCACAAAATCGGGAAGACAGATCCACCCTCACAGACACACCTCTACCAGTGTGCAAAATTTTAAAAATGACTCTCTAACCGACTGATCGTTCACGTGGTTTGGGAATGGATAACCGAACGTTTGGCTACGTAAAAATTCTTGGGAAAACTGCTTCTTTTATCATTAACATGTATTCATATATTGCTTGGAACTGAAAGATATAAAGAAACTCAAGGCAAAGGGAGCGCGGTGGCTCAGTAGGTAGAGGTGCAGGCTGCAAGCCGAGAGGTCCTCGGTTCGAATACCACCTGCGGCAACCGCGTTGTGTCCTTGGGCAAGACACTTCATCTCCATTGCCTGCGTGGGGGCACGATGACGCCGTGTACTAAGGCGTACTGCACGTCGATGGTATACGCATGTTTTCAACCAATCTAACCCTTGCCTGTGCTACAGAGTTACGATGTTGGGGAGCTGGCAGCTGCTCGTCGTTGCTCGGTGGTTTTCTACGGGTACTCCGGCTTCCTCCACCCGTAAAACTGTCACGGTCATGATTAGCCATTGTGCATAAATAAGTGACCTTAAACATGAATAAATAAATAAATACTCAAGGCAAAGGTCTAAAAATCTATCAAGACACAAGAAAGGCTGGTTAACTGGTAGAGTGCAAGAAGCCCATATTTGGGATTTATTCTGAACTGCAGGTACCTAAAGTTAAAGGCTTCATATTCTGTGGATGTCCTTCATATTATCTTGGAAGTACAATTACTTCATCTCCATCGATTTGCATTGTTACAATTTATGGGAGAGTGCCTATAGGCACTCTCCCATAAATTGCAACAAGACAAAAACGTGTGAACAAATCTCGAGGCTGTGAAAATATGTAGCACTCTGGTAGTAAAGTTACTCAGACTTTACCATTCACGATGACATATTTAGCTAACTGGTCATTTGTTCACGTACATTTAAATTGTGCGTAACCACAACGCGAACGAAACGAGCGTTCTCGTTAAATTTTGCACACCTCTACACACACCTACAAAAATTCCAAGAATTTCTAACTATAATGCCAACTAACTAATATTCCAGCGACATTATCAAGGCACGACTTCGATGAAGGCATATCTTGATAATGTATACCATTCAAAAAAAGGAGGGGATATCCAAACTGATGTTGATATTTTCGGAAAATGGTATTGGATACGCGTAATTGGACACATCAATATGTTACCAAGTTTAGTGTGGATCATGCATGTCACCTGCCCACGAAAACTTCGTGCAGGTTTTTTTTCGCACGAGCTCCGCGTTAATGTATGTGGGGTACGTTTTAAAATTTTCATTTGTATTGGAAGGGCTTTTTCGGAGGTCTCATCGTTCTTTTCTTGGTATAAACTCGTTCATCAATAGTTTCTGGTCGAAACGTAACTTTTGAGGTATGCGAAGACTGACACGTGAAGAACGTTTACGTGCCGTTGGCATGTTGGAAGCTGACAACAGACAGACTGCCGTGGCTCAAATTCTCAACGTTCCTCAATCGGTGATCAGCAGGTTGTGGTCACGCTATTGTCAGACAGGCAGTGTTATTGACAGACGTAGTCAGATCGTCCAAGGGCGACAACTGCAAACCAGAGTTGTTTCATCCGAACCACAGTATTGCATAACCGTCATCAAAGTGCCTCAGAAAGTGGACAGCAGCTGCACCGAGCGACAGATGTGCGAGTCAGTGGTCAGACTATCCGAAATCGCCTTCACAGCTGGAATTTGTATGCTCGACGACCTCGAATAATTCCACGTTTGACTGAACGTCACATCGCAGCAAGACGTAATTGGCGTGGTGCAAGACAGCGCTGGGACAATCGTCGGTGGAGCAACGTCACGTTTTCCGAGGAATCGACTTCCACGACAGGCGAAACAGAGTGTGGCGGAACGAACGATACCATGACGTAACCGTTAGGCATCACGATAGTTTTTGTGGTGGATCGCTTATGGTGTGGGGAAGCATAAGCATGGCAAGCAGAACAGCATTACATGTCACCCAAGGGAGTGTCACAGGGCAGTATTTCCGTGACAACATGTTAGCAGCTCATGTGGTGCCAGTTGCGCGACGTCACGGCCGTCGATTCATTTTCCAAGATGGCAATGCAAGAGCAGGGCCCGTGTCGCTACAGAGTTCCCCCAGGAGCAGCACATCACTCCACTGTCCTGGCCAGCACGAAGTCCAGACCTTTCATTAATCCAGCACGTCTGGGATATGCTTGGCAGGCGCCTACGATAACGCCAACAGCCCCCTACCAATGTTCGGGAACTCGCCGCTGCACAGCAGAACGAATGGAATAACATTAATCAAGCTGATATTGGACGTTTGGTGAGCAGTATGCCACGTCGGATCCGCGCTTGTCTCGCGAACCGAGGGGGATTTACAAGGTATTGAGATCTGAATGTGGTGATTTCTCGGACTGATCGTCCATGTCTTCTACAGCTCAGTGCGTGGAATGTGTGCTTGCCAGACTCCCGACTATTGCTGAAATCATTCACCCGATGTTACAGTGCAATGCCTCAACTGTCCTTTTGGTGAAAAGATAAACATTTATCTATTGACTAAAGTGATTTCTTTTATTTGATTGGTTGATAGATACGTGGTATGAGACCATATTCATTAAAGCCCACAATACGTCCGCCCAGCCACTGACAAATTTCCCATACCCAGTGGAAGCCTCGTTCCGAAATCTACAAATTGTCCATACATAATAATTTTTTTTATACTAGTCATATCGGCATATTTTCACAAAAACTCTTTTGCACAAAAATTCCACAGAAACCTGTGTGGCTAAACAATGCAAGATAAAAGATCTCATGCTGTGTGTGTTCACACATGAAATAGATTGTACTTCTAAAATGGAAAGTCAATAGATAAATTTGTTACCCCGTGTCTGATCACGTGGTACGGGTTTTTACCTACCCGAAGCCAGCCGTATCCCATGAGGCCGTCGGCCTCATGGGATACGTCTGGCTTCGGGTAGGTAATATATGAAGATATTATTAGTTACCCCGTGTCTGGGATACGGCTGGCCGAAGGCCTCATGGGATACGGCTGGCTTCGGGTAGGTAAAAATCCGTACCACGTGATCAGACACGGGGGTAACTAATAATATCTTCATATATCTCACTTATATCAAATATCCCCTACTTTTTTAATATTATAGTTAAAAAATATTTTATCAGTCGGTACTTCAGCCATAAGAGCCAGGACAAGTCAGGTTTACACCCCCCTCCCCCCCCCCCCCCCCCCCCCCCCACAATCGGTGATCATCGATGATGGTTTAAAATCAATATTCTGTTATAAAAGCCCACATGAATGACGGTAAATGAAATGATTATGTAACAAATCGACTGGAATTTGAATATTCACCATCCCTGTATATATACCCACCCCACAGATCTCCACACAGTGGAACAGTAGAGTTAATATGGGATACATCATGAACACAGATCGTCAACATTAACTATACGACCAATTAGTAAAGATGCATGGATGTACGTAAAACAGTCTAAGGACCCAATATGTAAATTTGATGCTCACAAACAAGAAACAGAGTTTTCTTGAAAAAAAATCGCACTAAACAGTTGTTGATAATGTCTTATTGTCGTCACTGTGCACACCCTACGTCACAGAGACGTTGGCCGCTGTTGATGTATATCAACAGCGGTCAACGTATCTGGGACGTACCATGAAACATCCAATAGACTACACGGTTGTCAATGAACTGTTGGGTTATTTTTTTTATATATATTCTATATGCTTTTGCATGGTATCTTAGCACACAAGTACATTTGCAACGCGTGATCTGCACTGAATAAACAAGTGGCAAAGATCACCCTCACATCAGTTGGGTCAAGGAATTTATTTTGGAGACACGGGCTACGTTCAAGAGAGTGAGGAAGATTTTTTAGACTTCATTGGACCGCCCATACTATACTATCATACAGGACATGCAAACATATTTCACACAACCACATGACCTGGCCTTACGTCCTATCAGTTGCAACAATGCGTTTGTATAAAGCATGGGGTGGTTTGGTTGTACTAACCGTTGTCAGTAGACCATCTGGGGAGCCGACTATCCATACTAGACAACCAATACAACACCATTTGACCTGGGCGAACGGTGGCTCAGTAGGTAGAGGTGCAGGCTGCAAGCCGAGAGGTCCTCGGTTCGAATCCCACCTGCGGCAACCGCGTTGTGTCCTTGGGCAAGACACTTCATCTCCATTGCCCGCGTGGGGGCAACGGTGGCGTTGTGTACTAAGGCGTACTGCACGTCGATGGTGCACTTGTCTTCAACCAATGCTAACCCTGCTTGTGTGGAGTTAGTATGTTGGGGAGCTGACAACGGTTGCTCGCCGTTGCTCGATGGTTCTCTCCGCGTACTCCGGCTTCCTCCACCCGTAAAACTGTCACGGTCATGATTAGCCATTGTGCATAAATATGTGACCTTAACCCTTTACCCAACGTAACGGCCAAAACCGGCCAGGGCTATTCTCAAAAATCGCCTATTAATTTTAATTTTTTTTCATTTTTTGTCTCAAAAACATAGGTTATGACCCCTCATTGGAACGAGCTCGTCGAGCTCGTTCCAATGAGGGGTCATAACCTATGTTTTTGAGACAAAAAATGAAAAAAAATAGTTATTCAAGAATTTTTTTGCAAGTGTCGTCTGCTTTTCATGTTAGGTAAAGGGTTAAACAAATAAATAAATAACCATTTGACCTAGAATCATGCACTACCATGGAATAGTATAAGTGAATACAAAGCACTGTACCCAACAAGGGTACAGGTTTCCCATGCTATACTGCCCTACTAGACAACCCATGCACACACACATGCACCAACACACGATCTAGCATTACGTCATAAGGTGAACATCAATGGCGGTAAACGTCTCTATTACGTCGCGTGCACCCAAGACGTCACTGTCAACAATTTCGCGGGAAATTTTTCAAGAAAACTCTCACCTCTTCCATCAAACTTCTAACACAAACCCACACTATATACTTAAAGCCACTTGCATTCACTCATAACTACAATAGACTGTTCGGTAGAAGGGCTTAACCCTTTGCACATGAAGGTAAATTCCTCACCAGTTCAGAGTCAGCAACTGGTAGAACCTATATTCGTTATTTGGAGATGGAGCAATCAATATTTTCAACGTGCAGCCTTAGGGATGCACGTTGGAAATCTTGATTGGTCTACCACACAAACTCACTGAGCAACTATCTACTTTCACGAACCTGGCCCCAGAAAAGCGTTCTTTCGCGTTCAATGGGTTTTAAGTGTGCATGACATACTACTATAATACAACCTGTTTTAAAATTGAATTCCAGATGATCTTTATGCACACCAGGTATTTTCATTGTGCCAAAATGTCTTTTGAATTGCCCCATGGAAAATACGTCACCCTTCCTGTTTCGATCGCACCTGAGAGTTTCCCTGAAATAAAAAAGGAACAGATATAACCAATACTCCGAAGCTTACTCGGCCTGTTTCATAAATGCATAAATGTAAGACAAATACAGATTATCATGATAATGTGCATGTCCTGTGATTTGTATCAGATTCGAGGTGGTGTCCAGAATGAGATCTCAACGAGTCGGCTTTGCCGGCGAGTTGTGATCCCATTCTGTACACCACCGAGAATCTGATGCAAATCACAGGACATGCACATTATCATTTATCTAACAATGCCGTCACATACACAGATTAAATCTTAAATTATTAATACAGTTTTGGGACATAATGTTGGGCGATAAAAAGTTTTTAAAAAATCTATTTTTTATGGAACAATATTGTTGTGCACTTTAACAAACAACGAGTAACACGGTCACCGCAAATTTTCAATGTTGCGTTGTAAAATTATTCACTCTCAATGTCACTTCCTGTGAAGATAAGCTTGAATTTACAAGTGTGTAATATTTTATTGTGAAGCTTCTATTCATTGTGTGTGTGTGTGTGGGGGGGGGGGGGGGGGGTGTCATTGGCTATTAATAGTTCTGTCGCTAATTGTAAGGAATTCTGTTTTTATTTTGTAATCGATCAGCTGAGTCGATCAATGAAACGCACATAGAATGTATTTACGCACCCGTTATGATAGCCTGTTGCGTTCCCGGAAACGAGTCATCTATATGATACGGAATCAGAATGAGTCGTCTGTATGATACGGAATCGGAACACTTTATGTGATACGTATGGTTTCTCGTGGTTTTCAGGCCAAAATGTATATGATTGTTAGATAAATTGCTAAGAAATAATACCGGAATAAAAAAAGGATCTGAGATGATCACCAACGCCTCTCTCCAGTTTTGGGGCCAATTCAATCAAGGCGACGACTGAAACCGGCGCTGGCAATTCAAGTTCATTTTCATGGGAATTACTTTGTGTTCTCTTGTCTATTCTTAACATAATTATCATGGATGTTCACAAAACGCAGATAATTTATTTATTTATTTATTTATTTATTTATTTATTTATTTATTTATTTATTTATTTATTTATTTATTTAATTATTTATTTATTTATTTTTTTTTTTTTTTTTTAATCTTCTCGTTTGATGAATCATAAGCTCGGTTAATGAACCTAAAAAAGCCTCAGCTATTTGAGAGAAAGTGTTGTCTCCCGGTTAGGTTGTGTAAATAGGTAAATAGTTAAAAAAATAAATATACATAATATGATAAAAATCTAAATACCTTCTTATCATCTGCCAGATCTTGAAGAAATAATAAATGGCAAGTGCAGCATGATTAACTTGACTTCCTTCTCTAGGCTTGAACGACTCTGTATACATTGCGGTACCCATCCCGGCTCCATTCACGAGTGGAGCTGATGGATATCTGGGCTCTAAGTATGCGGTATCCTCCCACCACTTGTGAAGCTGAAATAAAATGCATTTTATGGGATTTGATATGGTAGATGTATATGTCTCAGATAAATATATAAATACCATATTTTGTCCTGATTCGGCAATGATCAGACGGTGTTGCTAAAAGAACAAGAGGCTCCGGGAGCCTTGGGCGTTAATCCAAGAAAGGTGCTTAAAGAGGGACTTATGGTAACATTCAGCATCAAAAGTGGCATGTCATGTACCCGGACACCCCTAGGGTTGCAAGACCCCAGGCAGGACCCGGAAGTGACATCACAGTCACTTGACCCAGTGGCACCATGTTTGGTTGTCGTGGTAACCCACGTGAGCGGCCATGCTGTGACGTAAATGCCACGGTGATACGTGGTCTTATTGCGCCTGCGCAGCGCGTGTTGTTAGGGCGATACATGTTTCCGTCGTCCAGTTTGTATATTGGAGGCCACCATCTTGATTTCTATGGTTGTATGTAGTTGAGATCTGACCCAAAACCCTCTAATAGGACAGGATAGGACAGGCGTATGTTCTGAGTGAGTGTTCGATTCAATGGGAGTGCATCTAATTACCCAAATAGACCCGCCAATTTCCCCAAATCAGACACAATCATTCAAAACTACCGAAACGAACTTTTTTTTGATACGGATCCCCCCACAATCCTTCTTTTTTCCAATAATGGGCGCTCTCCTTTGTATAAGAGCAGTTGTACGGTTTGGATTTAACTCAACTCCTCGTTTACTTCGTATATTTACACAAATAGACCCGACAATTTCCAAATCACACAAAACTACCGAAACGGACATGGGTTGTCCCAGAATCCTCCCCTTTTCCAATAATAGACGCGGTCCATTGTCTAACAGCTAATCTAATTACCCAAAATCCTCGGTTATAATTACCACAAACGACGCGACAATTGTTTTACTAGTTCGGATTCTTTCGGAATCCCTTGTTTCTGCCTATCCTAGGCTATTCTATAGCTTATTCTCTCCATTCCTTGACCTGCCCTATGTTATGACTTCTCCGATCTCCCTATAAAGTATTATGATTTCCCTAGATGTGTTTGTGTGCTAGTGCTTGATTTGAAGACCCCCCCCCCCCCACACCCCCCCCCCCCACCCCCCACCTATACCAATCATCTAAGGATTGTGACTGGTGGATCTATAGAAAAATGTTTTTAAAGAATATTCTTCATATTGCACTAAGTAAAGTCCGAGTAATAACCAGGGGACTTAATTTAAATAAACTTGATTCTGTCCCCACCCCAGGATGCTGAATGTCAAAATGTTATGGCTGCTGAAACAAAAGAAAAATGCTTTAAAAAATTGTCACCATACTGCACTAAGCTAAAAGTTTGGCTTCCATAAGGAGCCCAAATGTGAACCAAGGAACTGATTCGAACAAACGGGAATCTGACCCCCAAGGAATGTTGTATTCCAAATATCTAAAGATTCTAAACGGTAGATCTGAGGAAATTTTTTTTAAAGAATTATTCTCATATTTCGCCATAAGGACCCCAGATACAAACACACAGGAACTTAATTTGAACAAACTTGAATCTAGCACCCCTCCCCCACCTCACCCCTCACTCCAGGATTTTGTACATCAAATGTTAAAAGATTACGACAGGTGAATCTGAAGAAGATTTTTCAATAATACTCCACAAATTTCAGTAAGTTAAAATTCGCCTAAATATGAACCCTTGGGTCTGATTTGAACAAACTGGAATCTGGACCCTCTTAGGATGTATACCATATATTAAAGGTTTTCCGTTGGTGGTTCTGGGGAAGAAATTTTTCTAATTTAAAAACATTCTGGGTGCTAACTGAGTTGTGCCATTTGTAGCGCTCCTTGTGGAAACTTGAATTGCCATATGATATGGAGCACGCATACCAAGTTTGCGCACTTCGGTTCAGTAGTTTTGACGGGAAGTCGGTAATGTAAAGTTCTTGACTGACGACAAAGGACGGCAAGTGATCAGTTAAGCCGCTCAGTGAGCCAATAATGGAAATCAAAGAAAGGTGACGATGATTAATGAGTACGTACGTCGGGCTGATGGAGACGGCTGGTAGTCCGAACGCCAGATGGTGTATCCTGCAAACAAGATGCTGAAAGCGTTTAACTGGGATAACTTTTTGCACAAATAGTCCGATACGGGGTATTTAAATAAGGAGTTGGGAAGGCTGTGCGTCAGGACTACCACGTGTATTTATTCACAAACAAACTTCCTGTGTGTTTTTTGTTAACCCTTTACCTGGCGTAACGCCCAAATATCCCAGCGCTATTCACAAAATTCACCTTTCATTTTTCATTACTTTTTCTTTTTTTGTCACAAAAACATAGCTTATGACACCTCAATAGAACGAGCTCAGTGAGCTCGTTCCAATGAGGGGTCATCAGCAATGTTTTTGGCGCAAAAATAAAAAAAATCGTTATTCAAGAAGTTTGTTTGCAAGTGTCTGCTTTACGTACTAGGTAAAGGGTTGACTATAATCCACATTGACAAATAGTCCAACGACACCATCTAATCAACGCATGCGTCGATGATGTAGTTGGAATATTTTTTATGGGCCTTCTTGAGTCATAATAGTCGGGGCAAATTGGTTTTACTGCACCCCCAGTGTGGGGGCACGGTGACGCTGTGTACTAAGGCGTACCGCACGTCGATGGTGCACCTGTCTTCAACCAGTACTAACCATGCTTGTGTTTAATTAATATATTGGGGAAGGTGGAGGGGGCTGACATTTGCTCGCCGTTGCTCGGTGGTTCTCTCCGGGTACTCCGGCTTCCTTCACCCGTAGAACTGTCATGGCCATGATTAGCCATTGAGCAGAAATATGTGACAAACTTTTCCCAGATACCTGTGTGACGTCACGCTTATCTTTAAAAATAATAAGTAGGAATTCCGTCAGTTTACATCGGAATTCCCTCAGTTGTTCGTTAATTTCACACACACAAAAAACCCAGCGCTTTATACCAGGAAACTCCCGTCTATGCATGATAGGTGTGTTACCCCTTGGAAAAACACTTTCTGGTGTATGTGCCTCCACAAGATTCCTGCGAAAATTCGAAATTCGATTCGTAAGTTAATATTCGATTCGGTTCGATTAGAAATCGGAAATTCGAATATTTTCGAATATACTTCGGCCATAATCAATAAAGTTTACAGACTGTAATTGATCACATTGTTTTATATTGAGTATTGTTCTGAGTAGAAATGTAACTGACTTGTAGCGGTAACAGTGTTTGTAGCGATGTAGCTACAAATGTATAACAGTTATAGCTACATTGCTATAAACACTATTACCGCTACAACTGTTCATTTCAACTTATTATGCATTATGACCAGTGATCAGTTTTTTCTCCAAGAAAACATGTGATAAAAGCGAGGCATCATCAGCCTTATCATCCCGGTTCGTTTAAAATTGTGTCTTACTGTTGTTTCGACACAACAAAGTCAACAATTCGAATAGCTTCAATCAATAGCTAGTATATTACTAGTTACACAGTTTGTTGGTGGCCTAATATGGTATATATGGTGTCAGTTAATTTCATATTGGGCGAGAGCGAATCCAATATGGAATTAACTGACACCATATATACCATATTGGGCCACCAACAAACTGTGTAACGAATATATCTTACCGACTGCTGCATCGATGCACAAAACTAACAACAACAGTGATCAAAATTGAATGAGAGAATTCTCACAATGTGTTCACGTGTCTTTGCCTTGTTACAATTTATGGGAGAGTGCCTACAGTGCCTACAGGCACTCTCCCATAAATTGTAACAAGGCAAATTCATACATACCAAACAGTTTCATTTCGAAGGTAACATGACACACATCCACAGAATATGAAGCCTTTTAAGTTGCCTAACCTGCACTTCAGACCAAATATGGGCTTCCAACACTCAATCTTTCAACTTGAAGCGTTTATCGGTTGCCGCCATTTTGAATAATCAGTGAACAGAGGGGAGATTACCCATAGCTTTCAGCGTATATTGATGTTGACAGGCAGTATATGGTTTTATATGCAGTCTGCATGTGACGTCTTTGAACCAATGAAATTCCCAGATACTTGTAGGAGGTAAGATATTGGTTTATATCTCAATTTAAGGTGTGGGAAGTGGTGAGACGAAAAATACACCCTACATAATTGTGTGTCTTTTAATAATCGGGGGTAATATATTAGAAAAAAACTTTTCTTTTGTTGGCGTATCCATTAACCCTTTACCTAACGTAACGGCAAAAACCAGCCAGCGCTATTCTCAAAAATCGCCAATTAATTTTTATTATTTTTTTCATTTTTTGTCTCAAAAACATAGGTTATGACCCCTCGTTGGAACGAGCTCGTCGAGCTCGTTCCAACGAGGGGTCTTAACCTATGTTTTTGAGACAAAAAATGAAAAAAATAGTTATTCAAGAATTATTTTTGCAAGAGTCGTCTGCTTTTCATGTTAGGTAAAGGGTTAACTGTGATTCGATTCAAAGTTCGATTCGAAATTCAATTCGTTTTCACCAATTCGATTCGATATTCGATTCGATCAAAATCGGCAATTCGCAGGTCCTCAGCCTCCACAAAAGCGAAGACGATTCTGAAAGAAAACCTCTATTCCTTCACTCTAAAATCGGTTGGGTTAAAAATCAACCCAAATCGACTGGGTTGAGTGAATATGAACCCAAATTGGGTTCATATTCACTCAATCTAGTCGATTTGGGTTGATTTTTAACCCAACCGATTTAGAGTGAATTTTAATTCAGTAGATATTACCCAGTTTCTCATAATTTTACTTCTCATCAATAATTTCTTTTGCAGTTCTCTCCCAATGCCATTTTCAAAATCTTCCACTAATTGCGTCGTCTGTCGGAATGCTTCATTGGAAACAAATGGTTGGACTGAAAGTAGAATGAAACATTTAGTACTGGGGCGTTAAAAGGCCACACGAATTGCTATAAAATTGATGCTGGAATGGTTTGAATTTGAGAGGTGAATTTAATTATAACTGAATTTCCCACCATGGAGGAGCGTCTGGATGAGGCGTTGGGCCAGGAACAACGTTGATCGCTTTTCCAATGTATCGAACGAATCAGGTACAACTACGTGGCTAGAGTATCTTTGTTCTGGTGTGTGTGTGTGGGGGTGGGGGGGGGGGATCTCCAGAAGGCAGGGAAAAGCCTGTACAGAATTTCTAACTGTACAGGCTTTTCCCTGCCTTCTGGAGATCCAACTTTTGTGAAAACCATTTGCATCCCACCCCACTGAGTGAGAACTTTCCAACTGCTACCTGTGAATTTCCAACTGATACAGAAATTCTAATGAACCCTCTCTCATTCCTCTTGTGTTCGAAAATATGACCAGGATCTGTGGGCGCTAGAGTTGAAAATCTGCAGTGCTTGAGAATTGCAGGTGACGTAAAATCGTCTCTTGGCTGCAACAAGTGGCCATCTGTAATCATTTAGCACAACAAGGGGCCATCTGCAATCCTTTAGCACAAGGGGCCATCTGCAATCCTTTAGCACTGCTGATGACGTATAGTTGCACACAAGGGATGAAATAATGACTCCAGATTGAAAAGCTCATGAAATGTGATGGACAACAACCGTTACTTATTCCCAGTTCTTTATTCGATTTTCGTTATCAACCGATTGACAACGAAAATCGAATAAGGAAGTGGTAATAAGTAACGGCTGTCACGTCCCCAAAATGGGTTAAAAAATCACAAGATGTTTTAGATTTAAGCTTATTTGTTTTACAGGGATTGTCGAACAAGCTATGCAACTTATATTACGCCTCTCCTTGGCCCATTGCACAGGTGTGTGGGATGACCTTCGTAGCGGCAACTTCGTGGCCTCGCTCTTCTCGAATACACTACATGTGGGTTACAAACGGACACAGTCACAAATACCACGAACTTTTAAGCCACTACAGCAGGGCATGAAATTTCTAACTGTTGGTAGTTTTAAACTTAATATTTCTAATTATTGAAATATTTGTCCGACATTCGGGGGGGGGTGAGACGCCTTCTACTACACCCCCCCCCCCTCCTCGACCACCTGGTCTCCACATCTCTGAGTAGATGGGTTGAGATAAATGTGGAAACGAGAAGAAACAAAAATCGACCTGCGGCACCAGAATACGTAAATATGATGACTGAGTATGTTGTTAACGTACGACAGTGGTCCAATGGTCCACAAAGTAAACAACAATCTTTGAACCCGAGGCATCGTCTCCCAACATTCAATAATGTACTTATTCTGCATCAGCGGCGACTCCAGGATTTGGCTAAATATGCCTCCCCGATGGACAAGTTCTCCATCGGGGAGGCATATTCGTGCGGTGTGTTCAGGTGAGTATTATATTGAAGAACGCGAACAAGTTTTCGGAGAATTTTTGAATGCTGATCTCTTATCCCCGGCCGGGAGCCGAGTCGACAATCCCGCCTGGCATTCAGGAATCCAACACCTTTAACCACTGGACCATTTTACACCGTCCAAAACGATAGCTGAAATTCAGTTTATCAGATGATGTTCTCATGAATACTTGGTTCACTTCCCTTGTGACAGCTCAATGAAAGTGTGAAACGCGCTAGCTATAGTACGAAGAAAGTCAGGTGGTTGGCCTCAGACGAAGACTGACACGGACCTGTGTGTGGGTATTGAAGGACACAATCATGTTTTCGAAGAATCTGGAGGACAAGTTCTTCGCCGGGAAGGCAAATATGTGTAGTGTGCAAGCCAGAAAATAAGCAGACTGACACCTGAAAAATGAGGTCCCCAGAGGGTGAATTTAGTGATGCTACCCTGCACAGTAGGGTACCATCACTGAATTTACCCTCTGTGAGCCTCAATCTGCATCAGGGTCTCAAAACTAAACAGAAAGAGGTACCCAGAGGATAAATTGGCCTACTGTATGGGATAGCGTCATCAAATTCGCCCTCTGGGGCCCTCATTTTGCAAATGTCAGACTGCTTATTTTCAGGCCTGGTGGTGTGTTTATGTGGGTGTGTGTCTGGAGACCAGGGGCGGGGAGGGGGTGGAGCTTTCTGGGGGAAGGCACTCACGTCCCATCTCCTCCTTGCTCCTCCGCAGCGCCTCCACTGCTCTGTATAACTACAGGAAGGCAACTACAAAGCTTGGCGTGTATACATTTAGTACGTCACATGTTGAATTCTGAGACATTGATCAGTTGGGTGGAACAGTTCTATTAAGTAAAGTGTCTCTCGCCAGAGGGCCACAAGGGGAACTATATCTAACGAGATGACTATACCTGTGTGATGCCATTTCCCGAAATACTATATTATGAATATTGTATGGTTTGGAGTTCACTAAGCAAAAATAGTGGTCCTCGAGGAATAATAGGCTATCCTCGACATACTGTACAATAATTATTACATTATATCGAACAAAGAGAGAAAAATATTGCTACCCATTAGGAGTTTCCAAGTTTATATTTACACTGCCTATTGTCAAGAACCTCGCATTTTAATTCTCGAACTTAGAAATAACGAATCAGAATCCCAGAAATGAAAGTGTCAATGACACTGTAGCTCAACTTGTCAAGACAAAGACATGTACATGTATAGTATGTGACATAGCAATGACAAACATCTAGGTAATGACCTGATAACAAAGGTACATATAAAGTATTGTAACAGTCTGTACATAAAAACTGACCGTTGCCTGTAACAAATGTATAGGTAAAGTATTGTAAAGGTGGGTGACAGTCAGATGCTAAACTAGAAAAGAAATCTTTGAGTCCCAGAGTGGGTCTGACTGAACCCCAAAATATTTGTTCTCATAGCACAGTGATAACAAAGGCACCCCAAAACACACTCATTCCTGTCCCAAGGTGAAAACAAAGGTACCCAAGAAGTTTCGTGAAGATCAATTCACAAATGTGAGCTGTGTAGAAGTTGTGACAAAAAACTGATTGGACCTAATTTCGGTACAAAATGGCCACTGGCAGCCATCTTGAATTTTGGACCGCACCCAGAAACACTCGTTCTCGTCCCAAGGTGATAACAAAGGTACCCAAGAAGTTTTGTGAAGATCGGTTCATAAATACAGCCTCTAACCCGAGCCGTATTGACATGTGCACTTACAGTGTATAAGTAGCACTGAATAAATCAAAGTTCATCTAATTTGCATAATTTCTGCACGAGAAAAAAACCTGTACTATATGTGATGTATTCCATGTTACTAAACATTCATACAAAAATTTATTCAAATCAGAACTTTCATACAGAAGTTCTGTACAAAAGACTGATTGCACTAATTTTGGTACAAAATGGCTGCTGGTGGCCATCTTGAATTTCGGACCACACCCAAAAACACTCGTTCTCATCCCACGGTGATAACAAAGGTACCCAAGAAGTTTCGTAAAGATCGGTTCATAAATACGGCCTCTAGTCTGAGCCGTATAGAAATTGTGTACAAAAAACTGATTAGACCTAATTTCGGTACAAAATGGCCACTGGCAGCCATCTTGGATTTTGGACCGCATCCAGAAACACTCGTTCTCGTCCCAAGGTGATAACAAAGGTACCCAAGAAGTTTCGTGAAGATCGGTTCATAAATACAGACTCTAGCCCGAGCCGTATTGACATGTGTACTTACTGTGTGTAAGTAGCACTGAAAAAATCAAAGTTCATCTAATTTGCATAATTTCTGCATGAGAAAAAAACCCGTATTATATGTGATATATCCCATGGTACTAAACATTCACACAAAAAATTATTCAAATCAGCGCTTTCATATGGAAGTTCTGTGCAAAAATCTGATTGCACCAAATTTTGTACAAAATGGCTGCCATCGGCCATCTTGAAGTTCGGACCGGACCCAAAAACACTCGTTCTCGTCCCACGGTGATAACCAAGGTAGCCAAGGAGTTTCGTAAAGATCGGTTCATAAATACAGCCTCTAGCCCGAGCCGTATTGGCATTTGCACTTACAGTGCTGAAAGTGACACCAAAAAACATCAAAGTTTGTCTAATTTGCATAATTTACGCACGAGAACAAAACCCGTATTATATGTGATGTATCCCATGGTACTAAACATTCATACGAAAAATTATTCAAATCAGAGCTTTCATATGGAAGTTCTGTACAAAAAAAAAATTCTGAATCGTAGGTACAAAATGGCTGCTGGCAGCCATCTTGAATTTCGGACTGCACCCAAAAACACTCGTTCTCATCCCACGGTCATAACAAAGGTACCCAAGAAGTTTCGTAAAGATTGGTTCATAAATACGGCCTCTAGCCCGAGCCATAGCAGCTTGGCACATACAGCTCTGAAAGTAACACTAAATAAATCAAAGTCAGTCTAATTTGCATAATTTACGCACGACAAAAAAACCCGTATTGTATGTGATGTATCCCATGGTACTAAACATTTATACAAAACTTTATTCAAATCAGAACTTTCATACAGAAGTTCTGTACAAAAAACTGATTTTTGCATCATCGGTACAAAATGGCCGCTGGCAGCCATCTTGAATTTCGGACCACACCTAAAAACACTCGTTCCCGTCCCAGGGTCATAACAAAGGTACACAAGAAGTTTCGTAAAGATCGGTTCATAAATACGACCTCTAACCCGAGCCATAGCCAATTGTTGACGTACGGACAGACGGACAGACGGACAGACGGACGACAGGCCATGACAATAGCTCAAATTTGACTTCGTCAAAGTTGAGCTAAAAATCATTTAAAAGGATGCGTTGAGTTCCGCCAGTACAACGTCATGGAATATTCCAGGTATTTTTAGTGTATAGTGTACGGAAATAGTACACGATTATTTTTAGAACCCTCGATAGGTTAAACTATCGGAAATGGTATGGTACCTCTATGCCAATCAGGAGAAGGAAAAGTCACGTGAGCTATAAAATACCAGAACAGTATACGGTTCTGTAAGGGTTATCTCCCTTTTCGGAGAGGCCAATAAAACTGGATAAAGCCAAATTATAGGAGTTTATAGCAACGGATTTATACTTCTTAAAAATAAGATTCTTAATTTAATTAAAATAGTAGGGGATGTACCTAAACTGTCATGTGCCACCCTCATGGGAACTGTTGTGTAGGAGAGCAGCCCTTGCCCCTTCGGGAGTGGTCCGTAATAGAAAAGTATTGCATGTATGTAGACATTGCACGTTTTATCATTACGCGCTGGCACTCGTGCCATATCGATTAACCCAGTCACACGCGTGTATCGTTCTGTGTTTATTACACGCCTTCACGTCTATAAGGCAATTCTTAGAAAGACACTCAGCAACTAAAAAAAAAATAGTTATTCAAGACTTTTGCTTGCATGTGTCGTCTGCTTTTCATGTTAGGTAAAGGGTTAAAGATTAGGTCAAATCATGTCTCGATTGAGAAGCATTTCTTTTTTTTCCTCAGAATGGAGAGTAAACTGTGAAAAATTCCCCTTAGACACCCCTTGAATATCTCGGATGTCTTGGAATGAAAGCACAATCGGTTTCTTCCATATTACTTGAGGGTGGTGGCGCCTTGTTGTGTAAAATGTTCAGGCATACACGACTTCCCTTTGTCTCTAGCAAGTTAGTCGTTAATATGCAGAATCATGTGGAATATGCAGCTGCCAGGTGTGGCACCGGCATTTCCCTGACAAAGTGAACTGTGCTCCGCGACATGCAGGCTGGGGTATCTTCCGACAAGTCGACGACCCCCGACAATACAGAAAGCAGTTTCCTCGACAGGGAAGGGGTGGGAGGCTTGACCGACATGGGAGTAGGATGCAGCCTCCGATCGATGTCTCTAGATCTCCCGACAGGGAGGTGGACTGTAGCCTCCGCAGACCATCCTCATCTCACCCGGCCCAAGCTCTGGGAATATGTCAGCAGGTTCTCTCTGAAAACAATTTCTATGCAGCCAGTCTTTCCCGCTGAAAATATATGACACATGCCTGATTTGAGATAGGTCTGTAAAGTTTCGTGGAGGTCTGGAACCGGTAGTGACGGGAGGCTGTCTTCATGCTGGAATGTTTTCTCGGTGTCGGTGGTGAAGAGCAAATCAGCCTGCAATGGCTCCGTCATAATTTTGCACTGAAAAATAATGTATGCTTGGTTAATCAATACCAATGCTGTCTTCTTTTTCTATTCTTTATTCTCTCATATATATACCACATACATGGTGTTATATGTATACAAATTAACATATATATAGTGTGTGTGATATGATATCAACACATATTTCATTCTCTGTCCTGCGAATATGTCAGTTTAACGTTGTAAATGGGATAAAATCACCATTGGTAATGCGTGGTATCAAATCAAATCCCTTCCATGACTAGCATCAAGGATTTGATTCGGGAACAATTCACTACACGTTAAGGTCACAGATCCACAATCCAACTCGTCTGCACCGTGCGATACTCTAACACCCGCACACTGACTGACGGGGTTCGTTGATCTCAGTCCGTCAGAATATAGATGGTTAACCCTTTACCTAACGTAACGGCCAAAACCGGCCAGCGCTATTCTCAAAAATCGCCAATTAATTTTCAAAATATTTTCATTTTTTGTCTCAAAAACATAGGTTATGACCCCTCGTTGGAACGAGCTCACCGAGCTCGTTCCAACGAGGGGTCATAACCTATGTTTTTGAGACAAAAAATGAAAAAAATTAGTTATTCAAGAATTTGTTTTGCAAGTATCGTCTGCTTTTCATGTTAGGTAAAGGGTTAAATCCTCTTCAACACTGATGAAGATAAGCACAGGTAATAAAGTCCATGGCCTCTACATGGGTAGGATTAGCCATTGTGCATAAATATGTGACCTTAAACACCAATAAATAAATAAATAAATAAATAAATAAATAAATAAATAAATAAATAAATAAATAAATCTACATGGGTAGGTGTAATTAAGAAATCTGCCTGATAAGTTTAAGGTAATCATTATATGGTTGCGTTACAGTCTAGTCATGGATACATTCATTCACTTTAACTTATCCTGCACTATAGCTTAAGAGTACAAAAGGAATGCTGTCAGGTTTGAGAGAGTTCAGCTAATTAGCTGATTTCAGCTAAATGGTGTCCAAAAGGCTAACATTATATTTTTCTGTAAATTTGCATGAAAATGGCCTGTCAATAGATCACTATACAAGAATGCCATGTTACAGTTGTGTACACAATAAACGTTTGCAATTTAAATCCTGAAATTCATCCCCGACTTATATCGTCGTGAAAATCAACTTTTGATAAAGTTATCTCCCTTGAAATTATTAGACAAGTGAGGAAGATTCACATAAGAAGCAAGTAATTGTTGAAAAAACAGCAATATAAAATAAAGCCAAGCTTCCTTTTGCTACTTTCAATAAACGAAAACAACAGACAGCTCTCTGAGCTGTCTGTTGTTTTCATTTATTGAAAGTAACAAAGGGAAACATGGCTGTTATCCAGTGTTCGCGCTGTCGGGTGCCAATGGTACCAGTTTTTAAACATTGGCACCAAAATGAATGGCCATTGGCACTACAATTGGCACCGAAATATTCTAAGAGAGAAAAATTCAAAACAATTGCAGCATAATTTTTTACAGCAATCAACTCGTTAAAGAATGCAAACTCCATGTTTGTCAGTAAAAAGTTCAATCAGTCAATTAACACCTTTATTATCCATTCATTGTCAGGTA